>JANBXA010000651.1:156232500-156277500 GCA_030556225.1 Cricetiscus sungorus
CACCACACACACCACACACACATACACACCACACACACTCACACACTACACACACACACACTCACACACAGCACACACATACCACACACACACACACACATATACACACACACACACCACACACACACACACCACACACACACACACACCACACACTCACACACACCACACACACCACACACACACACACACACACACACCACATATACACACACACCACACACACCACATATACACACACACCACACACACCACATATACACACACACTCACACACACCACACACACACACACACACACCACACATACTCACACACACACACACACCACACACACACACACACTATAAAAGCAACAAAAACTAATCCTGAAGCACAAGCACATAAGGAAAAAATGATCTATAGTTAAGCTGTCCTGGCAAGTGTATTCAGTAAATATAAGTGCTTTATTGCCTTTTAGGTGGGAATTCATGAGCTGTATATGGGGAGGAAAGACCAAATTCATCATCAAACAAGAATTACAAAGTATTCGCACACTCCTGAGTTTGAAGGAGTCTAGTCTGGAGTGAGGGGCTGTGATCAGAGAACAGATTTATCCACTGATATATCATTCCTTACCCCAATATTAAATTTTATGTGGAAATCTAGGAATTTAAAAGCTTCACATTTTTGTGTAATAAAAAAGAAATACAATATCCTGTTGCCTCGCACAGCGACACTTCATGCAAGAAAGAAAACCATTCGCCTTAGCTACTCTTTGAAATACGACCTAAGACGTCATTTAATTTTTGAAAACCCTGAGGTCATGTAACACACTTTCTCTGTCATTTGTAAGTACATTAACTCGGTGGCCATACGACAGTGAAATTATGATAATGGGCTGCTCACATGGGTCAGACAGGCAGTGCACTTCGTGTTAGTTTCAAACAAAGTCAGGACACAGCCCAAATGAGACAGGACAGCAGAGGAGAGGAGAGCTTACTTTCCCAAAGTGTGTCTGCCTGGGTCCATGCACGCAGTGAAGACAGGAACCCAACCTCAAAGGTGGAGGGAAGGAAGGAGGGAGGGAGGGAGGGAGGGAGGGAGGGAGGGAGGGAGGGAGGGAGGGAGGGAGGGAGGGAGGGAGGGAGGGAGGGGGGAGGAGAAAGGAAAAGCTACTTAAAAATCACAGGTGAAATTTGAAGGTGATCAGCTTAGGCTTCCTTTCAAAGCATTGCTACCATGGTCCAAGATGCATGTAAAAATCACTCCATTAAATAATTCTAAGCAGTGGCATACTAATGTACCCATGTAAGTAGGAAACAAATCGTTAATACTTCTCTTACGTGCTAAACTTTTCTGAAAACCAGAAGCAGCAGAAGCAGAAAGTGTTTAGCCACGTGCATCTTTGGCTAGAGGTGTTACAGAGCACGAGATGCAGCTGGAGAGAGAGGCTCAATCAAGTGTTTCCTTAGGAGTGTTAGGAACTGAGTCTGATCCCCAGCATGGCGGTGCTCACTTGTAAAACAGATCCCTGGGACTCAGCGGCCAGTCAGCTTGACCCAACCGGAGAGGGGCAAAATCCCAGTGTCTCAAAAAGCAAGGTTAACAATGCCTTAGGAACGACACTCAAGACTGATCTCTGACCTACACACACCATACACACACACACCACACACACCACATACACACACACACCACACACACACACACCACACACACCACATACACACACACACACCACACACACACACACACACACAGATCACATACACACACACACCACACACACACACACACACAGATCACATACACACACACACCACACACACACACACACCACATACACACACAGAGCACATACACACACACACACACTCACATACTCTCACACATACACACAGCACACATACACCACATACACACACACCACACACACCACATATACACGCACACACATACACACCACACACCACACACACACACCACACACACCACATACACACACACATACACGTGGCACACGTACACATATTCACACGTATGTGCAAGCACACACACAAAGACATACCTAGTCTGTAGCTAGAAGCCCCCCCTTCCCCTCTATTTTAAAGAAGTGAAAGGAAAACAACAGATAGGCAACTAAAGTTTAAAAATGGAACTTTCTTACAGGACACTGAGTATACCTCTAATTCCGATTTATAGCCACAGGGTCACACCCCTCAGGACCACTGCCATCCGTGACTGTGGGGTGGGTGGTTGTGCCTCTAATGAGTCTTCAGAAGACCCTGCCAAAGTCCCCACCTCAGGCTGCCACCTTGATCTTGGGATAATTTGCTAACTACCTGTGTATCAGAGTGCAATCCCTTTTAAATGGCCCTTCCTCTTTCTTCTCCTTTTCTCTGTACTAAAAGGAAAAAAAGAATCTGTCCGTGTAATAGCTCCTGGGAGAACTCTAAGCACGAGGTTGATGGACGCAAAGGCAGAGAAACACCATCCGAGTGCAAAAGTTAACTCAACAGCAGAGATAATTGCTAAGATAATTATTTTGATAGAAGCCGGCTGAAAGCTTTAGCCCTGTGTTTTACTGTTCCTGTTAAGAGTAAACTATCCATTTCAGATATTTGCTATTCACACACATATTTACTGGATGACATTTTGTTTTCAATAATTTTTTTTGAAAAAAAAAATTCATAACAAAACCCAGGGACTTTGGGCGTATAACTAGAGAGGTAACTTTTTAACATAGCTCTGTAGGGACGATTCTGTGGTTCTACAGATGAGCAGTGTGTCCTGACCTAGGGCAGCAGGCTCGCCAGACTATGAAACCCTGCTTTCATGGGAGCGAAGGGACACAAAGGGTACTTTGGACTATGCCGTGGTCAGTGTCTACTGCTTCTCCTCCAGACTTAAGGGGCTGACAAAGGAATTTAACGTTGTATAACTACAGTAGCCTTGAGCAAAGATACAATTACAGCTCAAAAGCATCCCAGATCCCAGACTGTTGCTGGAGTCATGGTATAAATCAACAATTGTATCCTCCCTTCTCTTCTGTAGACTGCTCCCTTCCATGTACAAATACAAGATCAAAAAGAAACTTGGTTAAAAGGTCATTTTGTTTTCCTCAATGCCATAAAAACAGCAAAGCTAGATCAGGCATGCATATGTAAATCAGCTCAGAAAAACACTGCTTTTCCATCACACTGAGTTATTGTATCTGTATAAAATGTTGATACCTACACCAAGACTAACATAAGCCAAAATCTCTATGGTCTAATTGCCAGCATGGAAATAAGAAACATAGACATATTGGACATGGTTATTTTCTACTGGCACCATTACCAAAGCGAGCCATTTCCTTAACTGATAAACACATATTTAATTTAATTGCACTAATGGTTAGGCATGATGATATATGCATGTAAGAAAGGTACTTCTAAAATACACGATGTGGTATCCCAGGCTGCGTTGATTATTGGTAACTCACTGGTACCGCTATTTACCACAAAATGGAAGTGTGTCTCATTTTCAGAACAAAGGAGTCCAAAGATTATTAAAATAGCAGCAACAAGGGCAGAAATGCAGGTGGAGCCTGCCCATGTGTTTAAGTCAGAGATAAAAGTTGGAGCTGATTTTACCACAGAAATAATGTTGGCTTGACAGATTACACTCTTGACAAAGGACTCTATGTCCTTTACTTCACAAAGAAAAAAAAAAAAAGACAAAACAGCTTTGACCACAGGTGACAATTTAATTGTAACGGTTAATGAAACTGCATTCTAAACATACCTTCCTGGAACACAACAGATTCACCGTGCAGGCAGCATGATGCCAAGGGGAAAAAAAGAATCATTTCTGGAGATGACTTGTCTCTTGTCTTTTACAAGAGTCGCTATAGAAAGCTAGGGGTATGTGAGGACGTGGCTGCCACTGACTAAGTATGCCTGGACCCTCTCTTGCAGCGGACTGGATGGGACTGGCTGGTCTCTCCAGACTGTCTTGCTTGAGGACCACACTTTTCTCTCTCCTTCCCTCCCGTCTCTCTACTGCGCTGCAATGCAGGCAGTAGGGTGTCAACATGCGTGTTCTTCCCTTCTGAGGGGATGGCACCATCTGTTCTGGTTTGTTTCCTTGAGACTGGACATTGGAGTAAAGTAGGGCAGAAATAACGCTGAATCCTTCCCACAAGTCAGCGGCCATGTCCCTCACCATGATCTGGGAATCCACAGCATCGCAGGTGGTACCCACATGTCCACTTGTCCCTCATGGGAATATACATACATGTGTGGCGTGAGCAGCAGTGTGTCCCCTACCACTCAAGACCAGGGCTGCTCCTACAGCTTCCCATGCTGACTGACCCAGACCTTCCTTGTGCCCAAGTGATCAGGCTGGTTGTGGCTCAGCTAGGCTGGGTCCCTCATGAAACAGCCGCTGGAAAGTAAGGTGCCATGGAGGAAAAGCACCAGACCCAGGATGAGACACAGCCAGGAGAAAGGGTAAACTTCCCACCACCCCTGGGATTCAGGGCTCAGTCCTCTACCATGGAGAGAGGGGTGCCATGCAAACAGCAGGGACCCCCTCCCTGGGGCCCCTTTAAGCTGGGGAAGTTCGAGTGTCCTGACATATGGTGCATCAGGACTGCAGGCTGCAGCTGGGAGCCAGCACTCAGCGAGGGGACCGCTTCAGATCAATGCCAGGTGAAGGTGCATTGATCACTCTGTGTTCTACAAGATCGGTGAGGAGGCAGGAGAGTGGTCAGTCACCCTCCACCAACACTGCTGGGCAGTGTGCCCAGAGCCATCCACATCTCTCCAGCTCAGAGAGGAAGCAGAAAGAGGCAAGAGAGGAAGGGAGTTGGTGCACAGCTGGACAGATGTTTGGTCTGCTTATCACACACCTGTGGCCTGACTCTCACCTACCTGACCCCAGGCCCCTTTTGCTTGGAATGCAAAGAGAAAATGGTGCCCGCTCTCTCACAGAACATGGATGCGGGTATGGGAAGGACGCCCTCAGCCTACGTGACTTGAGACAAAACATGACAAGCGTTTCTCCTGGAGTGACAGGTCAAATGACAGGAAAATGCAGAGCAGAGTGGGCTCCTGTCTAGTCTGTGTCAATCCAAGTAGAAGTTTGCTGTTGCAATGAATTCATTCCCTAGTGCACAACGGCCGAGGGAACCAGAGGGCCAGGCTATGAAGCCGGGTGGGAACCAGAAAGGGCTCCCCGGGCTGCTCCTCTCTCTCTCTCTCCTTTCATTCATTCACTTACTCACTTTCAGGGTGTGCCTAGAGAGCCAAGCCAACAGCTCACTGCTCACAGCTTTGCTCTTGTGTTCACAGACTAAGAAGCAGGCAGGCAATGCACCCGAGGCCACAAGCAGGAAGGGGAGAAGATGTGTTCCCAAATGAGCAGACCTGGCACAGATCACAGCAGGAGTGCCATTTGAGTGTGTGAGAACACACCCCAAACAGAGATACCAAGTCACACAGACACATGCCAGAGACCAGTGCAAAAATCTGCTGTGGAGCTTTGGGTAACAAGTGGCCTTCCTAGAACCAAACCGCATTGCATGTGCGTGTGTGAGCGAGTGCACGTGTGTGAGTGTGTGTTTGGAGGCCAGAGTCACCCTGAGTACTACACCTTGAGTGCTTCCTTGGTTTTGTTCTGGGACAGGGTCTCTCACTGATCTGTAGCTCACTGACTTGGCTAGGATAGCTGGCCAGTCAGCCCCGTCTCTGCCTCCCTACTGTTGTCATCACAAGTATGTGGCATCATGTCCCAATGTCTGACGTGAGCTTTGAGGGTCACACCTGTACAGCAGTCCTGGTCATCTCACCAACCCCGACAGTGGCTTCCTGAGCAATGTAACACCAGCATCTTAGAAATGAAGGTCTTTTAACAGTAATTGACTTAATATCCTCAGATAACCACAGTAATTGACTTAATATCCTCAGATGATCAATGATTCCACAAATCTTGCCCTTCCTCCACTTGCCCAAGCCAAGATTCTAAAACATGAGCAGAATCACATGTTTCTCTTTGACATACAACAAGAAGAGGCACGGTTTTATCACAGCAATAAAAAGGAACCATCACTTAAAAATAGTTTAGCATCTTCTGTATGCATTAAGGTTTTTGGTAAATGTTTCAAATGAGTTACTGCCATAGAGAGGAAATCACATGCTATCTGTGGCCTTGAGTGGTCTGTCAGTAAAGAAGGCCAGTTCATTAATGATCTCCCAACCGAAGATCAATTTGATAAAGCTTTTTAACTGTCTTCCTCAAAACTGCAGCAAGTAGCAGGAAGGGCCTGTGCCTCGGGGATACAGGCCCAGAAGGGTGCCTCACATACATCGTCAGGACAATAAATATACATCATTGCTGCTTTTGGATACATAGGCAATAACATCAAGTTATCTGGGTATTTAAAAGCTGTGGCATTTCCCCATAAGTCTGTCATAGGTAGAAATACTTCCTCTGAAATAACACAGCTTCAAGATGAAAAGCAACGTCTTCATGAAAACGCCTGCAGATATCTGGCTAGCTATGGATGCGTGCGGAGCTGGGAAAACATGTCTCCACACAACCTGTGTTGCCCTGGAACTTACTGGAAGGCCTTGGGCATGTATGTGCATGATTGTGTGTGGTCATAAACCTCCTAAACGGCAAAGCTACAGCCAGAGACCGCCTCTTGTAAGCAGGAATGCGGCTCTTCCCTGTCTCCTCCGTAAGTCACTGCAAAGAAAATCCTGTGCAGACCTTCCTGGAGGGTGGCACTCGACATCTCCCTAGTTTGGCTTTTACTACTCTACATAAAAACTCACACATTAAAAAGCAAGAGATCTCTCCTCTCCCCGTTTTCTTCTCTTATAGAAGCCATACTCCCCCACCGACTGCATGACTGTATCGACAACACCTCTTTTTAATGGCACGGTTTTTCTACAACGCATAGGAATACCTGCTTCTACGGTAATACACTTTTACGTGCTTACTTATAGCCATTTGAGTGTCTTTCTTCATTAACTCGCTTGCATTCTTACCTTGGCCAGGATCCCTATGAAAATAGCTCCTAAATTAAATTCCTAACAAATTAAGTTAATAATTCACCTTCGTTAAGTAATTTGATTTCTTTCGTGAGTAATAAGTAGTTCTTAGGACATAAGTACATATATTATTCTTCTCCATTATTTCAGCCCCCTCCTGAGTACTGGAAGTCAAACAGCCACAGAAATGTTCTATCTGCTCTCTTTGGGATTGGTACCCAGGGCATTGATGTATCAACCCCATTGCGCTCACCAGAGATCAGACATGTTGGTTGGTTATTTAACATAAAAAATAAACTGTTAAAAATTGGACTTTATTTATATCATTCATGGTGAATGTAAGCAGATAAATTTTGTGTTTGTATGTGACTATATACAAATTTATACTGTGTATTTGTTCTTTGAGAGTTCCATAAATGTATACAATGTATTGTACTCATATCTACTCCCCTAGACTCAACTTATTACCCTACCCCCTCCAAATTTCATGTCCCCCTTTTTAGAATATTCATGTCCAGTGAGTTCTTTCTGTATCTGCATGGGTGTGGAATCATCGACTGAAACACGGGCAAAAAATGTCTGTCTTTCACCAGTTTTCCATCAACTGCCAATCATTCCTCAGATAGGGATGGAGCCTTGTGATGGGAGATGTCATTCTGTAAATATGTTTCTCATATTGGTTAATGAATAAAGCACTGTTGGCCAATAGGAAAGCAAGATAGGCGGGGCTAGGAGACAAGGACGAAAGAGGAAGTAGTTAGGAGGAGTCAACATGGAGAGACTGGAGAGGTAGACTGCCAGCCACTCTGGACGGTAAGATGAGCCACGTGGAAATACTTAGATTAGTAAAAATGGATTAATCTGGCGTGGCGGCGGGACCAGACCGGCGGTGGGAAAAACCTACTCGTAACAGCCTTGTATGTATATTTTAAATATACATTTTAACAATTAAGAAAAGCATATAACTATTTAAATATACAAGTGACATATTTCCTAAAACCTACACTATGATTAGATATACCAGCATGGCTTAAATATAAAGATAAATGCATGTTAAGATGCAGCAGTTGGCTTATATTACATCTCCAGCGACATTAGAGTAGTAGGCTGCTTAGGATGCATAAGCCATTGTATGCATGTATGTGCAAATAGCATGTTACCCCAGTATATCACATTTGCTTCATACCGAGCTACATTCGCTGTAGTGGTCACCACTTCCACAGACCTCTGAGGATGACAGCTGACAGGGAATGGGTAGCTGTGAACCCACCCTGGCTGTGTGTGTGTAGACACCCTCTAAGCACCATCCATTTCCAAATGCCGCACGGGGAAGAACACCCCAGGTTGTAGAAAGCCGGAGAGGAAACAGGTTAGAAGAACAAAGCCCAGCATTTCCAGCCAACTCCATGCAAAACATATGCACACTAAAACAGACGAAGAGAGTGTACTTGGCCATGAGAAATTAGCATGCAAAAATAAATAAAATAATTAAAAAAAACATTCCCGTAAAACACATGAGGGATTTACAGGTTCTCTTTGAAGGTATATCTCAAAGCAATGCTATAACTAATCAAAACCCAAGTGGCGATCAAGCAAAGGAGGCTGGGCTTTCTGGGTAATGGAGTTTCTCTTTTAAGCCAGAACTTTATATATATCAAGAGTTTATGTACTAGAAACCTACATGTAATATATCTGACCTTGTTGCGTTTTTTTTTTTTTTAAACCATGTTGAGTACAAATTAAAATCCTCCAGAAAACGAAGAGTGAGACTTATGAGCAATAGTAATTGGTACCTAAGGCGAAGATCTGTACCAACTCCAACAAAAGGCCCATGTTGACATGTCTGCCGTATCACTTCCTCCCCTACCGTCTCCTCTGTTAGGTCATCCTGTCATTTCCCGCTATTACTGGGTACCACTCCCACCAAACTCAGACCTAACAACTTTTAATCTGTTAGAGCTGAGAGCAGATACCCATGAGTGTTGCGGGGAGCACAACAAAATAGCAAGATTAAAAGGCCATCGAGAGCGGCGGTAGAGCTTCGGCTGCGGGCGACTATGTCTACTCAGCACACCTCACCTCTGGCTCTTGGCTCTGCTTTGGAAGATGTAGATGGTAATTACTGCCTTTATACATCTCTGATGTCTTACCATGTTTCAGAAATGTATTTCCTTATTAATGCCCCAAAGCCTTACTTATGTATCACAGCACTCTATCATTCTTGGGTGCCTATGCATAGACAGGGAAGAAACAAGGTCAGAGGCACAGACTGCCATGGTTACAGCAGGACAGACATGTCCCTGTCGATTCCTTTGCTTTCCCTCCTGGACGGTGAAATGTAAGGAAACACACCAAGGTGCGGCTTTCACTTTAAAAAACCAGAGGACACAAAGGACAGCTGGAGAGATGGTCCCACTGGTGCAGACCTCGCTGCACAGAATGGACACGGCTTTCCTCTCTAGCACTCATACTAGGGAGGCAGGCATGGCAGCATAGGCTGGGGTCCCAGTTCTGGGGAGGCAGAAGCAATGGCGATCTCTGGAGCATGCTGCCCAGCAGTCTGGCCAAAATGCTGATGAGCTCCAGGTCCAGTGAGAGACCATGTCTCAGAAGAGAAGTTTCCGAGCAATGTATTTCAATATCTGGCCTCTCTGGGCAAAGACACAGAGGTTTACATGCGCCTACACACACTGACACGCACCCACAACGCGCGCGCACGCGCACATACACACACACACACACACACACACACACACACACACACACACACACAAGCAGAACACACAGAGAACAAATAAAAGAGTGAAATCATTTTACAGTTGGTGACAGATGTCCAAAGGGAAATTACCCCACACATATCAGTCCTGTGGTAGACATGAACCCAGGCCCCTAAGGCCCAGAATCCTCACCAGGAACTAGACGTATGCCATCGAAATAAAGGCACAGAACACAAGCAGCTATGATTCCATAAGTTTTTAAAGATTTATCCACTGCCACCAGATAATGCTGACTTACTGAAAAGCTGTAAGTATTTATAAAGTGACACGCGGAGCTGATAACAGCAGGGCCCCCAACCCTGGAGGCTGAGGGGCATTTCATTATGGATGCTCCCAGTGGCAATCGACCTCAAACCCTATCCAAATACAGTTCTGCTCCTAGTGTTGAGCCCCTCTTCCTGCCGGCTCACTTTCTGGGCAGTCTTCACGCACTGCTGAGGGTCTCCAGGCCCTGTCCTCACACCCCTGTCCCACTGTCTCCCAAGCCAGCCAAGAGAACTCCTGCCCCACCCCCCACAAACACCTACATCTTGGGCACGGCCCTCTGTGGGTATCTGTATCACAGAAGACATCTTAAGAGATGGTCATCAACAGACAGATACTAATGGATCCTTTTTTTTTTTTTTTCTAAAATTCCAGTTGTCATTGATTTTCACAAAAGTTGAAAAGCGACCGTGTTTTCTCCAAATAGAAAAGCTGTTGGATTAGGCCATAAAAGAAAAATAAAACAACTAAAACCTAGATTGTACTATCACACGCAAAGACAAACAGGAGCCTCTGTTAATACACAAAGCTAATTGGAAAGAAAACAAAACTCAACAGCACACTAATACCACAATAACAACCAGCTAAAAATACAACGGAAAAGCAACTCAATTCATAAAGAGAAACATCACAATAAATAACAACAGCAAATAAAATAGCACTTGAGTAAATTTGAAAACATATCCATTTTACTTTTAGAATGGTTAAGTTTATTATAGGTATGCTAAGTAATTTTGAATTCATTTATTGATGTAATACCATACCAATAAAACTATCTAAACTACTATTTTAAGCTGACAAATAATTCTATGGTCCATATAATATAGATAAAAAAGATACTCCATAAAGACCAATGACCATGGGGATAGGAAATTACAGGCCATTTAAAACACAGAACAAGGCCATAATAATTCCAACAAGAGATTTAGGCTGGGTACCCTGAGTAGGAACTTAGTGTACACTAAGGGTACCATTTAAGGGTCAACATAAAAACAGATTTTTTTTAAGTGGCATTAGAAAAACTGCTTTTGAAAATTAAGTACCACATGCCAATCTCATACCTTGTACCAAAATTAATTTCATGGTCATTGACTACTTAAATAAAAAAAAAGAAATCCAAGAAAATAAATCTGAGTATTGAAATAATCTTGAGACTTGGAAGGAGGATTTAAGAGCAACTCAAAGGTAGAAACTACACAAAGAAAGGTCATTTATACTACATAAAAACAACTTAGTACATTGAAAAATAAAATCCCATAACCCAAATAAACCATTTTAAATAGTGTAGTAGGGAAAGGCCAGCTGGAAATAAAGGCACCAGAATAGCTTAAAGCATCTAAAACGTTTGACCTGACAAGTTTTACTTGTGGGAATTTATGAAGAAGATGATGAGATGGCCACCAAAATATTAATTAGACATGGTTGTTTAAAAGTGTGAAAGCAGGAGGGGCCCAACCTCTCAACAATCCCACGTTCCACAACGCCATGCGTATCAATAAAATGCATTGCGATACACACGCCGAGGACGGCATGTGGTGTGCACAAAGCACACGATCCAGACACACAGAAACACCACTGGGTCATTTCCGCATGGTGGGTAATGGGAGATGTTATTCTGTATATATGTTTCTCATACTGGTTAATAAAGCACTGTGGCCAATGAGATAGCAAGATAGGCGGCGCTAGGAGACGACAAGGAGGAGAGAGGAAGTAGTAGGGTGGAGTCGAGATGTAGCCCAGGGAAGAAGCAGGAAGCCTGCCGCGCAGCTCCCCGATAAGACGACCACGTGGAAATACTTAGATAAGTAGAAATGGGTTAATAATTAAGGCAGAGCTAGTCCTTAAACAATAATGGTAATTGGCCAACAGGATTGTATCAAATACAGAGTCTCTGAGTGTTATTTGGGGCACACGTGGTTGCAGGACCACGGCGGCAGGACTGGGAGGCCGGCGGGAAGGAACCTACCGTAACAGGTGGGATCCACATACACTCCATTCCATTTTAAATGTGCTCAAACTTTCCCAAAATAAACACGAATCGTCCATATCATCTTAAAAGGTAACTGGAGGCAGCAAAAGCAGCAGAAACTATTTTTCAATGTCAAACCTTCTGGGAGGGAGGGGGGATCTTCTACAACCATCTTCTAGAAAGATGAGGTAACGTCCTTATTGTAACTTCTCCAAATCAAGAAGACGAATGAACAAAGAAGCAGGAAAAATGAGCAAATACCCACAAGCAAAACCAATGCAAGAGGAAGAAACACATTTGTCTAATAAAAACATGCAGGGGGAGGGAATCCCAGCCTCACCTATAAGCCAAGAAATCCAAGCTAAAATAGCACGGTTAGACTGGCAGAGACAGCATGGTTAGATGTGGGTGTTCCCACCGGCTGTAACTAGAAAGGTACCTGCTGCAAATATTTTGAGGTCAGATTTTCGATAGGTGCCAATGCTTGATCAAAAAAGAAAAAAAGAAAAAAACTCCTAAAGAGATAATTGTGGAAAATGTATGAAGGGGTTTACCAAAAGTGTTCACAATAAAATGAGAAAAAAAAATGTAAGCTGGCAAATACTATTATCAGGCTTGTTTTAAAAATATAAAAGGAGGCAAAAAAAAAAAAAAAAAATAGGGGGAAAAAAGAAAGGAAAGGCTCTGGCAGGACTCAGATAAAAATTTTCACAGTGGTTATATCAGGTAAAATGGTATTTTCCAAATCTCCCATCTAACATGAAGAGTTTTGCAAGGAAGAAAAAAAATAGATAATTCAAGTGTTATTAGCTTTAATTTGTTTCTTCAGTCCTTCCCTCCCTTCTTTCCTCCCTCCCTCCCTTCCCTTCCTCCCTTCCTTCCTTCCTCCCTCCCTCCCTCCCTCCCTCCCTCCCTTCCTTCCTCTCTTTCTTTGTTTTGAAGCTAGAAGCACAGAACAGCAGTTTTCCCAAAGATGGGCTTTACCAGTAAAAAGAAGAACACAGGTGTGTTGGTGGACACACCTTTAATCCCAGCACTCGGGAGGCAGAGGCAGGCAGATCTCTGTGAGTTCGAGGTCAGCCTGGGCTAAAGAGTGAGTGCCAGGACAGGTTCCAAAGCTACACAGAGAAACCCTGTCTTGAAAAACAAAAACAAAACAAACAAACAAACAAACAAAAGCACAGATAAAAGCAAAGTAAAAGATAAAAACCCCACAGCAGTAGCCGAGTCCAACCTGGACACACTGGACACAGCACGGAGCCCGGCTCAGTGTGCTCTCCCTGAGAAGAGCTTCCCCCTGCAAACCTACAGAGGCTGGAGCCCAGCAGCCCAGTCAGAGTCAGCCCCTCACACACACACACACACACACACACACACACACACACACACGCACGCACGCACTCACGCACACACGCACAGACACACATGCACGCACACACGCACACTCACACGCACACATGCGCACACACATACACACACGCATGCACGCACACTCGCACACACGCACACACACATACACACACGCACGCACGCACACACGCACACACACTCACACACATGCACGCACACACACGCACGCGCACACACACGCACGCACATACACACACGCACGCACACATGCACACACGCGCACGCATGCGCGCACACACACACATACACGCACGCACGCACGCATGCAACGCACTCACACACGCACACACGCGCACACACACGCACGCACGCACAACATACACATGCATACACGCGCACACATGCACGCACGGCAAGAATCAGGGCCTATGAATTGGAGCCCTCCCATGACGCTCCCTGCATGCCTGGCTGTGTCATTCCCTGCTATGAACTTTGAGTTCCAATGTCCGGGGGCCACAATGGCCTTTGTTCTTCCAGTAGGATTCCTGAGTTCTCTAAGGAATTACCAACTGCCACTGCCCAGACCAAGCGCCCTGGGTGAAGCATGCTTCTTTCTACTTCCATGAGGGGCAACCCTACCTCAATGGAGACAGACCAGCAGGGGAGACAGGTCCAGCCCCTCCCTAGCTGCTGGCTTGTCAGTCACTCAGCAAACACTCACTGCCAGGCCCTGTCTGGGGCAGCGGAAAGGGAAATGGGCTCCGACTCCCAGCTGCCCTGGCTCCTCCACCTGGAGGGCTGAGCTAGCAGTGCCAAGGGCAGAACTGGCGAGGATGGCAGCTGGCCACTGCACTGGGGCGGACAGTCCACACCGCCAGCACAGGGGACGCCAGCCCACGGCAGCCCTTCCAGGCCCTGGCTAGGACGGGGGACTTGGCGATATGCAAAAGTAGACTGAGAGATTCCTTGCCAAGGGTGGGGCACAGGCTTAATACAGCCTGCAGCTCACCCTGAACGGGCACAGGAGCCACCAGCCCAGGCCTGGAGAGCAAAGCAGGAGGGGCACCAGGGAGGCAGAGGCAGGCAGATCGCTGTGAGTTCCAGGACAGCCCAGGCCACACAGAGAAACCCCTCCTTCTCCCAGCACTCAGCCGATGCGGGAAGGGCTGGGAACAGCCTGTGAACCCCTTACTTACATGTGACACCCTGGCTCCTGCTGACATTTCTAGTCCCTAATAAAGAACCCTAGGCTGGGCCTCCCAAGACACAGCAGAGAAGGCAGACACAGGAGGGCATAATTAGACGGCCCCGCTATGCAAACACATGATGCACAGTGAAGGTAGAAAGTGTAAGTGGGCACGTAAACACACGCATGTCACGCTGAACCAAAGCACCCGCTTCCTAAAATGTGTATCAAATGAATTCCAAATGAGGAAAAAATCTTTAATTAGTGGCTGCTCTATTTTCTTTCATTTCAACCTTCCATTAATACGGGCCAATTAACTGTCAAGTGTATTTACAAAGATATCTTTTTCCCCCCATTTTCTGCTCTGTCTTTCTAAGTTCACCATTACTCAATCTATCCAATAATAAAACAACCTTTGGATTTATATAAAATAATGAATGAGAACATAAGTAGTCCCAAATTAATGCTGAAAATGCACAGAGAGAGAGAGGGGGGGGAGGGAGGGAGGGAGGGGAGGGAGCATGGAGAAACCAGTAGGCCAGAATCTCAGAATCTGTTACTTCCTAGACACACCTTAGGGTTATTCCAATTTTATCACACTCCACAGCCACGATGGTCACACATTGCTGAAGGAAAAGTCCTCATTAAAAGCCGGCATAATTACTACGTCAGGCCCAGGTAGGAATTTTACACTTGAGGTAGAATGCGATTATTGGAGCCACTGATACTGTGACCCACTGCGCCCTGCGCCCTGCTGCCCTTGGTGAGTACACAGAAGCCCCCGTTTGCCTAGATGCTGTCTCCAGTATTAAAAAGTTTTGTAAACCTCACAGAGTTTCTCAGAAAACTCACTCTAGAAGTTTCTCGCCTCCCAAACTTTCTCTGAGAATTGAGTTGTCTCTGTTCTTCATCCTTTCATTTTGGAAAACAATGTCTGGTTTCTCTGGTTTTTCAAATGCCACCGGAAGCTTGGGATTTACTTTCACTTTGCCTGCACTGTGGCCCAGAATAAATAAAACCTTTTCATTCCTAATTGAACAGGAAGTTTAAAAAAAAAAAAGGATGAACTTAAAATCTAAGCATTACACACACACACACACACAGAGAGAGAGAGAGAGAGAGAGAGAGAGAGAGAGAGAGAGAGAGAGAGAGAGAGAGAGAGAGAGAGAGAGAGGGCATTTAACGACAAGGTCTCAGATATTTTCACACGTCACAGGCAGGACTGAGTTGCACTCCACCCTGTGTGGGAGCTCACACTCACGCTCACTCACGTGTGGCTTCTTTTCAGGGTCTCCCTTCTAATTACGTGAAACACGGAGAGCATTAGAAAAATTTAAAGAGTGGTTTCACCTTGTGATGAGAAACCCACTCTCCTGGAACAGGCTTAACGATGCAAGCCCTAGTTTTCAGCGACAGACGGGGGGACGGCGTGCTTTCCAAACTGAAATTTCAAGAAATAATCCTTTCTGGTGTGAGGTAAGTTTAGGGCGAGGCACTTTGGGCAAGTGCCTCTAACATGGCCTGTAAGTCCTCAAGGCCCTTCCACTCCACCTCTGTACAATCCGCTATTTAACCAAGTCTCCCTGCAAAAGCATGAGGGCATGGCATATCTAAAACCCAGGGCAACGCGCCTCCTCTATGAGGGAAAACGGGCCTCCTGTTCATGGAGGGCGGCGCCTGCTGGGCCTGGCCACGTGGCACTAGCACCTGGTGCAGGTATAAAGGCGGCTGAGGTGGTTTATGAAAAGAAACCCAGGGTGCGTGCTGTCAGCTCACCACCCTGGGCAGAAATGCCCACGGCCGTTCTCTCTGAGCAAGGAAGGTATATTAAGCCCCCGTGTGCAGGAGCAGAAGTGTTATTCAGCCTCAGAATACCTCCCTGATACTGCAGGCTCCCCGTGGAATAAATCCAACACTCCCTCTCCCTCCACGGCATTTCCAAGAAGGGCCTCCGTTACTGTGAAAGTCCTTTGGCCCACAGCAAAAAATATTGACAAAATCCCACTCTGAAGACAGTTATTGTCTCTGTGTACTTGATAGTAGCCTTCAGAAGTTCACCTGCTGGCATTAAATCCTTGAGTTTTAAATCCTTGGGTGAGCAGAGAGAAAATTTGCCACATCCCAAGCCCTTCCGCGGTAGCTGCCGAAAATCAAATTATTCCTTCAATTAAACTAGCTTTGTGCCTAAAAGAAGGGAGGACCCTATAGGCCCCTATGAGAACCGCGAAAGCAGAAAAGGCCACCATCCTTTCTAAACCCTGTGATTCTAGAGTGATCTAAATGGCTTGGTGTTTTGGGGTGTTACAGCTCATAAAATTAAATCTACGATGGAGATTTCAGTTGCACTGCGCACTCTGAGCTGGCAGCAATCCTGTATGGAGACAGGCATCAGGGTGCACTTTGGTCACCCTGAAGTAGGTCTCTGTCTGTGCGTGTGTGCGCGCGCGCGTGCGTGTGTGTGCACGCGCGAGTGTGTTTGTGCCTGTCTGTCTGTCTGTCTGTCTCTCCCTGCCCCCAGCTGCTCTCATTACACATCTATGTCTTCGTACCAACAGCTCGACAATCAAGACACTCCATTCATCCCGCTGAACACTGAGCCCACTGTCATCCCACCCTCCTGAGGGGAGGACGGCTGGGCCTCCATGCATGCTCTGGGGTCACAGGACTTTTGCTTCCGCCACACATCCACACACAGAGGCAATAGGAAAGCACTGAGGCTAAGACAGCCCCGGGCAGCCCCTGCCTGTGAGGCAGCTTCCCTCCAGACAGCGACAGCAGCCCGGGATGAACCAATGTTCCAGGCTCCTTGCAAAAGGTCCAGCTCAGACAAGCAAAGACACTCAGACGACCATCAAGGGCCACGAAGGATGCGAGCACACACATGCCCCTACCCTCCCTCCCCACGGCGCTGCTCGTTCCTTGAGTCCTGTTGGCAGAAGTCAGATAATAGTTTCTACCCAAGACTCATCCCCAAGCATAATCAGAACCACTCGCAATGAAAGAAAGCACAGCTTTCCCTCTGTTGTCCATAAAAGGAGCGGCCATCGAAGAATTCAGTATCTTCTGGTCATGACTAGCTGGCGACAGAAAGTAAGTGACAGTTCCTCTATAATGAGGCTGCGGGTAGGGGAACAGGATCGCCCACGTGTGCCTCTGCTACTTGCCTCCATGAGGCCTAGACTCACAACACAATCTGCAGCTTGAATAGGCAACGTTCAAAGGGGAAAAGGGAGAGGATTTCCCTGAGATAAAATTAGCCGGGATAAAGTGAGAAATTCCGGGAGCTTTGAAAATGGAATATCCTTACAGTTGGTGGGGGAGGGGCAGGGATGGGGAGGTCTGCTTGCAAGTGATGGCTTGCTTTGTGGTAGAGCTTTGAAAACTCAAGGAACTTAGGACAATAACCCCCCATCACCATGATGCGGGTTTCAAAGCTCAGGGGTCCAGGCAAACGCCCCCCCTTACAAAGGGGCGTGCAGAAGCTCCATGCACTGCTATCTGTCCACAGCCAGCAGCCCCGACTGCTTTCCTGAAGCCAACTTCTAAAAACACCAAGAGGAGTTCAGCCCTCTGCTCTTCTCCTTTTTTACCTAAAGGCAAAAAAAGTAAATCCAGTTTCTCTTCACAGATCTGTAGGCCTGGTTTTAATTTGTGCAATAGTCCTTTTGATAACAATGCCTAGTTAAAACATCCATTAAAAGTCTGCAGCAGGCATTTAATGGGAGGAAAATCTAATAGGGCTCTACTGGAACACTCCTCCATTAACTTTTAAAAGAGTTCTCTCCAAGAGCGCTGGGTGGAGGTGTGGAGAGATGGAGACAGACAGACAGTTGCAGAGGCGATGGGAGCGGCTACATACCCTGCATACTCCAGGCTGAGTTCTTTGAAAAGAATTAGGTTAAATACTCTTTCCTTTTTCAGTCATCTAACCAACTCCTGCTAGAATTAGACCTTAACCACTGTCTGAACATCTCGAAAGCCAGGCTCGCAGGCATGGTCCTCCTTCGAGTACCAAGGACCAAAACTCAACAGGGCACCACCACAGCTTTAGTAAAACCTCAAAGGCCTCGTGGAATTCCAGGACTTTCCTCCCAGGAAATGGCAAGCACTGAGCCAGGCTGGAGGCTGGCAGTGGAATGCTCTCAAGAAGACAGACCGCTGCCTCGCGCTCTGATCCGGCAACATGGGCCGGTGAAAGTAAACGTGTCCCTCCTGCTCCCAGGCCTGCCTGGGGACTTGGGTCAGCCCATCCTTCCCCGGGGCTGAATGAGGCATGTAGTCAGGCCAGTGTGGCATTGCACTGGTTAACACGTGATATTTCCAGCACGGATGCATCTTACACTACTATGAGGGAGCCAACAACAATAGGAAGTATTATCTCCATCAGGACTTGCTAGAGCTTGGGAAAAGCCAGGGTTCCTAAACAGGAGCCCCCACCACAGCACAGCCCCATGCCGCCTGCAACCTGCTTTCTGCTGGCTCCTTCCTCCTGTAACTTGTTGAGCTTAGCAACCTTGTCATCTCCCGCTAGCCACCCTCACCGGCTCCGCAGTGTTCCGAACTCACCACAGCACCTCTTTACTTACTAGACTTTCACTGTCTCTTTCTTCCTGATATGTTTTCCACTGTTAACCAAGCTTCGTGGGTTTTGAATGGCGTGGCCCTGTTTTTCCATGAGCCCAGCCCTGTCAGGAAAGCACGTTATGTTATAGCTAAACGTCTGCATGGAGACCCTATTAATAACTTTGAGAAAAGGCAAATTTATCCAAGTTAAACTCAAAGGAGGGCTATGTACACATTTCTGGGCTCCTGTACTAATTTAAGAATGCTAAGTCAAAGGATTTATGTCCCAGACCAAAATGTATAGTGCATGTCATTCTCTAAGTTTGAACACTCCTCAGCTGTTCCTACCACATCTGTAAAAAAAAAAAAAAAAAAAAAAAAACCCTCCAGTACAAACACGGCAGGTGAGGGCTCTGCGACTGCTGGGTAAAACCACAAATCCACTCTATTCACTCTGCTGCATAGAAGCCACCACTTTTCAAAGACCCCCTTTCCTCTTAACTCCCTCATCCTGGAACCCACCCAGGCAAGAAGCATCTTTCTGGCTAGCTCCCCGTGGTGACCCACGTCATCCTACTTTACTGAGAAAAGTTTGAGGGCTGGAGAGATGTCTGGACGATTAAGAGCACTAACTTCTCAATCACAAGGACCAGAGCTCAGATCCAAGCATCCATGCCGGACGGCTCACAACTGCCTGTAAATTCAGTGCCAAGGCATCTGACACCCTCTTCTGGTCTCCATGGGCACCCCTGAGTATGCACGCGTGCACACACATATACACGCACACACACGCGCACACACACACACATATACGCACACGCATACACACATGCACACACACACACATGCACACACGCATGCACACACATACACACGCACACACGCACGCACACACATGCACACACACATGCACGCACACGCACGCACATACACATGCACACACGCGCACACACATACACACGCACACGCACACATATGCACACACACACATGCACACACATGCACGCACACATGCACGCACACGCACGCACATACACATGCACACACGCGCACACACATACACACGCACACGCACACATATGCACACACACCTGCACGCACACACACGCACATACACATGCACACACACACACACACACCACTTTTTTTTTTTCCTTAATTTTTGGAGAAATGTTTGCATGTATGCCCTTTTGCCCCCTGGAGATGTGAATGCTAACAGACCTATAACTAACTGATGCATCCCCCAAATATCCAGTAGAGACTCTTGGGCATGGAGATACTCAAATACGTTGAAGAATGAGCTGCAAGCCTGCAGAGCCTCTGTATTCCGTGAATGGTCCTCTAACCCCACAACTGACACAGGAACGCAGGCTCGGCACACCCTGAAAGCACCAGAATCCACCCAGGTACCCTGCACTTACGTTTCTCAGCTATCTCCGGGGTTAGGCGTCCCTCAGGTTTGAAGCCCCCACCTGTGTGCACTTGGGAAAGGCCAAAACCAGTATACAGTTTAGGGTCACACTTGTAAGGCCCCTCCCTCAGTGTCGGGGGAGACCCAGCTACAAAAGAGGGAGGGAGGGATTTCTGCGTCTAGGCCACAATCTGTCTCAAACCAAAAAAAAAACCAACATAATGCCACAAAATCCAAGCAACCCAACCTGATTCAACCACCCAGCTATTGCTGGCAGCTGAGCTGTGCCCCCTGCCCTGTCACCAGATGGAACAAGAATCACTCTCCTGATGCCAATGCCACCACTGCCGCTGCTGCTGCTCAGGAACCTGGACAAGGGTCTTCTCGGCTATTCAATGTCTGTGGCTGATGTGTCAGGCATGGGACCATTTTGTCTGAGGTTGATACCAGCAGGAATAGTTTGCTATTCAGTTGTCAAGTTTTATGGAAACATATTCAAAATGACAAATGATACACCCACTTGCTGACCCCGATTTCCTTGGAGATGTTCCACTGGGTCATATTACAAGTTTCTTGGTGATAGTTGGGGAGCCTTTCTTTTGTCTCTCCCTCCCACCCAACCAAAGTTGCAGGGCTCACCAGGGCCGTCAGTCAGCTCTGCAGAGGAAGCATTTTGTCCAAGCTGAGCTGGTTCCTTCCCTTGTCAGTGTGGGGGTCACAATGCCAAGCTCAGAGCACCAAGGAGTTAAGAGAAACACCCAGTCACTTGGTATTTGCCAACAATAACCATCAAGCCTAATTCACACACCCCGAGGAGATTTTTAAATTCAAAAGCACTCAAACCACCATAGCTATAGTCTTCTATGGAAATTGCTGCACCAATGAGAACGGCTCCTAAGACTTTCTATGCGGGGTCCCTAGAGGGTTGAAGTTTCCTCCAAAGTCCAGGCCCCTCCCAGAACCTCGCAGTGTTACTTTCTTTAGAAGCAGAGTCTCTGCCAACGCCATTAGCCAAGTGTAGATGACATCACACTGAATGTCATTGGTCCTAAATGCAATAATCTGTGGCCTTAGAACGGGAGGTCAGGGAGTACAGTGGCCACATGAAGGCAGCGACAGAGACAGGGGTGCGTGCCAGAAGTCAGGGAGAGGGCCAAAGCCTGCCAGAAGCCACAGGATGAAGAAAGAGGCAGGGAGGCTCTCCCACTGCAACCTGCACAGGGGGTGCAGCTGCCCACACCTTGACCTTCAACTCAAGGCCTCTAGAACCAGGAGAGAATACATCCTTGCTTTCACTACCGGTGTAAGGACTAAACCCTCGTCAAATTTTAAATGCTTATCTCTACATTACAGTCATTTACAGAAGAAATCAAAGACAGTAGCTAAGAGACGGGTAAACATGAAATAACACTGGTAACGTAGATGTCCAACTACAGAATAAAATGGCCGGGGTGGTCTATTCCCACAGTCATTGTCCCTTCCAGGTCATCCTCTTGTCCTCCACGTCCTAGTTCAGGGTGGAGAACCTTCCCTGACTTACAAGGCAGAGTGGTTCCCAGGATGGGCCCGGGAGCCCGGCCCACGCACAAAACCTATGACATGTTCTTAACCACATGCTCATGTGAGCCCACGTTCTAGAGCAGCGGTTTCCAACGTCCCTAACGCTGCAACCCTCCGGTTCCTCGTGCTGTGGTGACCCCAAACATAAAATTATGTCGTTGCCATGTCATAACTGTAATTTTTCTACTGTTATGAATTGTGATGTAAACATTTTCGAAGACAGAGGTTTGGCAAGGGGGTTATGACCCACAGGTTGAGAACCCCTGCTCTAGAGGGCCCTGCTAGAAATAGGCAAGAAGTGAGAGCTTCTGAATCTCCAGAAACAAAAGCCCAGAAGACGATTCAAAGACTGCACATCTACCGAAAAGGCCACTCTTACGAGGCATGTGGCCTATTTATGACTGCATCCCCACAGCTACAGGTGTGTCACAAAGCCATGGCATATGGTGACAGGCCTGTCAAGATGCCATACGGAGACTTCCACCTCAATATACCCAAACAGTCACTTCATACAGAAAGTTTTCCACGGGCCACCGTCCCAACCGTTCAATAGATGGCAGGTGGAATGGTTTAGTAAGATGCTGTGTGACCCATGGCACGTGGACCCTAACCCTGAACACGGAGAAGGTCCCAGCACTGTGAACGGGCTCTGTCACAGGTCTCACAGTAGAAGGGCTGGACACTGCAGGACACAGCCCCTGGATGACCAAGGCCTTTAAATATGCGCGGGCCTTAATCACTCTGCACAGCCATGACGTTTCACAGCGGAGTTCTACGTATCACATTCTCAAAGTACCTCACAAAAACTCCAGACTTGGCCAGAAGAGAGTAGGGGAGGGGGGGAAACAGAGATGGAGAGAACATGTGTGTGCATGTATACATGTGTGTGCGTGTGAGAGTGTGATTGTGCACATGTATGTGTGTGGTGTGTATATGTCAATGGGTGTGTACTAATTTCCTTTTCAAACACTAACTCACTGTCCTTGAAATGTTCATAAACATTATTTCCAAGGGAAGACTGACATGCCTAAAACCACATGAAGAGACAAACCGGGCGGTAGTCTTTGAACATGAAATTCCATACCACAGACAGCAGTAAAACGGGTTTAGATTTGCTTGGTAAAACCACAATTTACTTTTTTTTTTTTTTTAATGTTGGACTCTCCAAGGATATTTATATTTCCTAAGGTCAAAAGTTCACAATTTATCTTTGAAGGATAAATTCTACCACTGGGCCCAAGGAGAGGAGTGTTAAACACTTTAATCCTATTTTTCCCATATTCATAACAGACGACAAAGAAAACCAGGGGACAAATGGTCCTGCCACAGACAGAGAGCTGTCGAGAAATATGGGGCTTCCTCACGACAGGAAGCAGGCTGGGTGCTTGCTCTGAGCCTGTTCTTTCTAGCACACATATGCGTGTCGATGGAGGAAATGGAGACTTAAAAAAAATTTAAAGGGCCCTTAATCTCACTCACAGATATGTTCAAGGGAATGAGCATTTTTTTTCTACAACTAATAGTTTTTAAAAATTTTTAATTTTGGAAATTAAACAAATGCACGGTTGAGGTGTCAACATCTTTCCAAAATAAAATCACTCTCACCACATGAGTCAAGAAAAGCTACATGCACACACATGCGCGCACACACACATGCACACATACACATACACATGCACACACACAAACATGCACACACATATGTACACACACACGCACACATACACATGCACACACACATGCACACACACATACACATGCACACACACATGCACACACATACACATGCACACACATATGTACACACACATACACACACATGTACACACACATGCACACACATGCGCGCACACACACATGCACACACGCACACACACATGCACACACACGTGCACACAGGAACACACATGTGCACACGCATGCACATACGTGAATATACCCAGCAGGTGTACTAAAGGAGTGTAGCTTTGAGTCTCCCTTTAAATTTGAATTTAAAATAATTCGAACAGAACTTCCAACAGCTGCTGGGTTGGGTGGCTCAAGCCTTTAACGGCAGGCCTTGGCTAAGGCAGAAGGATGGCTCTCAGTTAGAAGACAGGCCGCTCCAGGCTACAAGATAACGGACTGCCTAAAATATTTTTAAAAGAAATAAAGACAGAATCACTGTCAACTACATAGAAAGTTAACTACCCTAACAAACAGTATCCAGACAAAGATGGCCACACTATGTCACCTCAAAGTCTCGGAGTCTCTTTGTTGGAGGCCCTGCAGGCGTGGGGTCCATGGCTGGGGAAGCTGTAGCCTGCTCCCCTCTCTGCCCGCCACCACTTCTCAGTGGCATGGCAAACACAGGTGAAAGAAAGCAAAGCTGAGCTGATAAGACGTCACACGTGAAAAGCAGTCTGGACCACTCCTGTTACCATTGCCAGTAGATCGGACTGTCTTTCTGTGGAGCCACAACACACAGGGAACATGTCAGCCAGCTGATTAATAATGATACCTTATTTTTGCTGGCTTTGACTTTTTACGATTTGCTGCTTGTTGTAATTTCCCTTCTCACATGAGTCACCCTTGTACATAATATGCATAACCCCGTGTTTTTCTAAAAGGCCCCCTTTAGAAAATCCAGGGTCCTCACCCAGCATCATCCGTGATGAAAACACGGGCTGTCTGGTCTCACACAGGTAAGCCTGTGACAGACCAGCTCTACCCAAGGAAGGTCTTCAGAGCATCCATGCACAGTGCTGTGCCACCCAGAACCATCCAGGCCACACAGGCATCCTGCCTACTCACGTGCAACGCCATTTCTCTCCCCACGCCGCAGAAGCTGACATTAACCGCAGCAGGTTAGAAGAGCAGAGAAAAGTGTAATGGAGGATATCTACTTTCTCCTGCAGTGTTAACACTGGAAACTTGAAAATGTATACAACTGATGGTGTATGTGTGCATCTAAGCACACACGCATACACACGCGTGAGCTTGTGCGTGATGGGCGTGGCTTTGTTCCTATCTCACACTTGGGTGCAAAAGAGAGGTCACCCGAGAGGTATGGGAACCAGAGGACAACACAACGGCCGAGAGCAGGTCCCAAGGCCCCAGTTAGCCAGATGGCCAGGGCCTACCAAAGGGAACTGAGGAGCTAATGACAGCTGTGCTTTCATTCCAACGTCATCATCACCTACACCGCAGTGACCCTAAGTGTTGCCCAGACAGACACAGGTGCGGAATGGAAACGTTCGGACCCACAGAGAGTTTCAAAAGAATGAGACCCTTCGGGGCTTCACTGCCGCTCCTACTCTAAAGGAAGCTCGGATTCTATAAACATACAAACATACAAACAAAGACAGTAACGGATCCATAGGAAAATTAAATTACATATGCGAGTGAAGGGCACCGGGGATCTGGCTGGTCAGGGAGCATCCCTGCTTCCCAGCCTCTATCCCTTAGCTTTGCAATCGGCTGGAGAACGAGAACAGTCAAGAGACAAAGCCCGTTTCCCTTGGGGCTCTTGGTCTAGAGCGGGTTCCGTTGCTACTGCTCCTCTACACTGGTGTTTTACAAAGGTACCCAGAGGTCAGAGGGCATAACTGAAGGAAGGAAGTCACGCCCAACATTTAGTAACTGAGTAGCTGAATTCTCATCTCCCACCAGTTCTCTTTCATGGGTGTGTATGCATGTGTAAGCATGTGCTTGTCTATGTTGGTATGTGCTTCTGTGTGTGCAAGAGAGGCATGCATGCCTGTGGAAGCCGAGGGAAATACCACATGCATTTCTTCTCTTTCTCCGCCTTCCTTTCTGATGGCTCTCGCTGGCCTGCTGTTTGCTGACTATGCTAGACCCAGGAGCTCCAGGGGCCTCCAGACCTTACTTGCTCAAGCACAGGATTTCAGGTAGGTAAACAACGCTGCCCCTGGCCTTTACCTGGGCAAGGGGGCATCGGAACTCACACTGCAGGATGAGCACTTTACTGTAAGGCGCCCCCTCTACACGTGTGCTTTCTTTTTATCAGTCTAACAATCCAAAGCACAAATGCAACAGCTGTACCTTGACAGCGGGCATTCTGTCTCCACATCCAGCTTCCAGAGCAGGAGGCTGGGAAGGAGGAGCCTCCACCACCAAGCAGTGGGTTTTCAGGACACCTGAGACTGCAAAGGGCCACGCCCACAGACCTGTATGAGCCCCGAGAGACCCACGCATCTGGTCAGATAAAGGCTGAGAGCACGAGCATCCTTGGAGACCAGTGGTGGCACGGGTACACGTTGGGCAATGTATAACCCCCTGACCAGATACAGACATGGATGCTGGGGCTGGAAATGATTGCATGCGAGCCCCCGCTATCCAAATCACAGCTCAGTTTTCCCACCTGAGAATGGCAGAGCTGAGAAAGGACATGCGGGTAGTCATCCAGATGGTAGAGAAATCTGGGAGTTCCCCAGTGCCAGAGGCAAGGGGTGGTAAGCTGCTGAGCTATGTAGAGGCAAAGGGAAAAAGGCAGGTGAGATAAATTGGAAAATGGATTTTTTTTTTGTTTCACACATTCAATCCTGATAACATTTATTTCATTACTCAATGAGATTTTTTACATCCAAGGGATGCATAATAAAATATCTTATATAAAGTTAATATTGATAACCACTTTAGTCTTTGACATGATCTTGCCGTCCTGCGAGAGCCATTGCCCTGAGGACCCTCTTCATGATTTTTCTTTCCCCAGAACTGTCTGGAAACAAGCGCAGACTCAGAATAAGTATTTATTGAATAAATAAACCAATAGATGGGGCAGCGACAGAAGAAACAGCAAATGAACCTACTCTATGGTTAGGATCAGTGCCAGCCACAGCGTCTCCACTCACAGCTGAGAAATCGAAATTTAGGGGTACACATTGTTTTTTGCAGTGCACAAACTGGGGCCCCCTCAGAAGACTCCAGAAAGGCAATAATGAGAGTCAGAGACCCAGGGCTGTATGCCAAGAAGCCAAGGGGGTTATATGCTTAATGTCAATATTTATTTCTTATTTACATCCCCAGCTTGTTCGAGGAGGATTTAAGGCAGTTTGATTTATGCTCAGGAAGGCTATGCTGATTAAAACCTCACGTTTGTGTACACGAGATAATGTGTGTAAAACACCTCCCGGCACCTTGAGGGACCCCCCTCTGCACTGGGGCCTGTACTTTTATTATGGAAAAAAATGAAAACTAATAATTATTTCTCAGTTAAAGCAGCTTCTCAGCAGACAAAAATCTTTCAGTGCTCTGGGTCTACTGAGAAAATGAAATCAAAGGCGCTGTGGCATAACACAATATCTAAAATTTATTGTAAAAAAACATCTAAAATATCACAGAAACAATTTCTCCCCTGAGTGTTTTATGAACAGCAAATGTGAGGAGGAAAAATATTTTTACAGATACTTTGAACTAAGTTTGTAGAAATATATATGTGTGTGTGTGTGTGTGAGAGAGAGAGAGAGAAGGAGAGAGAGGGAGAGAGAGAGGAAGAGAGAGTGAGAGAGTGACAGAGAGAGGGAGAGAGAGGGAGAGGGAGAGAGAAAGAGTGAGAGAGAGAGAAAGAGGGAGAGAGAGAGGGAGAGAAAGAGAGAGAGAGGGGGGGGGGGAGACTATACCATATTTAACAGGAAAGTTAATGGAGGCATGAAGGGCCACTCCATTTTCTTATTCTGCTTGGTAACCAACCAACTAGGGTAAAAGCGTAAAGGAGGGCATCTCATGCCCAGCTGGCTGAGGGAAATCCTTCCACACAGCTGCACAAAGTCTGGACAAGCCAGTTAGTATTTCCTGCCCACCCCTGCCAGCCCATCCTCCAGAACCTTATTTATAACGACTTACTATGTTTGGGAGCAATTGTCCTCTAAAGAACACAAAATGCTACAAAATAACTTAAACTGGAGGGAAATTTACATTTAAAATGCACCTATCACTGAAAATTGCTGAAAAGGAGGTGGTAAACAGAGAAGTGGACAGAAAGGCAGGGCTGGGAGAAGGTGCCGGGGGAGGAGCCAGAGAAGATGGGAGGGAGGCAAGGTGGGCAGGGGAGCCTGTCACTGTCATTCCTAGAGGCTCTGGGAGCTGCCTCGCGTCTACCAGGCCCACAAACTCCGGCTGGTGGTTATGGCCACAATGGGGGCTGGCCAGTGGCTGTTCATTGGCTGACGGCAGGAAAAAATGCCTCCCATCCCAGAAGTGCAAGGTTCATCCCAGCTCTGCTCTGTTACTGAGTGAGGGACCCGTTAAAAGCAAACATTTTAACTCTAGTAAGGAGCAGGACTCAGAACAAAGGCCCTAGTGTGGCACAGCAGCCTCTGCACTGCAAAGGGCTCTGCAGGCAGCAATGAGGGCCTAGTCATGTGCACACGTCTACTCACATGCCACCTGCAGAGGTGTGAGTGTGTGTGTGTGTGTGTGTGTGTGTGGGCCTGTGTGTGTGTCTGTGAGTGTGTGTCTATGTGTGTGTGTCTATGTGTCTGTGTGTGTGTCTGTGTGTGTGTCTGTGTGTGTGTGTCTGTGTGTGTGTGTCTGTGTGTGTGTGTGTCTGTGTGTGTGTGTCTGTGTGTGTGTGTCTGTGTGTGTGTGTGTCTGTGTGTGTGTGTGTCTGTGTGTGTGTGTCTGTGTGTGTGTCTGTGTGTGCCTATGTGTCTGTGTGTGTGTCTGTGTGAGTGTGTGTATGGTGTGTGTCTGTGTGTGTGTCTGTGTCTGTGTGTCTGTGTGTGTGTGTGTGTGTGTTTGTGTGTGTGTTCCTGTGCACACATGCACATGAAGACATTGGTATTGGGCATGTTCTCTGCTCCCACTTTAACCTTGAACTGGTGTCTCTCACTGAACCTGGACCTTTCGACCTCAGCTGTACTGGCTGTTACAGGCCCTGAGCTCTGCCTCCACCCCTGCTGTGCCGGCTGCTGCACCCAGCTTTTTCACAGGCCTTGAGGATCAAACTCGGGTCTTCCTGCTTCAGCATCTGACACCGTACCCCAAGCCATCTCCACAGACCCTGGAAAGGAATTCTAACAGCCATGAAGAAATCAGTTCACCCGTGATCAGAACCAATTGCACGAGGATCATTTTCCCGGCCTAGCAAGCCGCACCTACTCCAGTAAGACTCAACAGGGACGTGCAGAAGAGCAGAGCATGAGCTTTGCACACAGGAGCATGTGGCCAGGGAGGCTGCGTGATCCACTCTTCCCTTCCACACTGACAGAAACGCTGAAGCCACCTCACCAGGACCCACTAGCCTGACATACTCTGCTCAGCCCAAACTAAAAAGGACCTCAACACACCTGTGATTCCCCAACATGGGGACTCGGAGCCACACACCCAACCCAGCCCAAATCCTAGTGCATTCACGGGCTGTGCAACATGCTCTGTTTAGTCTGTCTGCAGCACTTACATGTTCCAATCAGCACACACACAGAAAGACACACAAGGGTACACTGGGAGTAAATATTCTTCCATATTTCAATGTATTCAGCGTAACAGCATAATGTTTTAAATAGATAGCCAAACCGCCTTGGCGGCTAACACACACACACACACACACACACACACACACACACACACACACACACGTTTACTTTTGTACGTGGATGGAGAGCAAAGCTCCAAGGAGAATTCCTACCATGGCAAGAAGCAGGAAACGAGCCCGGAACTCCAGGCCTGTGAAGCTGCCGAGGGCCCGAGACTAAGTGCCAGCAGGCCTCCAGCGAGAAGCTCGCAGGCTTGAGAAGGTCTGTGAGCTACCACACGCTGCACAGGACCCCACGATCCAAACCGCTTTGTGAATTGGAGACTTTCCCTGTTTTCTTTTTTCCAATCTACCCGGCCAGAGCTCAACTAGCAGTAAAGTCTTTTGCGCCCTAACTGAATATTCACACGCCACTGTGGGGAAACTGGGTTCTATTAGGCCGAGAGCCCTGTGAAACAACAACGACTTCACTGGGCTGTTTTCAGAGCCCGAGCTGGGGAGACGCTTGATGGGCAACAGCACATGCATTGTAAGCAATGTAAAAAGATTGATTGGCCCGTGTGCCGATAGCCCCAGCAACACATGTGCATGTGTGCACATGTGTGCGCATGTGTGTGCGTTTGTCTGTGTGTATGTAAACACGTGTATGCACATGTGTGTGCGTTTGTCAGTGTGCATGTAAATACATGTGTATGCCCATGTGTGTGCGTTTGTCGGTGTGTATGTAAACACATGTGTGTGAGCACATGTGTGTGCATACATGTGTGTGCGTTTGTCGGTGTGTGTGTGTGCACATGTGTGTGCGTTTGTTGGTGTGTTTGTAAACACATGTGTATGCATATGTGTGTGCGTGAGTCGGTGTGTGTGTGCACGTGTGTGAGCACATGTGTGTGCATACATGTGTGTGCGTGTGTCGGTGTGTGTGTGTGTATGCCTGTGTATGTGCGCATGCCTGTGTGTGCGCGCACGTGTGCTTGCTGGCCAGCCAGCACAGCCAAAAATGCCACTTGGTTCGGTAGAGACCAATAAGACAGAGGGACAGAGAAGACACTCAGGTTCATAAGTTTAGGTTCATAGAGTCCCTGAATTCCCAGTCCTGGAATCCAGAAGCCTTGAACAGAAAACTCCCTTTCCTGTAAGAGGGAAATGTTTCTGACTTGAAAATATCCTATCAGATAAACGCATGAAAAGCGAAATATCTCCATGAGAAGTTGAGTAAGCAAGGCAAATGTAAAAAGAAATGCACCTTAGGCTTTCTGAAGCATATGTGAGGGGATGTGAACAGCCACTGGTAAAAGGGAGATGCAGGAGAGATTCCTAAAGACATGAGTGGATAAAGAAGTCAGCGCATCTCTCTTGGCTGGCATTGCCTGTGCAGTTACACAGGAGCAGTGACAGGCCCTTCTTAGAATGTCCACCAGCATCAGAATCTGGCTCTGTTTGTTCGTTTCTTCCTCCACGTCAGGGGTGAATCCTGACGGCCTGGGGTCTTAAAGTACAGGGTATATATAGGCAGGAAGCAGAGCTTAAACATCAGCCAACACAGAATGCAGACTGCCCTCAAAATCAACTCCTAAACAGGTTTGAGATCTTCTGGGGGCAGTGACAGAAGACCCTCATGAAATGAGAGGGCCAATCTCATGTGACCGTGAGTATGACCACAGGAAGTCAAGAAAGCAGGACAGAGCATGGGCCAGCAGAGAGAGCTGGGCTCGGGGTTACATACTCACTGAAGCTTTAAGAGAGGTCTAGAGTCTCAGCTGAGAGAGGAGGCAGGGCCAAGCCAGGGAATCATGGGCACCTCTCCTGTCTGAGTGCCCTCACCACACTGGACTGGCACGTATAAACCACATCACATCTCCTGCCCCGCACTACCAACCCAGAAATGCTGACATGTGTCACCCACTGAGGTCTGGTTCCACCCTCCCCCAAAAAAAGTGGATTTTTTTTTTAACCACTATGTAAATCTATATAAATCATGTGATTCACCTCCCATCCACCAGGGGCAGTTACTTGAATAATCTGTCCTGTGTGGCACAAATTCGGTTGTGAGAGAAACGGGCTTTTCTGAGCCTCTAGTCAATGAATTTTCAACACGGTCCTTTGTTCTTCTTTTCTGGTGCTAGCCAGGAAGGGCCGAGTACCACACCAACAAATCACAAGGAACTGGGGGGAGAGACGACATCGCTTTAATTTTGCACGCATGATGTTCGCAGCCACTAAGGTCATACCTGCGTGTGTTGACTGACAACTTTTCAGCTTGATTCAAAGCAAACAGCTTGCTGGTTTGATTGCCTAGCAACTAAAAATTGATGGATGACCCTTAAGATGAATAACTGCCATAAATCACCTCATTCAAACTCTCCAGGAAAAAAAATTAAAAAACAATGGTTTTCATGACATTTGCTGCACTCCATAATGCGCCGTGATAAATTCGGCCTCTTCGTGGATATAGAGCCAGGCCTCACCTTCTGAGACCGTCTGTGTCTGTGCTGTGTGTTCTTAGTTCTCCACAGACTTGGCTTGTCAGAAACACAGGCCCCCGTGTGCCTGTCAGTCACGCTGAGACAGAGCTGCTGCTGAGCTCTCATCCCTAAACACCATTTCATCAGGAAATGGAGGCCCTATATCACAGAGACAGCAGAGTGCCCCATACATTAATAACGGTTATGGTATATTTAGTGTAATGACTTGACCTCAACCAACATTACAGACGCCATGATTCATATGAATTTGATAAACTACTTCCTGTTTGTAGACATTTCATATGGTCCTAAAAGACCATGAGTGCGCTTTCAACTTGAGGGTAAACACCGAGGCACGCATCACGGTAGGAAGAGGTAGTCCTGGTATTTGCCCTATAAGGGATCCTACATCGTCCTACTCACAGTGAGCCCCAGAGACAACACGGATGATGGGCAGGCCCACATTCTCCAGCTGTGACCTACTGTACCTCACCTTGACTCCGAAGGCAACTCTTCTTACTGTCTTCCTGTGTCTTCCCTTCTTTTCTTTTTTCAACGTCAACTTTACAAGGAAGGCTGCTCCCTGGCAAGCTAATGCACCACCCAATGGGAGTTCACTGAACACAGATAGGGCTCCTCTCACGTCAACACGGCGGCATACTGGGGCTGCCGACGTGAAGAGGCTGTACACTCATGGGTCCTCAGGTATGCTGCACACTCTGTGCAGAGTATCGGTTACTCAGTAATCAAAGTGGTGCTTTGTGTATAGGCCAAGCACAGCTCAGCTCTGACAGCAAAGACAAGAGAGCCTCTACCCTCCCAGAGAGTTTCATGGTATGGCACCTTTTACACTAGAGACAGGTTCACAATACTATAAACATTTTAACTCTCCCCCAGAGCTGAGAATGCCCAACACTGAGTGGAAGTTAATTGCTTTTTGTTCAACAGACTCTCCAGTTCAAGAGCCCTTCGATGCAGAAGAAACCACAAGGGGTTTGCAAGATGCTAAGTCATGCTCAGTACAAAAGCGGGGGTGGCCACACAACTCTCTGGCCAGGTGACAGGCCTGCAGCTTGGTCTCCAAGACCACGCTTGCTGTTAGCCTGGCTGGTTAGGACTGGCCAAAATGCAGTAGCCACACACTGGCTTTAAAATTTCCTGGCTACTTTAGGCTCCTGAGATGGGATGGATGGATGGATGGATGGATGGATGCGTGGATGGATGGGTGGGTGGATGGATGGATGGATGGATGGATGCGTGGATGCATGGATGGATGGATGGATGAATGGATGGATGGATAGATAGATAGATAGATAGATAGATAGATAGATAGATAGATAGATAGATAGATAGATAGAGGAGCCACGGGGCCTAAGTGGCTAACATGCCCCTCCTGGCACTATAGGTACTCATCAGAAAAGATGGGCCGTCTTGCTGCTAGTGTGCATCTTCTAAATCCACACCCCAGGAGAGAGGAAAGAATCTGTTACCAGGAGCGCATGCCCTTTTGTCATCTGTAGAACCTCTCCTCAAGACCAACACAATAGAGGTACAAAAACAAAAACATTTTAAGTAGAGTTGTGACTCTGTGCTGGCCTGCACTGACAGCTAACGTCCCTCACGCACACCCACACACCAGGGGTTAGTGGTCCCTGTGTCCAGAGAAGCAGTGCAACCCTGCATTTCCTATGAAGCAGCTGGGAGGCCGGGTGGGCCTGGAGACCTGACTGGGCAGCTCAGATCCGATAAGCGAGCTTCCTGGGGAGCCTAACCTGAGCTTGCACGGGGACCAAGCGGCTGGTCATGACCGGCTGTTTAGACTGCTACTTTCCAGATACCCATACACCTCTCCAAGTTCCTGACCTGGAATATCCTGGGCTGCATTTGTCTTCTGACCCAAAGTCCTCAAGTTAACACCACCCTTACTGTCCCCAGGCACACGCGTGCTATCAGCTGCCTCTCTGCTTCGAGCGCCACAGAATCCTGGGAGGTTGAAGGGGGTCACTGGAAAACCGCCCTCTGGCCCCGTATGCTATGGATCCTTACGCCTCTCGGGCTGGGCTTCCTTGGTATTTCTGCCTGGCTCTGGCTGACCGGCCTTGGCCTTGGCAAAGGACAGCAGGGGACTGAAAAGCGGGCGGGCGGTCTGGGGTGTTGTCCCTTTAAGACTGAGATGCTTGTTTCCTCCCAGTAAGGAAAGTAAATCATACTACAGTGAGTTGAGCTTTGAAAAAAGCATCCATCCATTAAAGTTCAGAGATCCCAGTTCTCAGGTTGTCCCTCCCCTGGCTGTGTCTCAAGTTACAGCCTTGTACAACCCAAGTCTAAATAATATTCACCATGATAAATGGCACCATAACTCCGATATCCACAATCAATCTTCGCCTTAAAGACACATCCATCTTCAATAATGTTGATGGGGATTCTGTAAAATGGGAAACGTGACTGTCTCCCAGCCCCCCTGACGGAGGGGGAGGGGGGCCCTGAGTGATGGCTGTCAGCCCACATCTGGCCACAAAAATAAATTAGCCTTATGTAGACAAATGAAAGGGCCAGCTCTGCCTAGGAAGCAGCCACTCTTGAGCATTGGCTAATTTATAGGACATCTTTCTGGAAAGTTCCTGGCTGAGGCAACAGTCTCCCCGGTCATCTCTTTAAACACTATCTGATGCGGCAAATGGAACGGCCACCACGGGGAAGGGCTGAGGGCCCACAGTCCAAGAAAAGTGCGCATTCTCAGCACAGTCGAAATGCAAAACTCCACGCTTCTAGGGAGGGGAAATTTTTATTTTAGGCAAATGCTTTTTAGATTTTAACACATTTATCCCCCTGGTCAGTTTATTGTTGGTCCTTCCTTCCTTCCTTTCTCCCTTCCTTTCTTTCTTTCTTTCTTTCTTTCCTCCTTCCTTCCTTTTCTCTTTTTCCTTTTTGGCAGTCTTAGAAAGCACGCAGAAGGTAAATGATTTGAGGTAAAGATGGGCCTTGAGACACAGGAGTCCTCAACACTCCTGGGCCTGTTTTACGTGGGACATGGAACACTGTCTTCTTCGGGCAGGGAGGGTGCAGGTTGCAAATGGAAGACAGATCTACCCAGTTTGGGATGTAGTTTCAGAAATGGCCTGGGGTAACACAGTGAGGAAGGCGCTAAAATAACTAAGACCAAGCCTGCTCTGCCACCAGAGGCAGCCACACTGCCAGGTTCGTCAGGCTTCTGACCTTGACCATGGAAAGGGCGCTCAGGGCCACCTAAAACAGGGCAGTGGTTGGGAATAGGCACAGGCTCCCTGCAGGGAAATTGGGGCTCCATGGGGTGCGCCACTGAGAACTGCAGGCTGGGAACAGTCCCCGGGTTGGCCCCAGAGTCTCCAGGGCAGCAGCCGCATGGTCCTGGACAGGGAGGGTTAACGCTGAGCTGAAGGACTTACAGTAAGGCTGGGAGACACAACACACAAGCTTCCTGGCAAGGGCTCACCCAGGGTAGGAGGGGACTGCAAAATGAACTCTCTCAGGCTTTGAGGCCGCCTTTCCCAAGGCCCAGCCTGGCCCCTTTGATAAATGACACGTGTCATTCTGTCAGGGTCCGACACTGCAGCTGGGAGGGCTGGTGATGCATGGCCCCACTGAAAGGAAATCAACTTTTTGGCACTGAGTAAGTCTGTGCCCTGTGTAAAGATCTTGTTTCTCAAAAAGTAAAAGATAGACTTAGGACTGGGGGGCTGGGGAGCTGGAAAACAGACTGAAGGACAGCTTACACTTAACATAAATTAACCGGGTAATGGCAAAATGTGCTAGCCTGTGATAAATAAAAGCTACATTAGTCAATTATTAATCACACTCTAACTTGTAGCCAGAACCCAGGACTTAAATCTGAGGCCTGAGCTGCCTTACAAACAGATAAGATGGTGTCTGATAGATGTCCCCCAGAGAGTAATCGGGAAGGAGCCAGAGACACAGTGGGCTCACCATTGGGAACACGGAAAGTTCTGGAAACAAGATGGGGTGAGCAGGCCAAGAGAGACCCATTTCATACAGACACAATAAGGAAAACTAAGCCGGACAGCAACTTCCGAAAGCTTTCCCCTCAGGAACTATTATATTTTTCTCAATATCCAAGATGTTTGCATGTTGCCAATATCTGTTCCTGTTGAGGGGTAAGAACTTCCTGTCTTGAAAAATCTGTTGCCAGTTTTGAACCCGGACCTCCTGAGTTACAACTTTTAACTGATCCCTAGTAAAGGGATTTCCCCAGAGATGGGACTTATTTCAAAATTACTTAGCAGAGATTATAATGCCTACATTTTACTATTCAAACTGGCACTTGACATTCATACAGATTAAAGCACTGAGCCCGTCCAAATCCACCGCCCAGCCAAGTGGCTTCATGTGTGGCTGAGTCGTAAGCAATTCACAACCCACTTACCACCCACCTGCACACAATCGAGAGAACGCAGTCACACTCACACTCACACTGGCCTTAAGGTATCACCATTTGTCACAATAAAGAATGAATAGAAGTAAAGAAAGCGTGATGGGAATTAACAGACATGGAGTCAGGCCCATGAAGAGTCCAGTGCTCTACACTCCACACATGACACATGAGTAAGGCGTCATCTACCAGAGCCTCCCCTCTGGGCCCAGGACAGGGAAGGTGGCAGTTAGCTGTGCCCCTCAGCATTCCATGTTGATGATCTTAGCCCCACAGGGTTCAGGTTCTAAGAGATCCACTGGGGCTGAGAGGAAGCTTGTGGTGTTGAGGATGCTGAGGTTAAAGGCAAGAGCGAGAAACAGACCAGCGCACATGTCCAGGAGGAAGTGTCAGCATCACGCAGCCAACACGTCATTCTAGAAGCTGCATCCGCCAATCCGCTGCCTCACACAGGGTCCCCTAACACTCAAAGCAGTGCCTGATGAGTGACAAATCTTCATTCTTCCTTAAAAATGCATTCCCAGCCCACTCTTCCGGGGCAAAGATGAACATATCCCAGAAGCCCGTGCCCTTGTACCCACACGCTTGCCCAAGATCCCTACAACTTCCAGATCTCACGGGAGCGCACACATTCCCTTGTGCCATGACACCAAAAAGATCAGAAAGGACCCAAGCTGCCTGTTGTAGCTTGCTTCCCATTTAACAAGCAAAAATAAACGGGAGCGTTCTCAAAAGCAAGGTCTCTGTGTACAATCAGCTTTTCTAAAAAAGAAAGGAAAGAAGGAAGGAAGAAAGGAAGGGAGGGAGGGAGGGAGGGAGGGAGGGAGGGAGGGAGGGAAAATTAAATCTGTTGCTTATTATTATCTAATAATAAATTATCTAATAATATAAACCCTTCACCTACAGAGAAGTAAACTGAGGCGCGGCAAAGGAAGAAATCAGCGACAAAGACCCAGGCCTGCATCTACTAGCTAATATTGCCTACAACACCCAGATACACTCAAGAATTGATTGGTTTTTTATTAAAGTCAACCTCCTTAATGGAAACACATGCAATTAATAGACAGGTTTCAAATCCAGTCAAAATGTTTTAAAAGCCACAAAACCCAACAACTTCTCATAAGAAAGAGCATGGTGGGGGTGGGGGGTGGGGGGTGGGGGGTGAGGGTGGGGGGGAGAGACTGAAGGGCATACGCTAAAGCATAGGCTGGTTCAAACACCTCCCTTCCTCCAGTTGAAATATAATTTTTCTTTAGTCCATAAAAAATTGAGATAGTGTGCAGAATGTTTATATACGACCCAGGCCTCTCTTTAAAAGGTTCCTACTTTTACTTTATGACCTGTCCTTGATTTGACACATCCGCTCATCAGAAAGGGATTTATAAAATAATCCTGAAGGTGAGGAGAAGACATCTGTCAGGGCCTGGCTGGGTTTCATGACTCGAAATGTAAGAAGAGAAAGAAATCCTGATAAAGCTCTCTTTAGTCACCAATAGACATCAAAGGTAATAATTAAAGCAGACAGACGTCATAAAACATAAATTTATGTCTATTTTAATAATGCACAAGAGGGTTAGTGTGTAAAATATCTATCAGGTTGAACATGAAAACGTTTCAATATGGGGGGCAGGGGAGTGCGGCTCTGTTTTGTTTTGGGATATTTTCCCCTCCTTGAAAAAAGTGAGGATTCTTTTTTTCACAAGTTTAAAGTGAAGTCTTTCTAAACCTTTGCCATCTGCGGGTACATGAACTACGAATGACCCCGAGTGATTTGCGCTCAGCTGAGAATCCCTTAGAAAGCTCGGGAAAAAGTATCATTAAGAATGACTGATGACTGTCAGTCATGGTTGACCTCATCCAGGCTTTGGTCTCTGCCTCAGTAATAAGCTGCCCTTTATTAGTACCAACACTCCATAAAGGGGGTGTGTTTAGTCACAGGATAGTGGCCTTCTAATGCCCATTGCTTCTCTGGGAAAGATTGATTGGCGTTCATTTTTACTGCCTTCCCTGCACATGCAGGGCCAGGGCTGCCGAGCATCAGGCCTGCAGACGGCAAACTGGAGGGAGGAGGTGGAGAAAGAACACCTCACAAGAGAACCCGGGGCTGGGGGATGGAGGCGATTCCCTCGCGAAGAAATCCATCTTGGAAGCCAGCCCTGCTGTGTGTGTATTTGATTCCAGAAGAGAAGGTAAAGAGAGTGCTGAAATGCTGCCGGCCGAAGGCCCCTTGCTGAGCACAGCTTATCTTACAACAGAAAGAGACTGTGGCTTAGGGCTCTCTCCCTCTAAAATTGCAGGATCCAGAACTCTTCCCGAAGAATTAGGCCTCATAACCAGCCCCGAAACCAAAATACAAAGATGTAATTACTACCCATCGAAACCGAACGAGGGAAGAAAAAAAAATCTCCCCTATATGAGTGCATAAAACCTATCTACCACCTTTGTATTAAACTACAAAATTGTTTTAAAGAGGCTATTGCTATAGAAACAGACAAGTGAACCATGCGTGTGTACATGTGTGCCCACATATATGTTCTCGTGCATGCTGGCGAGCATGTGTGCACGCGCACACACCACTGTCCTAGGAGGCCTAAATCCTGTAGTTACCTCTGTGTGGAGCTGAGACCAAGGTGTTACCACCCTCCCCACTGCCCCGCCCACTGTGGGTTCTCAGGTGCCCAGGGACCGCGGGCTCCTCCACACAACAAATGAAGAGGATGTCTCCCATGTGGGGCTCTCCATTCCAAATATGTCTACAAACAAATTTAGCTCACAGGGTGATTAATTTGTAGAGCCCCTCTGAGAATAAGCCAGACTCTGTAGTCTAATGCCTTCAGCCAGTTACTCCCGGAAATTTAGCCAAACACCACAAGATCCTGCCCCCAGAAAGCTGCCAGAGAACCTTGGGGTGAGTTACGATGCTCACAGGCTCCTACTGGATTCAAAAATGGGTTCCCTGAAAAAGAACCGCGGTAGCACTGTGGGCTCAAACACAGCCTGTCTCTAGCAGACAGCCATCCTGAGCATCTCAGAACAGAGAAGGTAAGACCAAAGCCACCCACTTCTCACTCTAACTGCAGGGCAGCTGTCCCGGCTTGGAGCTGCCATGGGCGCAGGCCCAGTCTGAGCCCGCAGAGGAGGAAGGGGTTAGAGACGTCTGTGGGTACCACAGGAGTAAGCATGTTCGAGACCTCTCAAGACACTGTTTTGTTTTGTTTTCCCCCAGCAAATGAAAAGGGGAGCAGTGGAGAAGCTTCCCCTGTGAACTCTGGGCGACCTCTGGGTGCCTGACCTCTGCCCAGGTCTGACAGTCTTTTATGTTCCCTTTCTCTGCCATAGCTTCTGACGGTGGATTTGAAGTTGACAAATAACACAAGTTCATTCCCTGCCGTGTGTGTGGGGGGGGGGGGACAACGCCGCTGTGAAGGAAGGGTTGGAAGTGCTGGCACTTAGCACCACCCCACATGCACAAACACACCAAGAAGCTAACCGGACGCATGGACCTTTGCACACTCCACCCCTGCACACCCCTGCACACCCCTGCCCTTGTGTGTGAGCAGTATTGCTGCAGAGCCCTGAGCAATCGCAGGCTGAAGGACTTCCTGGCTGATGCAGAATACTTATTATCCGTTACTTTGTGGGGTTCTAGCAGATTCCTTCCATTTTTAAAACTGTACACACAAACATGCACATATGCACACACACACATACATAAATGCATACACATACATACACATGCTCTTAAAGTTTGGAGACAGTTCAAAGGGGTTTACACCCATCACGATGGTGCTAAGGTATTGTTTATGAACACATTATTTGCCCACATTTGGCTGTTCTCGATGCCAGTACCTTTCCAGGTAATAGTAAAACACAGCAGACGAAGCCAGACATGTTTTACTGTTATTTTCACATTGCTAAGAACTGGCACGGGGAAGGCTCTTACAGAGTATTACACAGTTTACTGCATTAATAATAGGATGCCCCACTGCTGTGACACACTCTGCACTTGAAATAAATATTAGTCACAATACTTGTGTTTTAACTCCATATATTTTAAGGCTGAGCTGCAGCGATGGCACAGGCACAGGGGTGACTCGCCAGTAAGGCACATTAACCACTTTGAGCAGAGCCTTCTCCGCTCTCCGGCACAGTGTCCATTGATATGGCGTGCCATTTCTTGCTATGAATCTTACGGCTGGCTTTTTAAAAATAGTAAAATGTAATAAATACAGGTTTCTGAAAAGTTCACATCCCCAACTCGGGAGTGTGTACTGACCTTCACCGCTGATTTAATTTATTTCGTCCCATCTTGCTGAAGATGCATTTTACTTTTCTCTAAAAACTGAGAATATCTTTTATAACCAAATTCTCTAAAAACCCAGCCTCGTCCCCTTGCCCATCGAAGTCTGCTGTCCACCCTCGCCTTCCAACCAGCTGTTGTATAGAATTTATAGGCCTGCGACTATTTGACCTATATTTTGCAGACACTGTTTTCTCCAGCAAACAGAAGCAGGGGGACACACCTTTGAGACTGCGGCCAGCAAGCTGAGGCAGACATGCCCACGCCTCTATTTCACATTTGGAAAAGGCACGTGAGATTCAATATGTTGCTGGTGGTGGTGCTGGGGACAGAAGAACGGCACAGGATGCCATTCTGGTGGTGCTGGGTAGCTTTCAGGGACTCACTTGGCGACCTTCCTGCAGAATGCACCACAGTCTCAAGAGCCAGGGAACTCTGCAGTATATTTCCCAGAAAATAAATAAAATAATAATAATAATACAAAAGAAAACTACAACCAAATTCGACCTCTTCCCCCCCCCTCCTTTAAAAAACAAAGATAAATCCTTGTCTGCACTGTTACAGAATCTCACGGCCCTGGAGAGAAAACAATGTCTATCATCTAAGGAAACTGCAGCAGCCGAAGCCAGCCCTGTTGGGGGACAACAAAGCCAACCCCCACAGGACAGGCTGGGGGCCGGAAGAAGGTAAGCCTCCCTGTGAAACAAGGGCAGAAAGACCAGCAAAGTTGTGAATCTCCCTCGCTGTTAGTTTATTTCACAGCGGAACAGTGGCGTCTATACACAATTTAATGCTAATTAAAACAGAAATCCAATCCAGATATTCCCAGGCCAGAATATCCAAGCAGGTGATTTAATGCAGGAAGATACTAAAGCAGATCTGAGCTCAAAACACCCCCTAAAAATGAGCTCCTTTTCCTTGCCTGACAATAGCCATTAAGAATGGCAACCGGAGGCCCGTCCTCCAATCTCAGGGAACGACGCTCGCTCGTGGACTTCCCCACGTCCATAAATTTGGCAGTGAAGTGAAAACGTAAAAAGGGCTTCAGGTATCCCTACACAACCCAGTATCCGTCCACGTCGATTATAAAATAGGAGCACACACGCCTAACCTTTTAAGACACTGTCAGCCATCACTTTGGCCGTCCACAGAGCCCCGCGTCTTAAACGCACAAGGACCTGCCTGCAAGTTCAGGCTTTCAGGAACCCACTAGGCTTCCCCAGTAGCAAACAGGAACAGGACCCTGCTTGGTGCACTCACCACAAAGACTCCTGGCAGTGGGAAGACCTTTAAACCCGAGGGTGGGTCACATAAATAAATCAGCAGGCATGGCACCGCAGCATGCCACCCTGGGGCCTGCCATCTCCAGAGGGGACTGTGTGACAACTTCAGCTGTCATACTTCCAGGTGTGTGAGCAGGCACACACGTATGCACTCTGCCTCCAAACCAGTCCAACACACACACACGCACACGCACACACACGGGCACACACACACACACACACACACACACGTGTGCGCGCGCCAGTGGCTCCTGGATATCTCACGTAAACATCCCTAGCCATGAGGTCTGTATGATTATAAAGTATTGAGAATCTTGTGGAAGACTGGTGGCAGCAATTTTCAAAAATTGGTCTTAAAAAAAAAAAAAAGCTCACGATAAAAACAAACAACAACCACAACAAAAAATAAAGAGAGAGAGAAAAAAAGCAAAACAAGGCTATATCAAAAAAACAGCCACTGTATGGAAAAGCTGCTTCCTGTGACAAGGGAAAGGCCCTGAAGCTTGGACACTGTAACCTTTCCTTCCACCTGACTAATGTCATAACAGCAATGCTTAGTGTGTCTCAAGGACAAATGGTCGTTCCGGGCCGTATACAATTCAAGGAGTGTTATCGCTCCAGCAAACTGTTGTCCCAAAAATTACATTCATTGCTTTTCAAAATGTTATCAACTTAATAAATAAATACCTTCCTGGGTGAAAAATACAGTGGTGGCTTCATTGTGTTGGTGAGGGCCTTCTCTATCAACCCTATTGATAAAAACTTTAAAAAATTGCCTATTTCTACACTGCCCAGCCACACCTTCCCGGTGAGCAGCATGTCAAGAATCTGATGTTTACATTTTACCACCATGCTTCCTCGGGTCAAATTCTTCCCTTGGATATTGCACCAGCAGTCCCCTGTTACCTTTAATCAATACTCAAATAATATCGTATTAAAATAAACCTACCGCCTCACTACAAAGGTATCCATTCACAAATGTCTCAACCCATTAGCACACACCCATGTTGTCCTCGTAATCTTCAATAGTCTGTGCCGTTATCTATTTGTATTATTGTCACACATGCTATTCTTGACTTGGGGGGAAAATGAGCTAAGGAAAAAAGTCACATGCCCCTTTCCCCTGAGCCAGGACACCATCCCTAGTCAAGGGCACTGCCTTTCCTGGTGGACAGGTAGGCGGTCGGAGGTGCCGCCTCCTTCCTAAGAAGGTGTCAATAATATGCCTTCCGTTCCTTGTCCACCGTGGACTTGAGCCTGCCTTGGAATAATTTACCATTACTTTTATAGGCTTTTCCGAGAGGAACCAGGACAACAATAAGCGTGTGTCGCGAGGGCAGGCTGCCCGGATGGGAATGCTCACCCGAGGCTCCTGTGCACAGGTGCAGCTCCTGCCCTTGGCTAAGTGGGGCTTGTCTAGTTAACGACTTACAATGATGAAAGTGTTTTGAACCATAGTCTCGTAGAAGATTGTCCTAGACCTGGCCTCTCAGGGAACATATATCCACCCTGAGCTGGGCACAAGCACATTTAATCAGCAGCTAATAACCACACGGGAGGAGCTGCTCCCCTCATAAATCAATGTGCAAAATTGCTAATACACTAGTTATCGATTAGCACACCAACACTCATTTTGAAGCTATAGCTAAGAACTAACAAAATGACAAGGGTAAAGTGTTATTTCTTTCACACACAGACAGCTGGGCTGGAAAAAACGACTCCAGCCGGCAGTAATTCTTAATTGACACCTGTCAAGATAATGGCGCAGTCGCAGCTGCTGCGGGAGAATCTGTCCCTCGCTCTGTTCATCTGTCAGCTTTAATACCCTTCCTATGCACATATTTTTTTTTTCCTTCGCTCTAATCTACCTAAATTGTCCTGGCTTTTGTTTGAAACCTGGGTTTTTGGTAGCAGCTAATCCCTTCCTAATATCTGCCCATCTAAGATGTAATAATCTCACACATCGTATTCATAAAGTCAAGGTTTTAGGGTCTGATTAGGAAAATGGAAAGGTGATGGGGGGTGTGCCTAAAAACCGGAACAACTCAGCGAGGTGGTACACACTGAATTTCCTGTGTATATTTTTAATTTTCAAACTTATCTTGGATCTTCTCAGTTCCAGACAGACAGATGCCACTATCCTGTCTGCACCCCAACTCCTAGCTTGTACTGGGGACTATTCAGCACTTCCAAGCCCCTTTCCACCCTGCACAGGTGGACACACACTCGCAAAATACTGTGCATGGAGTGCCAAAGTCTGGCAACTGTGAGGTTGTGCTCTTGAGAGAGAGAGAGAGAGAGAGAGAGAGAGAGAGAGAGAGAGAAGGGTTCACAGACATAGCTGCACAGGGTTTCCTTTCTCTAAAGAGAAATCCTGCTTTGGTTTTTTTGTTTTGTTGTTTTAGTTTTTTGTTTGGTTTTTTTTTTTTTTAAGAATAGTCCAGAATATATAATTTACAGCTGCCCCAGTGCCTCCAGACTAGAGCACTCTTCTCTCCTTTCACCTATTGAGAACTGCCATGGAGAGGGGTCCACTTGGTTTATAACTTAGAAGAAAAAGGCAGACAAAGGTGGGGGCTGGGGAGGGTGGGGGAGGAGGTGAGAAGCTGCTTCTAATAATTTAACTCAAAATTCCCACATAGCTTAAGTTGTTTGCCTCTGATGAAATTACTGCCCAATGTTCTTTTGTCAATTCAGATCCACACAATCAATAATTATCTATTTCTTGAGATGTTCTGTTTGTTCATTTCTCCTGAGGCCCAAAGGGCTCCCTGCTGGGGTCTGAGGCCCTTTTCCACCCACAGGGACCCTGGTCTGGGCCTCAGTAGCCCAGACTCTTGGCAACCCCTGGCTGGGGCTCTTCCCTCCACAGCTGGAGCTAGACTCCAAGACAGGCACCATTGATGAGGACTGTGCTGCTGCAAGCACTCACTACACATGGTCAGCCAGCA
>JANBXA010000651.1:156282500-156330000 GCA_030556225.1 Cricetiscus sungorus
CAGCCCCTGGGCGCACGCCCTCCCGGGGCGGCCCGTGCCCAGGCCTGCGCGGACCCCGCCAAGTTTCCCGGCCCCGCGCGCGGCCAGGTGGGGGCGGGGGCGGCAGCCGGGGGCCGCGGCGGCGCGGGCCGACCTCCCTCCTCCCGCCCAGCCCGCCGGCGCCCGCGCCCCACGCGCGGGCCGCGCCGTTACCTGCCGAGCGCCGGGGGGCCTGCTGCTTCCTCCTCGGCATGCTGCTCGGGCCGCCGCAGCCGTCGCCTCAGCCGCCGCCGGAGTTCGCGGGGCGCGGGGAGCGGGGACGCGGGGCCCGGGCGCGGGCGCAACTCCGCGGCGCGCCCAACTTTGGCCTCGTCCCCGCGGGCTCCGGGCTCCGGGCGCGCCGCGGATGGCGGGCGCCGCTCGCTCGCATGGACCGCCGCGCCCGGGCCGCTCAGCTGGCGGCGGCGGCGGCCGCGCGGGCCGCTCCCGGGCCGCCGGGCTGCGGGCGGAGCGCGCGGGGCCTGGGCGCCGAGCCCGGAGTCATCCCCGGCGCGGGCCGCGGGCGCAGCGGCGGGCGCTCGGAAGGCCGGCCCGCGGCCCGCGCTCCATGCCGCTGGCGCTGTGCTGGGCGGGCGCTGTCCGGGCGCCGCCGGGCGCTCCCGCGCCTTCCTGGGCGAGCCGCGAGTCTCCGCGCGCAACTTTCTCGGCCCCTCTCGCTGGCGGTGGGGGTCGCGGCGGGCGCTGCTAGTGCGCGGGTCGCAGCTCTCTCATTGTGCGCCAGCGAGGCCGACCGGCTGTCCTTTTCCTCCCCGCACTTAGTCTAGGAGGAAGAAAGCAAACAAGACAGGAGTGAAGCCCCCGTACATACATGCGCCGGGGGAGATGTCAGCGCCGCTCCACCTTCCAAACAGTCACAGATCAAACAGTGTCACCCGCCGGAGCGCCACTTCGTGCCCCGCGCTGCCCCCGGGGGGCCTGGCCGCCAGGGTCGCCGCTTCTTCCGAGGAGAAATCTAATGCAAACACATTTTGATCGTGGATTTTTGGCCGGTCTTGATCTTCCAACAGAAAAAATTAAAAAATTTTTTCGAAAAACACACACAAAAAAAACACACACCCCCTCCAAAAAAAAATAAGCCGACAACAACCCGGAGAGCGTGCACCGAGGGGGTGAAGAGCGGACATTCACTGGGTGGGCGAGATGAGCGTGTACTGTCCCCCCCAAACTCCTGGGAGAGAGGAGATGCGCTCTCCCTCTCTCCTCTTTTCACTGAAATATAACACACATTCGGATCGCAGAGCTTTCAGACAGTCTCAACTGATAGACAGACACATCGAGCTGCTTTCCTGCCTCACTTTTTACTCCTCCTCCTCTCGCCAACGTCACCCTGACAATTACAAATAGGTCTCACACAAACCATACCTGTCAATCTTTTTAATTGCTTTGTTTTCTTTTATTTTTTTTCGGAGCTAAACAATATGACACAGAAAAGAAATCTTAATACAGCATAACATAAAAGATTGCGCGTTGCAGGAAGACATTAGGGGTCTGTGTTGTAATGCACTGGCTGATCTCGGGCGGAACCCATGAGTCCTGAGTCTAGTTAGGCAGACATCAGTTCCTGCAGATTCTTAAACCTGTTAGTCCCCCTCCCCCGCGTGTACATGAATACACACTCGCCCACGTGGATCTGAACCGCTCTTGGGCGAAACACGTCCTACATTTGAGGGGGAATTTTTTTCTGTTTCACTTCTGCACTTACTCTGGGGGTTAGATTTGGTCAGTGAGGGACAGGACGACGGTGTGGCTTTTGTTATTTCTGCAATTTACAGGGTTAGTGGGACACAGGGATTATTTATAAATTAAAATGCACACCTAAAATAGAAACTTAAAGATGGACTTAGCTCATCACAAAATGTCCGGAAATATTTAATGTAGCCCCCAATTTTTTAAAAAAAAAAAAGGTGAATTATTTGGCCAATTACTTGGTCAATGAACACAATTAGCTAAATAATAATAATAATAATAATAATAATTGGCACAATAGAAAGACGGATCTTCCTAGATGACTGAGAGAACGAAGTCTTCATAGATCGTTACAAAGTCTCCCATTCCACTGAGCCCCTCCGCGGCCCCACCTAGAACTTTAAAATGCTTCTGCGCTCTGGGAATTCGGCCTTCTAGTTCTGTTATGTGTGTTCTCTCCCAATGGGAAAGCTGTAACTGTATTGTGGGACTACTTAAAACATCCATGGAAAAGCACGAAATCTAGGCCAAGATAAATAAAATGGCTTAGTTCGTGCAACTTGCACGGGACGGACTGAGAGAGCAAAGGCGCGAGCGACGCGCTCGAAGCCCGGGAGGCCTAGGCCAGGGATGCACAGTGCTTGGAGCGCCCTGGGCCAGCAGGATGGTGCTGGTGCGCGTGCCCCGGCGCGCCGGGCCCAGGCCCGGGACCCGGCCGTGCCCTGCCGCCCCGGCCGCGCTCGGGGTTGATTCGTACCACCTTGCAAGGAAGTGAACGCTTCGCACGGGAAGGGGAGGCGCCTGCGCCGGCCGCCGGCCGCCGCGCCGCTCGGGGACGCTTAGGCTGCGGCGGCGGCGATCGCCAGGGCGCTGGCCCTCTAGCTTGGCGCCCCCCGCCCCCGGTGGAGGAATCAAATCCCGTCGCAGAGCGTGGGGAGGGTGGGGATATCCGGGGCCTCTCCCGAGCACGGAGGAAAGGGGAGGGCGGAGGAGATCCTAGGCCAGTGTGAGCCGAGCGGATTCAAACCAAAACAAAAAGATTAAAGGAGCGGCGACTGCGGCGGCCGCGGGGCCGGGCAGGGACCCTGGGGTGGCGCGCCCGGGTTCCGCGGGGGTTGCGGCGCGCGGCGGGGCCGGAGGGCGGGGGCGGGAGCCAGGCGGTGAGGGAGGGCGGGAGCCTAGGGGAGGGCGCGGGCCGGAGGAGGGGCGGGCCCGCCCGCGCGGAGCCGAGCGGAGCCGAGCGGCCGGGGCTGGGCGCGACCCGGGCCAGCGTAGGCGCAGGAGCGGGCGGAGCCGATCGTGGGCTATGCTGAGGCTGACGGCCGCCGGGGCCCGAGCCATCGTGGACATGTCGTACGCCCGTCACTTCCTGGACTTCCAGGGCTCCGCCATCCCCCGAGCCATGCAGAAGCTGGTGGTGACCCGGCTGAGCCCTAACTTCCGCGAGGCCGTCACCCTGCGCCGGGACTGCCCAGTGCCGCTCCCCGGGGACGGAGACCTCCTCGTCCGGAACCGGTGAGCCCGGCGCGCGACCCCGTCCCGGTCCCCGGCCCGCGCAGCTAGGCTCCCGACTGCCCCGGGTCGCCCGCCTGCCCACACTGCGGCGCGCGTTTGGGCGCACAGCCTGACTTTGCGAGATCCCGGGAAGTTGAACCCGCCGCCATCTGGCGAAGGCGAATGTAATGTGTCTTGCTGGTGTGAATACCCGATGCCACCAAAACGTCCTCTTTATCCGGGGGTTATTTTAATTTGGGATTCCTCCCTCCCCCAGCCGTCTCTCCTCCCCCTCCCGCTCCCTAAATAAAAACGACGGGACCCAGAAAGGGAGGCTCCCCACCCGGCCCACCCGCGCGCACCCACGGTTCCTGCGTTGCCATAATTTTTAGTGGAGCAGCAACAGCCTGGACACACACTGCGACGTTTAGGTAAACGTGTTTTTTGGAGGAAGGGGGCCCCTGTTCGGTTTGCTTTTTCCTGTCCCCTCCATCTCATACTGGCGGAGCCTGTCCTTGGCTGTGTTGGTGTTTACCTAGTCTGCGTGTTGTCAGTGCCATTTGACTGTGCTTGGTCCCCTGAGTGCAAAGCGGGGGCGTGCACCAGCAGTGAGGGCCGGCGTTGGGCGGGGGCATGGCTGCGTTTTCCCGAAGGCATTGCAGAGACCTTCGAGTGGCACACTGGTTGTTGCCAGACCTGATCCTTCTACCTGATGCTTCCCACCTTAAAGGTTCTCCACACCACTAGTGTTTAGTCAGCGGTTAAGCAAAAGCGCGAGACCACACTGTGCTCAGTGCAGGCCACACCACACTGAGGTCTGCCAGGTGCGTCCTCTCGCTGCCAGTGGGACAGTGACAGTCGGGAGGGGGTCTCCCTGGTGCCCTCTCAGCTGCTGGCTTCCTTCCGAAGGTCCCAGCACGGTGTGTTGGAAGCTGGATAAAATTACAGAAGGGAGGGAGGTGTTCTGATTGTGGCCAAGCTGTAAACTCTATCAGAAAGTAGTTTTGTCCCCTGAAAGTCTAAATGGCGAAAGTCATCTACCCATGTAGCGGGGTGCAAAGATTATTAGCTCAGCCAGTTTAAAGATCCCTGTCAACTCTCCAATCAAGACTGTAGGGCTGGAGAAGGCTGGTTGTGAAACTTTTGGAAACCTGTTGGAAACTTAGCATTTGAGGGTGTGTGGTGGGATGGGTGGAGTGCAAGGGTGGAGGGTACCTTTGAGGGTGGTGCATGTGTGTCCTTAACGCCTTTGCTGTGGCCGCTCCTGGCGCAGGGGAGTGCTTATTATGTGATCGACTGTGGAGGGTAAAAATTTGAGTCCTGCCAACCTCAGAGGGGCATGAGCCTGTGTTCATGCAGAACATCCAGGACACAGCAGTGGTTTGTTAGAAGTTGAGGTCAGAATAGACCGAAAACCTTTCCAAGCAAACTTCATAGGAGGTTTAAAAGAAAAAGAAAAAAAAAAAAAAAGTTGCACGCTGGGCTTTCATTTTCTTTTATTGTTGTGATTTATATAGTGTTGACGGTAAACACCAATAAACACACACACAACTGCTTGCATGAAATCCCTCGCGGAAACAGGTGTGAAACGTGGAGGGGTGCCACAAGGGGACCGGCTGGGAGGAGGTGTGAAGTGGGGACTGGAAAGCAGCGTTTAGGTGGGGCTCCCCTCCCGCGCTGCGCCTGGAGAGCACTTGCTGGTCTGGGGGCCTCTCGCCCTTGAGCTTATGAACTCTTGGAGGCCTTCCCCACCCCTCTCCCCCAAAGCTCATTCGGTCTAGTGGCCCCCATTCCTTTCCCCTCGGCCGCAGCACTCCTGGATGCCCAGGGTCGTCTTAGTTGGATACTCCTTCCTTCGGATTGCAGTAGACTTCCATTTTGGAAAATTCAGCTGTTCGTGTTGTTTGAAAACCCACGGCTCTATTTTGCTTCTATGTCTGCCAGAGAATCTCTTTAGTGCAAGAGCTTTACAGGAACAACTTGACTTCTAACTTCTACCTTGAATCCACACGGGGCGGGGGGCAAAGGAAGCCACTTTGTGAGTTGGAAGCTGGCGCAACCTTGCCTCTCTGCTGCTGTTGAGTAACGCTCCCCACTCCACTGAAGGCGGATCTTCATTCTTAGGAACTGCGCCGTGTTCTACCCGCTTTCACTTTATTTTAAGGAGCAGAGGCTAATAATTAACCGAGAATAGGTTCTTCATTTGAATCCAGGACCAGTAGCCTCCTAAGTTGTGCTAACTGCATTACATTTTAATTCAGCCGCTCCTCGGTTTTAGCATAACAAAATCTCCCCTGGAATAAGCGGGCTAAGCCCAAACTCAGTTCTTTGGAAGGGTGTTTGGAGGTTTGAATTTCACTGGGTCCTCTGACTTTTCCGACCAGTGAACTCTTTCCACAGCTCATTCCAGTTAGCAGAGTACATTGTTTCATTCACAAGGAGGTGCAGCTTGTGGAAGCTAGATGTGGATTTAGGGCAGTAAAGTTTGCAACCAAGGGAAAGTGTGCAGAGAACACCTCTTGAATCAGTAATCCATGTCCCCTTATCAGCCATCACCTTACTTCATCCACAACTCGACAACTTAGGTTTCTCCCCCTCTGCTCAGTCCTCGAAAAAGAGAGAGTGCTGGTCAGGTCCGGTGTGTGTGTGTGTGTGTGTGTGTGTGTGTGTGTGTGTGTGTGTGTATTTGCGCGCTTTCTTTTTCTTTTCTTTCTTTCTTTTTTTTTTTTTTTTTGAGAATGACATTGTTTTCGTTTCCAAATATTCTTAACGATTTTCTGCTCAAGTGTAAGATAATGCAAAGAGATTGTAGACATGGCGGTGAGTGTGGGGGATGGGGGAGGTGTCGTGATAAACGGTTTGTTGCTCACGGGATAGTAAAATATTTCTGCTCACTCTCCAAGTCGAGATTCTCCTCGCTTCCCTCCCTTAATTTTTCCTCCTTCTTCTGTTTTTTTGTTTGCTTGTTTGCTTGCTTGCTTGTTTTTTCAAGGAAAGTGTGGTTTGGACTACTTTGTCTCCCAGTTTTCAAGGCTCTTCCAAGTTTTCCTGTTCCGTGTTTGTTCAAAGGAAACCCCCCCACCGCTTTTACAGCAAATGTACAAGGCACTCGCCACTTTGTAGTATAAATAACCAAGTGGTTTTAGAAGGGTATGTATTTGGGAAACTCCTGCTGTGGTCCCATTAAATTTTCGTGGGATGCCTGAACTTCGGTTTTCACTGTGTATCCTACTCGGCTTGCCTGGGGTCCTGCAGTCATTACTGGCACACATTTCCAGTTAAAGGGGGAGGGGAGTACAGGGAGGGTCTCCAAGTGCGCCAGCGCATCTTTCCTGATTTTTGTTTGTTTGTTTTTCTGTGGCTCGCCTTCTTCCCTTTTTCCTTCCTGGACCCGGTCCCTCTTTCCCTTTGAGCCCGCTACCCTTGAACTTCTTTCTTGAGGAGGGGAAGGCACACACAGCTTCTAATTAAGCCCAGGTAAGGACCAAGGTGCGTGGAAGGTCTCCGCCAGCGCGGCGGGGACGCAGTGCCAGAACTAGGGGCCGGGAAGAGACAGGCATCCGGGCACCATGGACCAAAAGGCGCAGGAGAGGGCTCGGGGACCAGAACGCAGGCTATAGGTAATAGATGGACGGACGAGGATAGGTTAGAAGAGGGGCAGGGTTGAAGGCTGTGGCAAATGGAGGTGCATGCGGGTCAAGGTCATAAGCCTGCGAGTTTTGCTCTGCATGTCGGTGGGGCCAGGAACCGCAGCAGCCGCCGGAGTCTGGCTCTGGGAAGCGGGGTCGTTGATGTCTCTCCCTGGTGGTGGCGATGGAAAGGCCGCAGTTCCCAGCAGACACCCACGCCGGAGCGCCCCAGTGTGGTGCTAGGCTTTCTGGGCAGGCGCCTGGGGCAGATGCCAGCGGGAAGAGGCTCTCAGGCCTGCGGGGCAGGGCCAACTCACCGTGCCTGCTGGTGCTGCTCGCCTTAGTGGCCGCTGTGGGGTTTCCAGCCCAAGCCCCTACTGGCCGTCAGCAACCAGTCCAGCCCCAGCTGAGCCACACTCTTAGGCCTCCAAACTTGGCCTCAGCTGCTCGGTCGACAAGTGTGCCCTGCTAGCTCTCTTCCAGGGAAAAGGCAGGTTGCCCAGGGCAGGAGGGGCTTTGCACCTCTGTCCTGTGGGTCCTACCCACCCCACCCACTGGGCAGCAGCCCTGGCGCCCTCGGCTTCTCCCCGGGGCAGGCGGGGGTGGGGTGGAGTTGGGGGAGGCAGCCCTTGTGGACCTTGAGATGCCAAATGAGGACAGCCTGGGGAGGAACCGGAAGGGTTAACTAACTGTGCATAGAGGGTGGACTGGCAGTTGGTCCCTGCAGCCAGCCCCAAGAATCCCTTCCACCCCAGCGGCCTTCTCCCCTCCAGTTGGCTTTTCTGTGACTGAAGGGCCATGAGGTGTCCTGCAGCCTGACTCTAGTGGGCTGGCCCTGGGAAGCCAAGAATCACGGTCTAGGAATCTAGCCCTCTTCAGAAAGGTCTTGGGCTGGAGAACTGTGTAAATTTAAAGAGAAAACAATAGATGCAGATTCCCAGCCCTCTCCCCCCCCAAAAAACAAACAAAAAACCAGGATATTGGCATTTTGGTGTGGAAGAAAAATGAACTAAACTGATTTTCCCAACTTTTCATTATTGGGCTTTATCTGTGAGTACAGAAAGCAGAATTTACAGTTATTGGAGTCATGGTAAGTTGATTTCTGAGAGCGACTTGGTGGAAGAAACTGTTTCAAGCTCTCTTATTTCTGTAATCTGGAAAGCTCTTTCTGTGTGGCAGGATACTTGTGAGGGACCATTTGGAAGTCCAGGGCATTGTCTAGAGATAATAGTGAAAGTGTGCCCCTGCACAGGACGGTTTGGGTTCATAAATTAAAAGTGAATTAATTATTTTCATTTTTCTCCTGCCATCCTTTCACCTCCTTATGGGAGGAAACAGCAATTTTGGGGTCCTTCTGTGTTAGAGCTCTTGACATTCTTAGAAGAGGCTACCGCTACCCTGTGGAGATATTTTTGTTAGGAGGTATACTGGGGTACAAAGAAAAGCTGGTAAAATACTGGCCTCGCAGTTAATGTAAGCCTGGATACCAAAACGAAAGCAGTCATCTGCTATTAATCAGGCCGTGTCTCTGCTTCTTGTTGAGGAAAATACAGTGAGGGCTTGCTTCCCTTTTCATCTGCAAAGGCTGTAAAATGCCGAATGCCGCATAAAAATCATTCCCCCCAGTTTTTGTTCAATTAATCAAAGTGTGTATGTTCGTGCTGGGCATAGTTACATCAGAGGGAAATCTGCCTCAGCCTTTCAAACAACCGGCCAGTAAAATGACCTTGCATGCCCGTCAATCTTTAACAATATCATTGCCATTACTATTATTATCTGAAGTGTTAAATTGTTGCCAGAATCGATACAAGTGTGCTTCTCCGGGTATATTTTATCCCACTGTTGTTTTTAACATCTCTGTCAAGAGACCAATTAATTTCCAACTCAGGGTTCCAGTGAACTTTGTGCATAGTGAGGGCTTCCTGGCTTTGCTTCGTCTTCCTCCTCCTCCTCCTCCTTCCTTTTGAAATAGGACAGAAGTAAGCGGCACAGGAAGTACAAATACATCACTTGCTGATTACAATAATATGAAATCATTCCTAAGCTATAGAAGAATAAAATCTGCCCAAACTCCAGTTAATACACGTTTGAAATCTTTTTTTTTTCCCCCAGCTAAACAGCAAGAGTTATTCTCTCGAATTCTGTCAGCTCCCATAGTTTAGGAGCTTTTACACACTCACTGGGACTAGAAAGGCCTTTTCCCCCTAAGCTGACTATGAAGGCCTCTAGCAAAGGAAGATTCTTGATGCATCTGTCTGTTTTCTTCTAGATTCGTTGGTATTAACGCCTCAGACATCAACTACTCTGCTGGCCGCTATGACCCGTCCGTGAAGCCCCCCTTTGACATAGGTTTTGAAGGGATTGGTGAGGTGGTGGCCTTAGGTCTGTCTGCTAGTGCCAGGTACACAGTGGGCCAGACTGTGGCCTACGTGGCTCCCGGTTCCTTTGCTGAGTACACAGTGGTGCCTGCTAACATCGCCATTCCGGTGCCTTCACTGAAACCCGAGTATCTCACGCTGGTCGTTAGTGGTGCCACTGCCTATATCAGCCTGAAAGAGCTCGGAGGGCTGTCAGAGGGGAAGAAAGTCTTGGTGACAGCGGCCGCTGGGGGGACAGGCCAGTTTGCTGTGCAACTTTCCAAGATAGCCAAGTGCCATGTCATTGGGACCTGCTCGTCGGAGGACAAGCTAGCTTTTCTGAAATCCATCGGGTGTGATCGCCCCATCAACTACAAAGCAGAGGATGTGCAGGCGGTCCTGAGGAGGGAGTACCCTGACGGCGTCGACGTAGTCTACGAGTCTGTTGGGGGAGCCATGTTTGATCTGGCCTTGGATGCCTTGGCCACCAAAGGCCGTTTGATAATAATTGGGTTTATCTCTGGCTACCAAAGCCCTGCAGGTCTTTCGCCTATAAAGGCCGGAGCTCTGCCGGCCAAGCTCCTGAAGAAGTCTGCCAGTCTCCAGGGGTTCTTTCTGAACCACTATTTCTCCAAGTACCAGGCAGCCATGGGACACTTGCTGGAGCTGTACGCTCGTGGGGACCTGGCCTGTGAGGTGGACCTAGGACAGCTGGCTCCAGAGGGAAGGTTCATTGGCCTGGACTCCATATTCCGGGCTGTTGACTACATGTACACAGGGAAAAATACTGGAAAACTTGTGGTCGAATTACCTCGCTGTGCCAGCAGTAAGCTATGACAGCAGAACAATGACACAAACCAAAAGAGAAAGAAAACGATTCTCCGTGCCTTAGAATAAGCAAAATATATCTTACAACAAAAGTATAGTGTTAATGAATTCTGTTTCCCCACCTCTCCTTGGGGGTAAAAATAATGTGCCTCAATAAAAGTTCTCTCTATAGCTAAGAGGTAAAAGCGTTTACATTCGCTTCTTTAGTCATGGACGGCCTCATTCCAGATTTTATTGTTCCAGGGAAGTAAATGAATTCCTGATGTGAGACCTGATCGAGTCAGTATGTCCCCAGCCTGATGAGACTTTTAAAATCAGCCTTCAAATAGCTCACCGAGGCTCCTTTGCCTTGGAAACAGCTGCTCCTAAGCACTCCACAGGTGAACAGGTACTTGGGTCAGTCTCAAGGTCCGTATGCTGAGCGAAGAACCCCGACTATCCAAACAGACATTTGGGGCGACGTCTCTAAATTCTGGTAAGTAATTGGGAAAGCGAATCAGCAAACGTGTATGCCTTAATGATGCATCCACTCTTCAGTGGCTTGAATTCACATCCTGGTCAGACTGAGTGTGAAGAGCTTGTCCGTTCATGTCCCAAGAAGAAATGGCTATGGAAAGCTGTGAGTTTTGGAGGATAAAGCTATGGTTTAGGGGGCCTTTGTGAAAACTGTCGTGTACAGAGGGAGGGAAAAGTCTGTGCTACCTTCTCAGGAGGCTGGTGGAATCCAGTAACAGGGATCACAGGAAGGGCTCACTCTAGCATGTGAAAGGTTAAAAAACAGCTCACTTCCTGTCCCCAAGGAGCAAAAGTCACATAGTTCCAAACAGGGTAGGCACCCAAGTCTTCTAAAATCGGCCATTTGCTTCTCCTCAAAAGCTTGGTGTGGAAGGCTTGACCTCTGGCCACGGAAGTGGGATGGCAGTCAGGTACCCTGTGTTCCCACTTTGCTTCTCCGCGTTAGAGAGAAATGAGCCACCTGCTGTAGTGTGAGTTGCTGCCGTCCTGTCTGTCAGCTACACGCCTCTCTCCTCAAACTGCAGCTCATCTGCCTGCCCTCCACCTCCAGCGTCCGAGGGCTGCCTGCCACTTTTGTCACGGAATCAAAACCCCACGGTGCCTTTCTAATTGAAGGTGAAGCCTGTCAGATTCCTTTTCAGTCTTGGGTTTCAGTACATCAAATGTGCTCAATAAATGGAAATGCAATTAAGAGAACTCTGTCAAAGTTGGGGCCAGGTTTAATTCTTTCCCTGCATCTGAGGAGCAGAGAGAGATTCTGAGTAGCTGTTAGTATCTATTTTACAAGATTTACTCATTTCCAGGTACCTAATGTAGCTGCTAGCATGCATGCACAACAATACAATTTATATGGTAAATGGAATCAAATAATGGCTTCACTGAATGTTATGGCCACACTGAAAGGAAATGTCACGGTAAATAGCTGCCAAATTATGGATCATGCCTATGTGTCACAGCTGAACTAAAGACAAATAGCACTGGAGGCTATTGCCACTGTGACGCGTTTGAGTTATGAAGAAGGGTAGCAGCCTAACGCGAGGCTCTTTGTGTCCTCGTCACAGCAAAGGGCTGCTGGTGCAGCGGACGAGGGAGGCTCATCCAATGTGATGCGCAGTTATTAATCTGTCCCTTTCAGACCCAGCCATGGTGGCAGGAGACACTATGCTGGCTCGTCGTATACAAACATAACGAACGGAGAGGAGGGGCAGGTTTTATGAATGTTCGTATGCTCGGGAAATGACTGGTAATGGAAAAATGTTGTAATAAAATAATCTAATCAAAGACTATTATTAAATTTAACATAGTATGTGTCTGAAAGGCTCGGTGGCTTCCTATGCAGATAGATGTGTGAAATCCCGGTGATAATGCACTCTCCCTCTGAAAAGGCTTTGGGACTGAGGATATTACCAGCTAAATTGCCTCTTCTAAACTGAAGTGAATCCCGGTTTCCTTCATTTTAATGGGAGGGTAATAAAGATGAAAGACCAACATTTTATCTGATGGATCCCTTAAGCTATGGAGTAAAAATGTATTATGTTTTGAGGGAATATACTAAATTCTGCTATGTAAAAGTAAAATTCAAACACCCAGGTTTAAAATAAAACAGCATTTAAAAAAAAAAAAAAAGAAGAAGAAGAAAGAAAGAAACCTCATGTCTTTCTGTCCCCAAATAGAGAAACTACAGTATTTGTTGTTTTCATTTATTCTTAGAAAACAAGATGGTTGATTCTGCCCATTCCAATAACCCCAAGATATGTTTAAAAGTTTCTCTTTTAGTTCTTGTGAAAAATGGATTTTAAAGTTAGGGTTATAATGGAATATTAGTTTGGTCCCTTGGGTTGGTCTTCAGGACCCAGTCCCTGATGGGAGGTTAGATGGTGTGAGAGCCCACACTCTACAGAGTCCCATATCTCAAAAAGTGCATTTGTAATTCAGGGCCCTTGCCAGCTTTGCTCTAGGGAAGGGACGGGGCGGGGGGATCGATGTAGGTGGGACAAATGAATTCTCCTTCTCAGTGTGGCCTTCTCAGATCATTGGTTCAACAGGAAGGTCGGCCTCAGTGTTTGCTCAGGACTTCTGAAACGGCTGCCCCTTCAAACGGTTTCACATGCACAGACAGTAAAATGTCTGGTCCTTTTCTTAACTGCAGATGCGGATTGATTTCAGCACACACGGGCGTGCACACACACACACACACACACACACAGATTCCAGGAACTGGTTTGCAAAGGGAGATTGGCTCTACACGTTGTTATTGTCCGACTGCACCAGGATGGAGTTTATCAGAATGGAATGGAGCCCCTGTAGACGGCTATTAGTATTTGCTTCAGTATTTATCTCCTTGCTAGTATGTGAGAACTAGCTGCAGCTTACTACAGTGCAACGCTGTGCTGGTTGTGCAGGAGAGCCGCAGCTAAAGAGGCCATAATGTCCCAGCACCCCGAAAAACTTTTTGTGTCCCCACCACAAGATGCTGGAAACTTGACAGATGATATCGTTCAAGGCACTGCCTGCCTTAGGGACCTGCTTCTTGACTTCCTGTTTGGGGCTTTTATTCTGGTAACATTTTTAATGGCCACCTGACTTGTACCTGTAATGTCTTAACCCCTTGTGGAACTCACAAGCTGCATACATTTACCAGTCATGGTTGCCTTTAGAACGAGGCTTTGTGCAGAGGACCAGAGACATTCCTTGATGACTTTACCACATGTTCGAATGGGGTAAATACCATATTTCAGATCCTATAAAGTCAGGCCAGCAACCGGCAACGTGCAGCTTCCAGAATAAATTTGATAAGACCTGGGACTGTCCACTTGCAATTCTAACTTCCTGAGCTCTACAGATTTTATGGGACTGCTCACATGCAAAATGGCCTGATCTGATGAACTTATGCTTACTCATCTATACCTCTTAAAAATAGTTTGTTATTTATAATAGCCATGTTAAATATATATATTCAAACCATTACTTTTCCAGTTTGGGGTTTTGTTTTGTTCGAGGACTTTTTGTCCTGTTTTGGTTTTTATTTGGACGGCTTCTGCAACCGAGCCTCCCACCATGGCCTAGAATCCAGTATTTAAGATCACAGAACAGAAGCCAAAGTGCAGAGCTTCATTGTCAATAGCACAGCACTGACTTAAGCTTGAGATTCTGTCTTTTTCTACCCTTTCAACACCACGTTATTTCAACTCAGGAGGAAGACTGTTCCCTGTGAGAACCTTACTCCTGTTACCGTGAGCAATCCAGGAGAGGTGGCTCCCACCTCCACCCCCGAGCTCTAGAAAAACACTACACACAACACAAAACAATGTCCTACCAGTATATGTCATTTCAAGAAGTTCTTATAGCAAAGAGCTGATATGAAAAAAAGTCAAGTATGGTGTATATTTTGATTGTGTAAGCCTGCCCCTCCTGTTTAACTCTTCACTGGGACCCAGCGGCCAGCGACACGTGCCTGGCATAAGAACTACGCAGTGTTTATTTGGATATGCTAAGCTTTGCCCTTTGTAAACTTCCCCTTGTGCACAGGTCCCCATCCCAGGAGGTATGGATGAATGGAGGAAACACGCCGTGGGCCCCGTAAGCAGTAGGGTAAGTGCCGTACAGAGGACGGTTTGGGGGAAAACCAATATGCTCTTCATGTGTGCTGAGAAGCCCTGAGCCACAAGTGTGGAGATGTGAATAGCCCCCAAAGGAAGCACTTCCCTCAAAGTATCTTTCTGCCAACACAAAATTAAAATAATAATTAGAACATGCCCTGCTGTTGGGGTGGCAGCATCCAGTACAAAATACAGACCTGTGCGGAGGGCTCAGAAGACAGTCTGGTGACACTGTTGAGTGGTGGTCACCCTCTAAACACAGCGCTTGGGTCAGAGTGATTCCTATCAGCAGTTCCTCTGGTCACTGGAGGTGACGCAGGATGTCCCACTCGTTTGACAGCATTTGACCTAAGACGGCACACACAGCCCTCAGCATTCCCTGCACGCTTACCAGTGCTCCTTCCAGCACAAACACAGATCTGGAAAGTGTATCTTTCCCTGGCCTTTAGAATCAAGAGCAACTGTTACTTAGTAACACTAGAGTTTGAAGAGTAATCTAGCTCTGCCCACTTCAAAATGCAAAGCTGGGACTAGCAGGAATGGGCACTCGGTTCAGCCAATGTCAGAGTCCACTCAAAAGACCTAACTTAGTGAATCCCTCCCAACCCCCACACCACTGGCCATGGTCCTTCAATGTATAACGGACAGGTGTTTCAGAGCCATGGCTGGACTTCGTGAAAAACTTTCTCATGAATAGGCAGCTATGGCAAACCCAGGGAAGGTATCATGATTAGACTTTGGTAGAGTTGGGGTTCTTATCAATTTGCCTACTGAGCTGTTTCTTCAGCCCTGAGTTTGATCTACAAAACATCTATAAGGAGCCAGGCGTGGGGGTGCACATTTGTAATCCTAGCACTGAGGAGGCAGTCAGTGAAGGATCGTGGGGACGAGCTGGCCAACCCGCCTAGCATGATCAGTAAATCCAGGTCCCAGTGAGAGACCCTGTCTCAAAACACAAGGAAGAGAGCTCTTGAGGAATGCAAACAGGCCTCCACAGGCATCCAAGTAAACGTACCCTCAAAACTATTACAAATTACACAAATTACAAATAATAAATATCACAAATGATTTAGTTTTTACTATTAAAAGGTCAACATGTCCTCGAAACCAGGATTACCAGATATAAACTGTGCACTATTTACTGGATAGAATGAGTTTGATGCTCATTCTTGCCTACCAGACACATCATGATTGGCCACCAAATAGTAGCTGTTGTAGCAAAGTATCTAAAATTTGAATTTACTTTTCTAACCGAAACCCAATTTTTCACCTTACAAGTTCAGCCCATGAGGGAGGGCATATTCCCTCAGTGGTGTCAGAATTGCTTGAAGGTGGGAGATGCACAGAGAGGAGACCCCAGTGGGTGCGGACATCCTGCTAGGCTGTGGTAAGACGCTCACACAGATCATAATTAAGGCTGGGGGGGGGGGAGAAATGCTGTTCCAAACCACATTGAACATTCATGTCTTTCCTCGTCATGTCTGTCTTTCTGCCCTCAAACTCATGCATAACAAGCATAAACTTTCAACTGTACACCAGAAAATCCTCTCCCAACAGAAGCTGATTCTCTTAAGGTTGGAAGCCCCTTCCAGAGAACAGCAACAATGTCAGAGGCAATCATGTTTGCAGGGAGCCTCATTGCTCACCAGGGGATGGTAGCAATAGTGTTCCCTCTACATGGGGCTGGAATTTACATTTGGAAATTGAATTGTCTCCTTGAGGGCTTTTACTCAATGCAAGTTTGGGGGAATTACTTATACCCCCAGTACATCAGTGTGTATGGAATGAAGCTGAGTTGAAGGAGCCCCTAATCACTTCAGCTGTTAAAAAAAATAAAAAATAACAAATAAAAAAAAAAAAAAAGACAAAAACAACCCTTCATTGTCCAGAAGTAAAAACTAAAGAATCAGTACTGAATAATATTCATCATCTCAAGTTTGGCTCATCTTTAAGCATCTGGGGACTTACATTTTTTACATATTTGAAAACTGTCTTCACAGTGGTGTAGATACTGGTGGGTCAACCCCACATGAGCTTTAAAGGCGGGCTGATTAGAGCACACACTTCACGATGGCTCACGTCATCCTTATCTGACTGGAGACAGTCATCAGGCTAAGACCAAGCCTGTGTTTCTCCAGACTGGTGTTTCTTCTCCTGTTGTGATATGTACACAGGTCACCTGCTAAAATGACAGTGCGGGGTGGACGTAGGAACTTGCCTCTCCCAGGGGGACACTTTGAGTATTGAAGTACGCAATCACACAGTTTCTGCAGAGTCCAGCTTCTGCAATGAAGAAAGCCCTCGGGGACTCAGCTGTGAGACCAGATCCGGTCTGATGCCCACAGCACCCTGACAGGGTTTCCCGAACTCCTCCACAAGGGACACAGTCCTGGGACCTCCATCCCCAGATGCTGTCCTGTTCTGGAAGCTGACGCCATTGTCACACATACACCCCATCCCCTGACCTCACACAGTTGTACCAGATAAAATGCCAGCAGCCCTCTACACAAACAATGGCGCACCGTGTTTTAGCATTTTACAATTTCCCAATGAAAGGAGGACAGCGGGTGTCTGATACCGTCAAATTCGGCCTGTGGGAACATGTGCCATGACAACATACATGTAGCTTTTATTTAACAGAATTACGGGCCTTGAAGAGGCTGTGGCCTTTTAAGGGAAGAGTCACAATGCCTGCACGTGCTTGTGACTATGTCACTGTAATAACCACCGGAGAACTCTGTTGAGGACAGATGGAAGGAAGGGAGGCTGGCAAAACCGGGGTGAAATCTAAATTTAGGAATTTGGGGAGTCCTGGAGCAAGGCAGGAGGGCAGGAGGCAGGAACAAGCAGGACTGGGCAGAGCCCTCTGTCCCTGTCACCTGTCAACCCTCGAGGGCTCATGACTGTGGTCGGAGTAGCTACACTAGGGAAAAGTGGCTGTGTCTCTTTCTCCTTCTCTGTCCTTCCATGCCCTGCAAAAGAGGACACCAGGTATATATGGGCCAGAAGAGTCAAAAGAAGGCCAGCAGGACAAGGATCAATTATGCTTATGTGTCCAGTACAACTTGGAGGCAGGGACAAAAGGCTGGAAGAAACCACTGATAAATTCAGAGAAAGGGGTGGAGGGGAAAATCCAAGGTAGGAGTGAACAGGAGCAGACAGCTTTCGAAAGACGGGGGAGGAAAAAGGCTGTGTGTGTGTGTGTGTGTGCGCGTGTGTGTGCATGCATGCACACATCTTTATATTTGTGTGGAGGGTATGTCTTTCTGTGTGTGTGTTGCGCGCGCTCGCGTGTGTGCGCATGCATGCACTCATCTGTGTATTTGTGTAGAGGGTAAGTCTGTGTGTGTGTGCGCGTGTCTGTGTGTGTGTGCATGTGTGTGTGTGTGTGTGTACATGGGTGCACGTGTGTGCACTCATCTGTGTGTTTGTGTGGAGGGTATGTCTATGTGTGTGTGTGTGTGTGTGTGTACAGGCATATGCACAAATGGATCTGGGTGCACATACATGTAGAAGTCAGAACACTTCAGTTCCTCAGCCTCCTTCCCCTCTTTCTTGTTAAGATCTCTCACTGCCTGGAAATACCCTCAGCAGGTCAGGGTGGCTGCCAGGCAGCTCCAGGGATCTGTGCTTTCAGCCTCTCCAGTATGGGGTCACAAGCCCATGGCATACCTCCCCAGCCTTTCATGTTTAATGTGGGTCCTTAGTTGCCATGCCTGAGTCTTACAGCCTCCCCTGCCCCCAACAGGGCCTTCCTTGGTCACCAACAGTTCAGAGTCTTACTTGGGGCATGAGAGAGGGCTGAGGTTTCCGCTGCTGGCGGGACTCACTCGGGTGAGGTGGCCTTCATGGCACACACATGTTAGGGTGACAGTGAGGCCCCGTCCCAGCTCCTCAGTAAGCGTAGGCGGTCCCTCTGGTCTCTGCGTTCCATGCAGGCTTCATTCAGACCACACTTCAGCTCCTTGCATGACCCTCTAACACCTGTACGTCCACACTCGGTCTCCTGCAGACCACAGAGCCCTCCCCGGAACCCAGGTCCAGCCTCACTGCCTCTTTTCTCCACACACTCCGTTAGGCGTGCATTCAACCATGGTGTTTCACGTAAGATGCTAGCAGCAGCCCCCACCCACCCACGGCAGGGCCTCCCACCACAGGCGCTCAGAGCAGACAGCAGCCTCTCCGTTTCCAGTTGGCAGTGGTACCCGGGAGAGCCTTACGGAGAAGTTCAGTCCCTCACAGCTCCGGGCAAACCACAGCGCCTCTCTGCCTGGACCTCTCCACCTGGGAGACTGAGTGAAGGAACCCGGGCACCCGGGGCTCCTTGGAAGACGCTCGCCCAGTTCACAAGGGTCACCTGGTGGTGAAAGAGGTAAAAATGTTCTTTCAAATGTCTTTCCTCAGTGGGCTCTTGACACCTGCCTCAAGTGATAATTTAGAAGTGCCCCAAATATATCCTCCAAACAAAAGCCAGACTTCCAAAGTCTCAAGGTGGCCTAGCGTCTAAGGATTGGAGTTTGGAGGTCAATGGGCAGTTCTGACCTCCACATGTCAGGGAAATGGGCATGTCCAGCCTTTGGAGTCTGACATGATCTTATCGTCTACAAAATTCACCACACGATAATGTCACTAAAAAAACTGCAAGAATAAAAAATAGCTCACTGTGTTTAATGTAACTTTGCAATTCTCTGCTGAGTCATCCTCATGTCTAGCCTTGGCCCACATGCAGCCTGTGGGCTGCTGGCTGGACAAGACACCAATGGTCCCCGACAGCTGGCATGCTCAGTGCTGGGGCCCAGTGCAGGAGTGACCTCCAGATTTTAGTAAGAGTCTCCCTAGGAGTCTGTTGTGCCCACCACACTCACACTGTGCCCAGCTGAGGGGTCCCTGCTCCAGCCACGCAGGGAAGTCCCCAGAGACACAGTGCTGTGGGAAGTACTAGTGTGTGAGTGTATGTGGTGTGTTTGTGTGTATGGTGTGTATTTGTGTAGTATTGTATGGTTGTGGTGTGCGTGTGTAGTATGTGTGTAAGGTATGTGTATGTGGGTGTGTGTATGGATGTGTGTAGTGTGCTGTGCATGAGTATCTGTGTATGTGGTATGTGTGTAGTATGTATGGTGTACGTGTGTTTTGGTACATTCTGAGGGACGTGAGTTCAAGTCCCATCTCTTCCACTGTATGTACTACTGTCCTGAAAAGGATTCTTAAAGGGCACAGCTTTTTCTCTCAGCTTTATCTTGTTTATTTGTCATCTGAGAAGGGAAAGGATAATGGCTCTGAGCCACAGGTCCAGTGCAACAAAGTGTGTAACGCCCCTGTCTTGGTGATGTCTCAGAACTGATAGCAGCGGGTTTCTCTCTTTCCCTGGGAATAGCAGCTACCGATGAGGGTGCAGGCAGAGACACCAGGGAGATCCCTGGAGGCATGAGCCAGACCTCCATCAGAATGCCAGGACAACAAGGCCAGGCACAGGCTTGGCAGGAATTCAGCTTAGGAAAAGCAAGGGAGAGAAGTTTTCACCACTCATTACTCCAGGTGCCTTCCCCATCAAAGTGGGGAGATTGAGTTCTGCTGTCACAGGGGATACACAGTGTCATTTTACTAGTAGGAAAAGGCCGTGGCATTGGCTGAAGGCTTGACGATGAAGATGTAGCTTTGTCACTGCCTCCAGGAGAAGCTCGTCACCGGGACAGCGGGGGGAGTGGTCCTCACAGTCCTGGGGGTCTGCAGGTGCCCCCTGATGGGGCAGGCCTTGCTCCCCGTGCCTGTCTCCTTGGCAATATTTCTTTAACATCAGCGTCTGTTTCTCACAGAGGGCTAAGAGATGTCAGCTCTTTACAGCTGTGGCCAGGGAATCGATCACACAATTCTGGATCTAAGCAGGATATGGGAGATGGGACAATGGACCTGTCCTTGGGATGCAGGGAGAAACGGAAGACCAGGAGAGCATGGCGGCTCTCCCACCGCACACAGGGGCTGCACACGCACTGCAGCCTAACACACTTTCAACTTCCCTTCTTTTCAGATGATACATAACGCTGTTTTAGTCTCCAGTATTCAACCAGTTATACGCACGACAGAGGTTTGTGTTCATATTTAGTAGAGATTCTCTCATTTGGGAAATCATGGTTAACAAAAAAGAACCATAGATAAGGCTCAATGCTGCCGTGTTTCACTGAAATAACCAGTCCTGCAGGAGATGTGGGATCCCAAAGGACATACTATGAGCCATACATTCAGAGACATCTGCCTCACCAGCCATCCCCATCTCCCCTGGGCCTGTGTGGAGACAGAGGGACAACCCACCCTAATCAGGGACCCAGAGGCAGGGCTAAATGGGCACTGGAATCTCAGCCAAGCCCCAGTGCAGATTATCTCTCTTCCCCGGGGCAGTCGCCCACAGGGCATCCATGAAAGCCACCAGTGAACACGGAAAAAAGGAAAGCTGGGTACCAGCTACTCCCAGGCAGCGCCTCTCTCATCTCCCCCATCCTCCTCCCACCCATCCTCCTCCCACTGCAGGCTGCCTGGGAGAGGGAGGTGGTCGGCTCTGTGACGTGTGCTGTTTAGTCACTGTCCACTTGCTGCTGTTGTTCCTGAGCCCAGGCCTTGGTGCTGCAGGAGGAGTGGAGAGGAACAGGACGAGACTGCAGGCGGGGTCCACGGTCGTCGCCCAACAGGAGCGTCCATTTTCTCATGTAATTTCCTCCATCCAGCAGCCATGAGTAAGAGACTTTCAAGCCTCCTCCACTTCAAAAGACGGCCAACCCAGGCCTCAGGCTCCAGGCCTGCGATACTGTTTGCCCGGACGTCAACGGCGCCTTCCCTGTGGCCACGAGTAGTGGTGTCTTAGTTAGGGTTTCTATTGCTGTAACGAAATGCTGTGGCCAAAAGGTAAGTTGGGGCGGAAAGCGTTTATTAGGTTTCACTTCCACATTGCTGTCCATCACTGAAGGAAATCAGGACAGGACCTCACACGGGGCGGGACCCTGGAGGCAGGAGCCAATATGGAGGCCACGGATGGGAGCTGCTTACTGCCTTGCTCCCCATGGCTTGCTCAGGGTGCTTTCTTACAGAACCCAGGACCAGCAGCCCAGGAATGGCTCCACCCACCATGGGCTGGGCCCTCCCCCATTGATCAGTAATTAAGAAAACTCCTTACAGCTGGGTCTCATGGAGGCGTTTCCTCAGCTGTGGCTCCTTCCTCTCTGATGACTCTAGCTTGGGTCAAGTTGACACAAAACCAGCCGGTACAGCTAGGCCATCGGGCTCCAGCTCCTAAATATTCTCTCTGGAAACTGGTGTCAAGAAAAGTCTGTCTAATCCTGAGTGTGTGTGTGTGTGTGTGTGTGTGTGTGCACAAATGCACACGCATGTGTCTGTGCACACTCATGTGTGCAATAAGTAGCTGTGTGTTTATGTGTATGTGTGCGCGCAGGAACATGCAGACGCAGAGAAGGATGCAGCGCTATGCTCTCCCGCATTCCACTTTATTCCCTTGAGACTGGGTCTCTCCGTGACCCTGGAGCCAGACAACCGCAAAGCAAACCCCAGGAATGTCCCTGTTTCTGCCCCCAGAAGCAGCAGGGGCACAGGTACACATGGCCATGCCCACCTTTTTGAGCACACATCAGGCATTTCAGCTAAGACCCTCATACTTGCTCAGCAAGAGCTCTCCTTTCCACAGACTCTCCCCGGCATGGGAACATTTTCTCAGGAACCTCAGAGACTGCACGCCACGTCTGCGGCAACCAGATCGGTATCCGGTTAAAACTAGATGTGAGTCTTCCTTGCAGGTGCACTTTCCTGGATGACACGCAGCAAGGGTGGCCTTGTGGATGCAGGTGCTGCTGACAGGCAGCGATGCTGGACCTGGTGGGGGCAGCGATCAGCGCTGAGGAGGAGCGAGCGGGTGTGAGCACCAGCTCCCAGCAGCAGTGATAGGAAGCAGCTGACAGGGACGGGGCCTTATTACGTGATGAGTGAGGCCAGCCCTAGCATCTTGTCATTCTGACTTGTGTAAGTCAGCAAGCTTAATTGCTCCTTGTCCTCCCAAGCTGACTTGCCACCAACAATCTCATTATCACACACATATGTTTATCTCACATTTCCTGGACCCTCGTGCGGAGGATGCTGGGGGGGGTGGGGGGAGCGGGGCGGTGCAGGGGGGCGGTGATGTGGTGTTAACCAACAGCATTGTTTGTGCTCTTGAGCCTCAGGAGCCCTGGAGACAGGAACAGCACCCAACTGTGAACAGGAAGAAGCCACAAACTCTAGGCTCTCGGATGAACAGCGGCCTGAGCAATAGGCACTCTGGGGGACCCACGTCACAGGACAGAGGGGTCCTGAGTCCACCACAGGGTTCCTGGTGTCCATTCTTCAGGTCTGTTTGAGACACTCGGTTATGGTTCCTTTTGCCGAAACCTCAGCCTCCATAGGGGAGAGTGGTGGTGCTTATACCATCACAGATACTCAGCTGTTCTGAGGGAGGGAAGGCATGGGGCTGGAGTGGGAGATATTTAACTAGTCCCGCTGTGTTTGAGGCCCTGTGCAAATTGGTTGTTATATGTCCTTCCTTTAGATTTCCAACGTGGAGAGTGCCACCTGTCTGTCTCCATAAAGAGCTTTAATATAAGTGCTGGGGTGACGACTCAGTCTACAAGTGCTCAACACACAAGTGTAAGCAAATGTCATGATCCTCAGAACCTGTGCTGAACCCAGCATATGACATGTGCTTGCAATTGCATGTTCTGAGGAGGCAGGGACAGGAGGCTTCCTTGCAGGCCAACACATGCATGCATGCACACATGCACACACACATGTGCACACACACACACACACACACACACACACACACACACACACACACAGAGTAATACTAACATGAGCCACATCTTGTTGATGGAAGTTTCTGTCCCTCCCAGTTTAGTTCCAAATAAACACACGGAGGTTGGTATCAATTATAAACTGTATGGCTCAGGCTTCTTATTTGCTACCTCTCTCTTAATTACTTACCCATTTCTATTAATTTGTGTGTCTCCTCATTGCCTTGGCTTACTGGTGATGCCCAATGATGGGAGATGTCATTCTGTGACTACATTTCTCTTATTGGTTAATGAATAAAGCACCATTGGCCAATAGGGAAACAAGATAGGTGGGACTAGGTCTGATGAAGGATTGTGGGAGACATAGGTCACAGTGTGATCTCAGGAGGAGAGGACTCGTGAGTCTGGTGTTCTCGGTAAGATTAGACCATGTAGAAATATGTATGTTAGTAATTATGGATTAATAAGTAAGACAGAGGTAGCCAATAAGAAACGCTTATAACTGGCCAACAATTTCATAATTAATATAAGGCCCAAGTGTTTCTTTGGGCCAGAGAAGGATGCCCGCGTAGAATGACAAAAGCTTAAAAGGGATTTTAAAAACGAAAGAACAGAGAGAAGCACGGCTTCTTGGTGGCAGCATTTTCTTGGGTGGGCTCTGTTTTGCTAGAGACAAGCAGAGGCTTGCATGGCCCCTTTAAGGGAGGTTTCCTGACTCAACACAAGCAGAAAAAACTGCAAGGCTGTTTTAAGAGGCCCTGCTAACAACTGAATGGTGTGTATGAGAGCTGGCAGTGGCAGTGACATCTCCAAGCTGGCAGCATGCTGCTTGATGGCAGCGTAGACCAAGGCAGTGAGCACAGCTCTCAGTGCTGGCGGTAATTGTACCCCTGCCATCTTGGATAGACGGCGGCTAAAACAGCTGTGGCTTTAATTTTAGCAATGTTGTTTAGCAGATGAAAGACCCGTGGCCAAAAAAGATAAAGATTTACAGTAAAGACAGATTCAGAGGGAAAAAGTAAAACCTCTGAAGGTTTACAGTGTGTTTAAAAAAATATATGTAGGTTTGTGAGACAAACAGAAACAGGATAAAGAGGAGGAGGAGGAGGAGGAGGAGGAGGAGGAGGAGGAGGAGGAGGAGGAGGAGGAGGAGGAGGAGGAGGAGGAAACAGAGTAACTGGGTATGGTGGCACACACCTTTAATCCCAGCACTCAGGAGGCAGAGGCAAACAGATCTCTGTGGTTTCAAGACCAGCCTGGTGTACAGAGTGAGTTCCAGGACAGGCCAAAGTACACAGAAGAACCCTGTCTCATAAAAGGAAAAAATAAAAGTAAAAGAAATAGCCATGTAAAGATGGAAAATAAAAAGTCTGGATACTGTGTGCTATTGTGTTGTCTTTGTATTGTTTGACTGCTGAGGAAATAGCAACAACTATTAAAATACACTTGATTATCAGTGCGGCTGAATTAATCCAACTTACATATTTTAAAAATGCTTTGACTTCAAAACTTAAATCTAAGGATATGCTACTTTGGAAAAGAGATTTTATTTGTGTTTCCACAGAAAATGAAAAGCTGTGGACTCCTTCTAGACTAATGTGGTTTGATCAAGCAAGACTCCGAGAAGCAATGGCCACTTGATCCAACATTGAAAACACCTGGGTGATGCAGCTTCTGACTACTAGAACCCAGATTTGCCAGGGTTCTGGTTTCTCCTCATTTACATCACCCCCAACCAGTAGGAGCAGTTTGGAAAAAGCAATGCCCAAATTCCCAAGTAGTATTTATATATGTTTTTTTTTCTTCATTTAAATGATTTCAGGCAGTCTCCTTCTAAAGAAAAATAGGAGAAATTAATATCTACAAATTAATTCCTAGATATAGGAATTAATAATTTGCATTGATTTGGATTTTCATTTATTGATACAAATTTAAGATCAATTTGTGATATGTGAATTCCTCCTCTTGTTTAGGTATTGCATTTATAAAGATATTTTAAGATGTAATACCTAATTAAATACAGATTGTATATAGTCACCTATAATAGTTAATACTTACAGTTAGGTTAGTCAAATACAGAGTCTCTGAGTGTTATTTGGGGCTCACGTGGCAGTGGGACCATGGCGGCAGGACCCCCTGCATCTGGCGGGAACAACCTGCCATAACATAATGGTGTCAGAAGTGGAACTGAGAACTTTCACTTAAAACTTAACAAAAGCTTAAAAAATAGTTTTTAGAAACAAGGGAACAGAGACTAGCAAGACTTTTTAGTAGCATCATTTTCTTGGTTGGATTTGTTTTGCTGTAGACAGAGATTTGCACAGCTCCTTTAAGGGAGATTTCCAAAATTAGCATAAGCGGCAAAAAAAGCCACCTTGCTTTTAAAGAGCTTTGCTAACAATTCATTGGTGTGTACAAGAGCGCAATGAAGGTTTACACTGTGTTTTAAAAAATACACTGGCGTGGGAGAGAAAAAAGAAACAGGATACAATGGTTTAAAAAGCAAAAAGAAAGTAAAATGGATGGGTATGGTGGCACACGCCATTAATCCCAGCACTCGGAAGGCAGAGGCGAGCAGATCTCTGTGATTTCAAAGTAAACCTGGTATGCAGTGAATTCCAGGATAGATAAAAGTTACACAGAGAAACCCTGTCTCAAAATATGTAAAAATAGAAGTAGAAGAAATAGAGTAATAAAAAAGCCACGTAAAGATGGAAAGCACAGAGAAATTTTGGATACTATACTCGATTCTGTTGTCTTTAAATTATTTGATTGCTGAGAAAATAACTACTGATAAAAGAAATGCTACTGGATTAATTCAATTTATATATTTTAAAAATGCTTTGACTCCAAAATTTAAGCCTAAGAACAAGTTACTGGGGAAAAGGAGTTCTATTTTTGTTTCCACAGAAAATGAAAAGCTATGGATTCTTTCCAGACTAATGTGGTTTGATCAAGCCAGACCCCCTGAAACAGCTCCCCAGGTGATCCAACATTAGACTACTGCCAAGATTTCTGCATCTTCTTTGGACCCTCCATGACAGCGCCCTCTACCAGCAGGAAGTAGTTTGGAAAGAATGATGCCCAAATTCCCAAATGTTGTTTATAAATATTTGTTTTCATTTAAATGGACTTGGTTATAAATGGCTATAACCACAAACAATCTTTTTAAAGGTAAAAAGGGAATTATGGTATAGATATGAATACTTTACTTCGGAATGGATTTTCTTTTATTGATACAACTTAAGGTCAATTTTGTGATATGTATATTTCTCCTCTTGTTTAGGTATTGTGTTTATATAGCTCATTGAAAAATGTAATGTATAATTTAGTACAGATTATAGAGAGTTACCTATGATAATTAAAACTTGGAGTTAAGTTAGTTAGGATTTCTAGATATGCAGAGATGTATTTGAGATGAATAGGCATTCTTCAAACCTTTCAAAGACCTACAGAATATGGCATTTAAAATGGTTTAGGGATTTTCTTGACAGTGAGGCACAACTGCTCCTGGTAACACCACCTGCATCAGAAAGGAAGATGGATATTGAAGAAACTGGTTATGGAGTTTACTTCTAATATAGCAAGACTAGCCATTTGGGCAAGGTACTGCTGTTGTCTGAACTGTTTGACTTTATGCTGTATAAACTGGACACGCAGGACCCACAAAAAGGTGACTGCTGGTTCAAGATGAAAAGGGTTCCTGCTTCATGGAAAAGTCTGCCAGACACACAGTCTACAGGACACAGAAAAATGACTGACAAACTGCCAATACAGGTGGACAGTTTAAAGTTTCCTGCTTTGCTGAGGAGTCTGGAGACACACTATGGTCTATGGGCTGAAGATGGAACATTACAGAAGAACTTCGGGTGACTGACCAGGCAGTGAGTTGTCTCTGTCATTTCTAGAGTTTATATATTATCCTTCTGTGGTCTTTGAGGGAGTTGAAGACAGACAGTAATGGTTATAGTTTTCCTTAGTGATCTCAGGGGAAGAGGACTCCTGAGTCTTGGTAAGATAAGACCATATAGAAATAAATGTATTAGTAATTATGAGTTAATAATTAAGACAGTGCTAGCCAATAAGAAGCTCCAGACATTGGCCAACAGCATTATAATTAATACAGTGTCTCCATGTGTTACTTGGGGCTGACTTGGTTGTGGGACCAGGCTGTCGGGAAGGTACCAGCAACAACCCAGGCCCCTTTCCTCCTTAGCAGCTACATGGCATCTTTGTCATCTCTGTCATGACTAACTTTCCTCGTTGCCCCCCCTTCCCAGAATTCTAGTCTGGCAGCCCCAACTATACTTTCTGCCTGGCTACATCCTGCCTATCAATTGACCAAAACAGATTTACTCACCAACCAATAAAAGAAACATATATCCACAGCATACAGAAGGACATCCCCCATCAACATGTGCTATTAAATTTTTGTAGTAGACAATTAAAATATTGAAATTAACTTTTCTAATTATTTTTTCAAGACAGGATTTATCTGTGTGGCCCTGCTGTCCTGGAGCTATCTCTGTAGACCAGGTTGGCCTTGAACTCACAAAGATCCATCTGCTTCTGCCTCACAAGTGCTGGGATTGAAGGCCTGTACCACCATTGCCTGGCTCTAATATTTTTCATACATTCCTATAAATCAAAAATATCTTCTTTAAACTTGTAATCGACAGCTATACATGTCGGAAAAGAACTATTTTAAGTCAATAGGTCAATAGCATCAAACACATTTCATTCACATAAAAGTCTAAGAGGTGGAGACTCTTATTGTTGTTGCTCCCATTTGTCAGACAGAGAAACAGAAGCACAGATCACTGGAAAAAAGAAGTCTGATAATCAAGGACTGATATGCCAAGTGGGTAAGTTGGCGACATTGTGATCTACAGGTTAGCCAGCAGGTCTGAGGCCTCTGAAGACTTAGAATAGAAACATAACTAAGGGCATCTTCGGTCCATTCACTGAGGAAACAGAGATCCAGAGAAATCAAGTACCTTCTCTAATGTCACATAAGCATAGCCTTCAAATCACGGCAGTGGGTGTACATCCTGAAATTCGTGCATCCCGTGGTGAAAGGGAAACTTGTAGCTGAGGGAATAGCTCACAAAGGCCCCAGTGGAAAGCTGGGTCAGCATGCAGCCGGGAGAGACAGCCCAGCATCGCCTGCCGACAGTTCTGGAGTCTGAGGACAATGGCCACCCCCTTTGTTCTTCAGGATATCTTCTGCCCCCAGCCGATTGCCCGTCACACAGCTGCCCCAAGAGAAGGTCCACAAGCCGCAAACTCCTAGTGACAGTTGGCAAGAGAAGCTCTGGCCTGATGTTCAGACAGAGAGGAAGAACCCAGATGCACTGTGTCCAGATGTGGTCTGGGAGAAGCTTCGGAAAGGGGAGGGAGACTTGTCCCACTGGGAGACCCACCTGGGCAGAGCTGCAGCTCTGGTCCCAGATGTGGGATCTCCCCTTCCAGGGAGGACTAAGGCAGCCTAGTGTTTTTGCAACACTGCTTTCTATTTTCCCTTCCTTTGCAAGCAGGAAACATTAAACACTTCCCCACCTGAAGCCATCTACAGATTGGGTTTGGACTATTAAAACGCTTTCTAACCCTAGGACTTGAGGTCTTAACCATTCATTTCACGTGGAGGAGAAACTACAAAGTACACAGTCTGTTTACTGATTTGAAAAAGGCGTGTGAGATACTGGTTGGGTTTTCTATGCAAAGACCATTTACCTTCTTATGGTTGTGCAACCCTCTCGGCATATTATTTATTACAAAGGAAAATCATGCTGATAAGAAAATAGTGTCACTTAAAAATTAGGTGGTCCCCAATCAACTCATGACAGTAATTGCTGTAATGTCCTCTTTGATTTAGATATAGTAATATCAATGTAATTGCCACTGGGAAAAATGATAATGGCTGTTAATGATAACGAACACATAAATGGCAGTGAACAGGAACTTGTATTTTACGTCAGATTCAGCTGCAGAGCATGGGGAGAAACCCAGTGGTTTTCAGAGACCTGGAGCCAATCCCGCCAGGAGCTAAGTCCTCCATTATCACATTGAGCGAGGGGGTGGATGGCTGTGGGAATGAGGGCTGGGCAGGGCCATCCCCAGCCTCCTGGGCTCCATGATGAGTCTCCAGCCCACCACGAGGATGTGGGCAAGCCAGGGCCCTGAGGGTGCCTGGGCAATTCACCCAGAGCTGGCCCTGGGTTGCGGACTTACACCTGGAGAGTGTGCCAAGGATCCTGATGTGTCCTAACATGTTCAGCCTCCACTCCAGAGTCACTGGAGGTCTCTGTCTTACGGATTGTGAACCCCAAATGAGCAATGTACTGATACATTATTTATGATTTATTAAGGCTCGACTGAGGACTCAGAAAAGCTGTCAGCCTCAAGCTATAGAGATCAGGCAGTGGTGACACACACCTTTAATCCCAGCAGCCAGAAGCTAGGAGGTAGTGCTACACACCTTTCATCCTAGGACTCAGGATTAAGAGGAAGATGGATCTCGGTGAGTCCAAGGCCATCCAGATCTACCCCAGAGTGAATCAGCCTAAAAGAGAACCATAGCTCACGCCTTTAATCCCAGGGCTCGTGAGAAGTGTGTAAGTCAGTGTCAGGCCCTCGTCCTCCAGCCACACTGAGGAGGGGCAGCAGTCTGAGACTTGTTGAAGAGCTGGAGTGTGGACCAGCCCTTTCAGCCTGAGCGAGAGGTGAGAGCTAGTGTCCGGCTGCTTTGCTTTTCCGATATTCAGCTTGAACTTTGAAACCCAGTATCAGCCTCTGGGTCATTTACTAATTCTTGTTATAAGCAAGCAAGGTTTCATTTTGTGGTTGTCTGTCTGTCCTGTGTGGGACAGGCCTGCCCAGTTGCACACAAGTACAAACAGGGTTGGGCTGTGGGGGAGGCTCCCCGAACCCTGGGCATCACCGTCCCCTGTGGCTGCTGGGCACCCGCATTAAGGTCACTAGGAGCAGTCGTAACTGTGGTGATGTGGGACCCTCAAGAGGACCCAGTGACACCAGGCTTAGGAAGCCCCACGTGACAACAGTAACAACAGCTGCAATCCACTCGTGTGGGGACAGAATAAAAAATTACATGTTATGTTCGTGTCAGCACAGTGTTGGAGCTTGCCAACATCCCTCCCATTTCACAGGTAGGCACAATGAGGCTGAGCAGCTTGTCCAAAGTCACACAAGCAGTGGTAAAGGCCACTCCCACTGCACACAACATTTGGGCATGGGTGCTGGGGGCGTTGCCTAGGAAGCTTGGCCAAAAAAAGTCCTCCAGCTTCGCGACATAAAATCATGGGAAACTTTACGGAAATAAAGAGTCAACGAAATGTATAAGGCACAGTAAAGGCAAGAGCCGTCAGCGCTGGGCATTACAAAGTCACCTGCTGCCATGGGAAGGAAGTCAGCCGTGGGACCTCTGTAGGGCGACATGGATCTAATCTTATCCATAGCCCACTGGAATTAATTGAAAGGATTGGGTAAAAACTTTTAGAATCTATGATTGGGGGTGGAAAAGACAGCCTGGCAGTTAAGGGTGCTTTTAGGGTGGGTCTGAGCTCAGCTCCACCACCCACATCAGGGGCCAACAATTGTCCAGCTCCTGGGGATCTGATGCCTTCTGGTTTGCACAGGGTGCTGCATGCATACGCATACAGCAAGGAATTCTAGACTCTCTCTCTCTCTCCCTCCCTCCCTCCCTCCCTTTCTCTCTCTCTCTCTCTCTCTCTCTGTCTCTCTCTCTCTCTCTCTCTCTCTGTCTCTCTCTCTCTGTCTCTCTCTGTCTCTCTCTCTGTCTCTCTCTCTGTCTCTCTCTCTGTCTCTCTCTGTCTCTCTCTCTGTCTCTCTCTCTCTGTCTCTCTCTGTCTCTCTCTCTCTCTCTCTCTCTCTCTGTCTCTCTCTCTGTCTCTCTCTCTGTCTCTCTCTGTCTCTCTCTCTGTCTCTCTCTCTGTCTCTCTCTCTGTCTCTCTCTCTGTCTCTCTCTGTCTCTCTCTCTGTCTCTCTCTCTCTGTCTCTCTCTGTCTCTCTCTCTCTCTCTCTCTCTCTCTCTCTCTCTCTCTCATGGCTTTAAACCCTACTACTTTCCAATTGAAGATATGGGGGCTGGAGAAATGGCCTAGTGGTTAAGAGCTCTTACTGCTTTTGAAGAGGACCTAGGTTCGGTTCGCAGCATTCACATGCAGTTCCCAACTGCCATAACTACGTTTCCAGGCCTCCATCAGCACTGTACCCATGGTGCAAACATACATACAGGCACATACTCATACACATAAGATAACTTAGGAAAGGAAGGAAGGAAGGAAGGAGGAAGGAAGGAAGGAGGAAGGGAGGAAGGAAGGAAGGAAGAAACAGCCTTTGAAAAGGAGAATATAGAAACAAAGACCAAAGGGACATTTAAGGTAATTCTACTGGAAGGGATAGATAGCCTGAACTTCACTTCCTACAGATTCACGGGGCCTGAGGTGAATACACTTGATATCAAACATATAAGAGGAGTTAGTCAGTTTCCTGCCACTGTGAGAAACATTAATCGTAAAGATGGGAGATGTACTTGGACTCAGGATTTTGGAGGCTTCACCCTGTCATCAGCCGGCTCCTCTGCTGTGACCTTGTGCTGAGGTGTGTGACCTGGCAGAGGGGTGTGATGGGGCAGAGCTGCTCATCTCATGGTGGCCAGGAAGCAGAGAGGACCCAGAGGCAGGGTACCCTCCAGCACGTGCTGGGTGGTGGCGGCTCACGCCTTTAATCCCAGCATTTAGCACTCAGGAGGCAGAGAGAGGGCAGAGGCAGGTGGGTCTGTTAGTTAGAGGCCAGCCTGGTCTACAGAGTGCATGCCAGGAGAGGCTCATAAAAAAAGCTTCCAACATGTGAGCCAATGAGGGGCATTTTGTAGCCCACACAGCAGCCATTTCAGACAATAGCAGGAGGTCCACAATTACAGCCAGAAGCAACCTTGTTTGCACCCGCTGTTCAAGACCTTAATATCTGTTTAGTTTCAAACGCTCAAAGCCGGGATGAATTCGGGGCAGTGGGCCTGACTGACAGATCATCTGCCCAACAGTACAGAGATGACAGACACAAATTCACTTTGACGGAATGGTCTCCAAAGAGAGCTCCCATGGGGAAATGGGTGGGCCAGGGTCCCGGGTAGGAATACATCACCAAAAGATGAAGCAGTCTGCTGAGAATGATCCGTAGAGGTCAATAAGCAGAGAGGGCCACAGGAAGGCTCGCGGCCCAGACGGTAGAGCGTTAGTGCCGACCACATCTGAGGAAAAGAATCTCAAGGAAAAAACCAAAACAAACAAAAAAACGGCTTTGCATATTTGAACAAACATTGGATATTATTTTAGGAAGTAAAACAACAGAGCTGTTGAACTCAAAGGTTTGAGCCGTGGTTTAAAATGCTGTCTGGATGTGGCTGAAGAAAGACTTCATAAACTGGAGTACAGACAAAAGGAAATTGCCCTCCAAATACCAGAGAAGGCAAAGGAAGATAATGGATGAAAGACAAAGGGGACACAGGACAGTGACACAATAAGGTGACACAGTAAGCAGATGGTGACACATTGGGAAGATGGCACTCCAAGGAGGTGACACACCAAGAAACTGGCACGTAGAGAAGGTGACACAGCAAGGAAGTCTAGACTGTCTGAGAGCAAGGGCTCATAAGGAAATGACAAAGTGGAATCGTGAGAGGCGATGTTTGAAGTAATAGTGACTGGGAACTTTTCAGAACTGATGCAATGTCCCAATCCAAGGCTCCAGGAAGGCCACTGGTTCCCAAGGAGGATGGACAAACACAAAGAAATTCACATTCAGACGCATCAGCAGGGATGCTAAGGACACTGGTGTGTGGGGCAGCCCTCTGTAGCAGTGCCACACACATAGCTGAACACTAAGAACACCGGGAGATCCCCAGGGCTAAGACTGGAGGACTGCAGTGGTGTTGTGAAGTTCTACACCCAACAGAAGTATCCTTCAAGAACGAGGACAAAATAGAGACATTTGCAGGCTAACAACAGCTGAGCAGTGGGCCACATGCAGCCCAAAAGCTATCAAGAACTTGCATCCCAATGGAAAGGAAGTTGTTATCCTTGAGGCATAAGAAGGATTGAGAGGGAAGGAGATAGCACGTTTTGGTAAATGTCCCATAATAAGCCACAATAAAGCCTGAAGTTAAAAGTTTAAACACCTCATACTCATGCATACGAGGCATAAGCAAATGGATTTCTGCAGGGAACCCAAGCCAGTCAGAGATGGCGCTGAGGGGAAGTCAGGAGGGTGAGTCCTGAGTCTTCTACAAAATAAAGATAATTGGTTGTCCAGATTGAACCAGATGAGGTCACTGCAGGAACAGCTAGTGTTCAAAGCCAGGGCACCCAGGCCTGTGATAGGCTGACCTTTAAAGCCATTGGCTGGCTGTTTTCCCACTCTTCAGTTTTTCCCTTTAAAAGATGCCTGCTGTGGGACAATAGCTGAGTTCCTGCTTGACTAGACCCCTGCTGCGTCTGATTGTCTCTGGGGTTCTGGGAGGCTAGGAGGCAGCACACTTACTTTCCTTGGACCCAGCACAGCTTTCTGGGCTAAGTCCCCTGCAGATCTCAAATATTCCAATGTCCTCATTGAGTAAAAAGCTGTTCTTCAACTTTAGACTTGATAGTGTGTGTGTTTACCATAACTTCTAAGATTTCACTGAAATGAGTAGTTGTAGCATGTTTTCCGCCAGCCCGCCTGCCGCCAGTCTGGAGCGCCAGCCCCAAATAACACGCAGAGACTCTGTATTTGATACAATGCTGTTGGCCAGTTACCATTATTGTTTATGGGCTAGCTCTGCCTTAATTATTAACCCAGTTCTACTTATCTAAGTATTTCCACGTGGTCGTCTTATCCAAGCGCGCATGCCCGGCATCTTGCTTTCTCTAGCTCTCCATGCTGACCCCTCCTTCCTACTTCCTCTTTCCTCTGTCTCCTAGCCCCGCCTATCTTGTTTCCTATTGGCCACAGTGCTTTATTTATTAACCAGTATGAGAAACATATTTACAGAATGACATCTCCCATCATCTCCTCTTTTCTGTGTAAAATAAAAGAAGTGGTTTAACCTTAACATAGCAAAATATATCATACAATAGTTATCAAATAAGAATCACACTTAACAATATTTAGTTCATTAACATTTCGTAAGACTTAAAGAAAATATCATCTATCCTATCTTTGTGAGTCTAAAGTCCTATATGTAACTTATCTTTAATCCTAACTAAGGAAAACTATAATCATAACTACCTGTCTTCAACTCCATCAGAGACCACAGAAGGATAATATATAAACTCTAGAAATGACAGAGACAACTCACTGCCTGGTCAGTCACCCGAAGTTCTTCTGTAATGTTCCATCTTCAGCCCATAGGCCATAGTGTGTCTCCAGACTCCTCAGCAAAGCAGGAAACTTTAAACTATCCACCTGTACTGGCAGTTTGTCAGTCATTTTTCTCTGTGTCCTGTAGACTGTCTGGCTGTCTGGCAGCCTCTTCCATAAAGCAGGAATCCTGTAGCAATGTCCATCTTGCATCAGCAGTCATCTTTTTGTGGGTCCTGCATGTCCAGTTTCTACAGCATAAAGTCAAACAGTCCAGACAAGAGTAGTACCTTGCCCAAATGGCTAGTCTTGCCATATTAGAAGCAAACTCCATAACGAGTTTCTTCGATGTCCATCTTCCTTTCTTCTGTAGGTGATGTTACCAGGAGCAGTTGTGCCTCACTGTCAAGAAAAACCCTAAACCATTTTAAATGCCATATTCTGTAGGTCTTTGAAAGGTTTGAAGAATGCCTATTCATCTCAAATACATCTCTGCATATCTAGAAAACCTAACTAATTTAACTCCAAATTTTGACTATCATAGGTAATTCTCTATAATCTGTACTAAATTATATATTACATTTTTCAATGAGCTATATAAACATAATACATAAACAGGAGGAGAAATATACATATCACAAAATTGACCTTAAATTGTATCAATAAAAGAAAATCCATTCCAAAGCAACATATTCATATCTATACCATAATTCCCTTTTTACCATTAAAACGATTGTTTGTGGTCATTAGCCATTTAAATGAAAACAAACATTTACAAACAATATTTTGGAATTTGGGCGTCGTTCTTTCCAAACTTCTTCCTGCTGGTAGGGGGCACTGTCACGGGAATCCTAAGAAGACCCAGAAATACTGGCTGTAGTGGTCTGCAAGGTTGCAATGTCCCATTGACATTGCTTCAGGGGGTCTTGCTTGATCAAACCACATTAGTCTGGAAGGAATCCACAGCTTTTTATTTCTGTGGAAACAAAAATAGAAATCCTTTTCTCCAGTGACTTGTCCTTAGGCTTAAATTTTGGAGTCAAAGCATTATTAAAATATATAATTTGAATTAATCCAGCAGCATTTCTTTTATCAGGTGTTGTTCTTTTCTTAGCAGTCAAACAATTTAAAGACAACAGAATTGCGTATAGTATCCAAAATTTCTCTGTGATTTCCATCTTTACGTGGCTTTTTTATTACTCTATTTCTTCTACTTCTATTTTTACATATTTTGAGACAGGGTTTCTCTGTGTAACTTTTATCTGTCCTGGAATTCCCTCTGTATACCAGGTTTACTTTGAAATCACAGAGATCTGTTTGCCTCTACCTCCCAAGTGCTGGGATTAATGGCGTGTGCCACCACACCCAGCCACTCTGTCTTTTTAAAACCATTTTATTTCTTTTCCCTTTCTTTCCAAGCCAACGTATATTTTAAAACACAGTGTAAACCTTCATTGCAGCTCTCCTACACACCAATGAATTGTTAGCAGTGCTCTTTAAAAGCAATGCAAGTTTTTTGCCGCTTATGCAAATTTTGGAAACCTCTCTTAAAGGAGCCGCACAAATCTCTGTCTACAGCAAAACAAATCCAACTGAGTAAATGCTGTTACCAAGAAGTCTTGCTAGTCTCTGTTCCTTTGTTTCTAAAACATTTCTTAAGCTTTTATTAGTTTTAAGTGAAAGTTCTTATAGCCACGTTGGGCGCCAACTGTAGTATGTTTTCCTCCAGCTTGCCTGCCGCCAGTCTGGTTCCAGCCCCAAATAACACGCAGAGACTCTGTATTTGGTACAATCCTGTTGGCCAGTTACTATCATTGTTTATGGGCTAGCTCTGTCTTAATGATTAACCCATTTCTACTTATCTAAGTATTTCCACGTGGTCATCTTATCCAAGCGCGCATGCCTGGCATCTTGCTTCCTCCTCGCTCTCCATGCTGACTCCTCCTTCCTACTTCCTCTCTCCTCCTCCTGGTCTCCTAGCCCCGCCTATCTTGTTTCCTATTGGCCACAGTTCTTTATTTATTAACCAGTATAAGAAACATATTTACAGAATAACATGGCCCATCAAGTAGTAGAAAAGAGAAAGTAAATGGAGGGAAATCATCAATGTAAAGAGGGTAAGGAAAGTCTCAAACTAGGCCTATGCTGCCGTGACGTAGTAGAGAATGAAGAGCAGAGCAGAATTCTCAGAACAAATCCAAACACCGCCCCAGTTACAGTAAATACAAACCAACTGACTTACCGGTAAAAGACAAACACTATCCAGTTATAGTAAATATAACCAACTAACTTACCGCTAAAAGACAAACATCATCCAACTGTTTGGAAAACATAACCACCACTACTAAAAGACAAACACTATCCAGTTATGGTAAATATAACCTACTAACTTACTCCTAAAATACAAACACTATCCAAGTGTTTGGACAAAATACCCGCCCCCAAATACATTAAACTTTAGAGAGTAAAACAAGATATACAATGTAACACATACGTTGGCTAGAACCAGCATCTGTGCCTCAGCATGGCCAATGAGGCTGAGGGAACCCATCCGCAAGAGGCCAATGGGAGCATCTGGCTTCTGGGTGCCAAGTGATCACTGTATTTCCTCACAGGCAAAGCTCAACCTTAAATAGAAAAACCATCACTGAGAGCAGTTTAGCGTGCTCGCTGCTCTTGCAGAGACCCTGTGTTTGGTTACCAGCAATGACACGACAGCTCACAACCACCTTAACCCCAGCTCCATCACGGATGCATAAGTATGGCGCCTCTTTATGTCTTTGCCCTGTCTGTCTCCTCCTTATGAAGCCTGTAATGGCGGCTTTTCTGTTCTCCGTGATCAAATACCTGACAAACAGTGACTTATGGGAGGGAGGGAGGGAGGGAGGGAGGGAAGGAGGGAGGGAGGGAGGGAGGGGGGAAGGGACGGAGAGGGAGGGAGAAGGAGGAGAGGGAGGGAGGGAGAGAAGGAGGGGGAGGGAGGGGGAGGGAGGGAGGGAAGGAGAGGGAAGGAGGAAGGGGAGGGAGGGAGAGAAGGAGGGGGAGGGAGGGAGGGAGGGGGAGGGAGGGGGGAGGGAGAGGGAAGGAGGGAGGGAGAGGGAAGGAGGGAGGGAGAGGGAGGGAGAGAAGGAGGGGGAGGGAGGGAGGGGAGGGGGAGGGAGGGAGGAGGAGGGAGGGTGCATTCTGACCCGTGGCTAGAGAGGATGCAGAGCATCAGGGCGGGGACACAAGGTGGACCATGGAGGGTGTGAGCGCGAGCAGAGGACTCCACATCACACCTCAGTGGACGGACCAGGAAGCCGAAAAATGGGAGTAGGAATTTCTTCTTTTTCCCTCTCACTTGTTCAGTGTGGTATCCTGGCTTTGGGGTGGTGTCACCTACATTCGGATTGGGTCTCTCCATCTTCAATTAAACCTGCCTAAAGTCACCCTGGGGTGGAGGTCCTGAATGGTATTTCTCCTATGGTAAATCCTGTCACAGACACTGATTGGCCATCGCCAGCCCTATACCTTCACAGGCTTAACGCTGAACAATCCACGACACTTGCATGATCTTGGGCTTTTGCTGTTAGCCTGTGGCTTGCAGAACCAAGTACAAAGCTCCCATTTCAATGGTGCTGAACTCCCTGGCAGCGGCACCACCATGCGTGCTGCTGGTCTCCCTGCACCAGCTTCCCCCAGCTGGGGTCACAGCAGACCACAGTGCTGGCCTCCTGTGGATTTAGGAGTGGCTGTGAGGCGGCTCCTCAGGCACAGCATGGCCTGGTTGCATGGCCCCCTCCACCATGTAGCCCCATTTTGTCCCTCTCTGACCTCAAGGCGGTACATTGTACCATGAGTTCTAATTGCTCTTAATAATAAAAACCTGGAATCAGACTTTAGGGCCTGAAAGCTGAGACAGCAGAGGCAGAGCAGCCGGCCACTGGAGCTCACTAGAGCTCTTACCTCTATGACATCCTCGGACTGTCTCCTCCCACCTACATTCCTCTCTCTGCCCAGCCATCTCACTTCCTGTCTATCTGCACAGACCTCCAGAACTCTATGATCAGCCCAGCCCTCTGATATTCAGGTAAGCTTTATTTCTTAGGGTATAAACAAGATATCAGCACAGTACATGCCAAATCCCTCCAGGATCTCAGAATTCCGGTATCCCAGGGGGCCATATGCCATACCTCATAAGCATTACCTGCTTTTCCTGGCATGCGAGGAGAATCCCCCTGTTGTGTTAAATTGGAGAAATGTCGGGTTGATCTGTACTAACAACTGCGGTTACCCCAGTGCCTGTGGGCGAGCACACAAGCCAAGCGCCACATGAAAACACACAGGCTTCAGGTTCTCTCACAAAATGTCCAAGGAGCCGATGAGCTTGGAGGAGAAACCCTGGGTGTGACCTAGCGGCAAATCCAGAGCTGCTTCCCAGCCCTCTGCTTCCGTCACCGCCAGGTTCCACTGGACTGTTATTCATTCGTCTATTACTAATATTACATATGTGGAGCTTCTGCCTGCATGTGTGTCTGTACACCAAGTGGGTACAGTACCATCTGAGGCCACAAGAGGGCACCGGATCGCCTGGAACTGGAGTTACAGGTGGTTGGGGTTGCCTTTGTTTGGGGGGATTGAACCCAGGTCTTCTGGGAGAGCAGCCCTGATGCCATTTCCCAATGAGCCGTCTCCCCAGCCCTGACCTCATCTATGTCACTCCTGGGCTCCTGCTCCCTTCACCCCTCACCATCTTCTTTCCCTTGAGTGACCTCACCAGGGAAGCCACGGCATTGCTCACCCTCAACTGCCTACACATACCTTCCTGGCCTGGATCAGAGGTTCTCCAGAGAAAGGCCACTTAGGGCTTCCCGGACTGACCTCGCAGCAGCAGACCTCTTCAGAAACGTGTGGTGGAAGGTGTCTACTAGAATCTGTGACAACAATAGTGGTCATGTAACAGGGCAAATGTTTTCTTTGGGAGAAAATGCATCCTTGAATTTCTCACTGCAAGTCAACAGGAAGCGCTCACCTTTCTCTCTTTGCTGACCGAGGACACAGCATGGCCAACTATAGCACACTCCCACTGCTCAGTCTGTGAGCCAAAACAAACTCTGCCTTCCTTCAAAAAGTGTCAACAGGGAACTAAGATGTCACTCGCCATGCAGTCACCCACAGCTCCCCAGACAAACACCGCCACGAGCTTCCTTATTTCAGTGTCATTAAATCTTCTTGGTAATATCACCATGACTTTGTTCATAACTTTTAAGTTTTGCCTTTATCCAGAAGCAGCACTGTAACTTCAGAAAAAGAAAAAAAAAAACGTAACTAGACAAAATAAAACTAATCTTTACTACTCGTGCAGTGGATAACTTTGCATTGGAACAATTTAGTGGAATATGACTGACTCGATTATGGTGTGGTGTCTCTGTGTGTGTTCCTGTAGAGGTCACTTCAGGTATCATACCTCAGGACCCACCCATTTTGTTTTTAGAAAAGATCTCTCATGGGCTTAGGGTTTGTAGGTTACTAGCTGGCTAGTGAATTGAAGACTGTGTCTCTACCTCCTGAGCCCTGGGTTTTTTTTACATGGGTTTGGGTTCTATGTAAAGCAAGCACTGCACAGACTGAGTTATCCCCCAGCCTCATGGTGGCTAACTCCTCAAAGAGCATCCTGGGAGCTATGACGACACTTATCTGAAGGTGCTGGCTCGGCAGACACAAGGAAGAGGGCATCCTGGCCTCCTGCCAGCCAATGACAGAGTGGAATTAGGTTGCTCAGGACATACAGGAACAGTGAAATGAGTATCACACACCTCATGCCAAGACCTGAGCTCTGCCTGTCTTGTTCTCTACAAACCACACCACACATGTTGGGGGCACATGGCAGTTTCCTAATTTCACTTAACAAATTGTCAAAGACATGGCTTACCATTGGGAAGGGGCTCATTCATGATCTCCCAAGCCTAATTGAAGAGTTATAGCCGGTTGACTCCAGAGGCGGGAAAGGAGCTTTGTCTAACGGTGTGCCTCCTAGGAGGTCAAATATGCTCCAGTGCGTGAGCCCACACCTACCCAGAAGTATGTGGACAGCTCCCTTGGAGCTGATGGGTAATTACATTGAAAACCAAAGCACTCGGAGTTGGATGATATGGGGAGGTAGGAGTGGACCTAGGAGTTAAGGGGGAAAGCTGGGGGTGGGGGTGAGTGTGATCAAAATACATCGTGTGAAATTATCAAAAAATTAATAGAATGTAAAAATAATAATGGGAGCTGTGCAGTGGTGGTGCATGCCTTTAATCCTAGCATTTAGAAGGCCAAGGCAGGCGGATCTTTAAGTTCAAGGCCAGCCTGGGCTGCAGAGAGAGTTCTAGGAAGCCAGGACTGCAGAGAAACCCTGTCTCAAGAACAAACAAAAAGAAATAATAATAATGAAAATTAAAAATTAATAGCTTTAAAAACTGGAGACCTAGGGCTAGACTCTGTGGTTAATTACGGAAGACCCTGGTTCAGTTCCCAGCATCCACACGGCTGCTCAGTCATTTGTAACTCTAGTTCCAAGGGATCCAACATCATCATTGTCCTTCGTGGACTCAAGTGTATATATTCTTAATGCACACTCAGACGAAATGCTCATGCCCATAAAATCAAAATTAATCCTGAGAAATAGAAGCTTATTTCCTCACAGTCCCGGGGGGTAGATGTTCAAAGTGAGGGAGCCATCAGGTTCACAGACCCCATCGAGTCTCCATGGAAGACGCTTAGCTTTTCCTGAGCCCGAGGTCTCTGTGGACTTGGACACCAGGTCCCTTGATCCATGATGCCTGCCTTGCCTGGAGTGAAATTCCAGGGAACGGGACCTCAGTGGGCATTTTCACAGAGGGCAGGCAGCTCTGCCCAGTCTGGAGTTCTCTTTCTGTGTAAACACTCACCAGCTTTTCCTTTGAAGCCCTTAGCCTCGGCCTATGAGGCAGAAACCAGTCCACGGCAGGGCCCCAAGGTCACAGAACCCCAAATCTGACTCTGAACTATCAGACTAGACACCCAAGTCCAAAATTACGTATCCTGACAGCCTCCTTCAAATCAGTCTTCTGGGTCAAAGATGGGTTCGGTCTGCAATTAGAATATCAAAAGGGTGTTGGCAGCAGCTTGTGAGACATCTGAGGAGACAGCCAAGGGTCCCTGATAACACGGGGCAGGTGGGTGCCCTTGGCTGACGTCCACAGCCCACCCCTCCTAAATGGTTCCTGCGTCTCTTCCTGGGTTAGCACAGTGCTAAAGTGGGGTTTAAGGCTCCTTCTCCCTAGCCCCTGCCTTTCCCCCTCCCTGCCGCCCCTACTTCCTGGTCCAGACACACCCACTGGTAGAAATAGCTGAACGCTGGCACTTGGCTGACCTGACTGTGAGGCTAACTAAACTAATTAATCACCAAAGATTAATAGGAGTGACAAGGTTAGAGAGGTGACATTCTCCCAAATCTCCATTTTGGTATGAGTTGCGCAAATTTTTTTTTTTAATCCCCACAGCAATTTATTTTCTGTAGCTCGAAGTTTCTCCGAGAGTGTCCCAAACTGTAGTCAAGGTTAACTGGGCTGTGAGCGTATTCAATATTTATGATTCTTTTTATTTGTATTACTGGGACTTTTGGGGGACTCCAGAAGGTCCATTAATCAAACGGAGTGACAGAACGAGCCGTCGGACAATGGGAGCAGGGCCGGGTATCGCTGTGATTATACATACATATATTTTGAGTCCAGGAATAAAAGAAACACGTGAAACTTCATCAGCACTTCCTGATTAATTGTTTCAGTGTGTCATCCATAAATTTCCTTTCGAGCCAATAATTCTCTCGGAGAACTCGGCAGTGTCCCCAGCAAGCTGGCTTTGCCGAGACCCGGGTCCCTGAGAAAGAGGCGTTGACACAAATAGCTCAAGTGTGAGGAGACAGCCTGTGGATGGTCTTCGCCAAGCTGACAGCTCCGAAATACAATTATCAGTGTGATGCGCTTACGATGCCCCTGGACCTCCTGAAGACGAAACAGGCCGAGACACACAAAGAAAAGGAGGAGATAGGGAGGCGTCATTTTCCTCCAGCCTCATAACTGTAAATTGAAGAAAATTATTTTCTTTGCCTCCAGCTCATTGGCTCATAGGCGGCATTATATTGTAATTTCATAAGCATAAATCCTTTGAATAAATTTCAGAAGAATAACTGAATTACAAATGCAAGTGAAGTATCTAAGAAAGTTAACGGGGCAAGGCAGAAGAAGGTGAGGGTGCAGGGGAGGGGAGTGTGCTCCGGGGCCTCTCTGGGTGTCCAGCACCCTCAGGGCCAGGGGTGGTTTGGGGCAGGCAGTCTGACCCCGCTGCGCCTGGTGGTGAACAAAACACCATGCCCTTTCCGCTTCCCACTGCCATGTTCCAAGGAATCTGAGTTGTAATTTATCATAAATTAATTTTGGAGGCACCGCAGGCTTGGGGCACGCTGTAATTATTGTTGTTTATTTATTATCATGTTAACCATTACTTATTATTATGTGGTACATATATGCAACCACAAAGGTTGCTCCCTGTGGTTTCCTAGCAACGTTTTTTCACACAGGGTCTCAAGTGCTCACTTGGCTTTAAGTAGGGTGGGCCGTAGGAGGTGTCAGGGTTTCCTGAAAGGAAGGACACAGGAAGGAAGTGCCCTGGCTTGCTTTCTGTTGCTGTGATAAAACACTAGCCGGAAAGAATCTGAGAAGGAAAAGATTTATGTACCCATTACTGAAGGAAAACAAGGCAGAAAGCAAAGAAGGGCAGGGCAGGGACCTAGAGGCAGCAGGAGAAGCCGACTCGGAAGGAACACTGCTCACACTGCTGCCTTCAACTCATGCCATCAACAGCGAGCTGGGCCCTCCCCTACCGTATCCATCTTTCATCAAGAAAGTGCCAACAGACTTGCCTGTGGTCCAGTCTGATGGAGGCAACGCATTGATTGACATGGTCTCTTCCCAAATGACTCTAGCTGGTGTCAAAGCTGACAAAAACTAGCAAGCAAACAAAAGCCCTAGCCATCACAGAGTCTGTCAAGATGGTGTCTTTGCAGCCTTATGGGGACCACTGGGAATCACGGGGAAGAGCGTTTGCAGGTGTAGATCATGAAAGGGCAAAGATTTGGTTCAGGCAGGCCAGAGTTGGCTAGAGTTCAGTAAGGCTTTCTTCCCATGGTCTCTTGTTTAGAGCAGCTAGCCCCCTCCTCTGTGAGGAGGAGGCAACGGGCTGAGAGAGCAGCAGAGACACAGCCCCATCCTGAGCCTTGGGAGGGGGTGTGTGTCTGTCACAGATGGCATATAGCTTTCTGGTAGCCATACTTTATCCTAAGGGCTGCTAGGTGCCCCAGGTCAGATGAGAACCAAAGTTGTTTCAGTTGGATTAAACAGGAAAGCCTGGAGTACAAATGCTGCCCACAATCTTGTGCATTAGGACAAAACACATGGATGTCTACTTCCAGTACAGACGTTTCCTTGACTGTGGGGAGGTAGTGTGACCTTCTGTCAGTGCGAACTCGGGACATAAGCATAGCCACGGCAAGGACCCCAGTGACCCAAACCTATAGAAACTGCGAGGCCTTCCCCTGGCTTGGGTAGGGATATTGTCAGTGTGTGCAGAAGCCACGTCAACAGCATCTTCCTCCTCCTGGATGACTTCAGCAGAACTACCCTGTAGGGGCCTCCCACTGAGATTAGTCACAGTCTCCCTCAGAGGTTAGCAGTGACCGTCTGGGCTGCTGGGCCGGGTCCACTTGAATGCACAGCCCACCTGATCACAGCTTTTCTGTAGGTGTTTCCATAATTCTTTCCTTTTCCTTCACCCTAGTGAGGTCAGGCCCAAAGCCATGTGAGCTGTGGCACTTGGTGTCCGTATACTGGACCTGAAAGAGGAACTCTGGGCTTCCGAGATGGGCCTGGGCTCCTTCATGTAGCCCTTGAGAACTCATCTGGGGTAATTTCCTACTTGGACTGAGAGCTTTCTGTTTCTCCTTTCACTGAAGGATGCAGTTAGCATGCACTGAGTGTTCTCTCAGTTCCTGGGGCTGGGGAGCTGCTGTAACACTTGAAGATTTGAGTTGTACCCAGGCCAACAACTGGCATCTGCACCGTCCTTGCATCTCTGGGATGAAGCCTGTTCGATTGCAGTGGATGATCTTTCGATGTGTTTGTGGATTCAGTTTTTAAGTATTTTATTGAAAAAAAAAATTTGCAACTATGTTCATAAAGGAAACTGGTCTGTAATTCTCTTTCTTTGTTGAAATGTGTGTGGCTTGGGTATCAGGGTAACTGTGGCCCCATAAAAGGAATTAGGCAACATTGCTTCTGTGTCTACTTTGTGAAATAATTTGAGGAGTATTGGCACTGACTACTGTGGTAGAACTCTGCAATAAATCCATCTGGCCTTGGGGTTTCTGTTTGTTTTCTTTTTTCTTCTTCTTTTCTTTTTTATTACTTATTTTTTTGGTTGGGAGAATTTTAACTACTGTTTCTATTTCATTCGTGGTCAGAGATCTGTCTAAATTGCTTATGTGATCTTAAGTTTAACTTTGGTAAGAGACAACGTACCAAGAAATGTATGCTTCTTTTAGGTTTTACAGTTGGTTGGTGTGCAGGGTTTTAAATGCCCTTATAATTCTATGGATTTCTTCATTGTCTGTTGTTATGTCCACCTTTACATTTCTAATTTTGCCAATTTGGATATTCTTTCTTAGCCGTTTAGTCAAATTGGGTAAGAGTTTGTTAATCTTATTAATTTTATCAAAGAACAAACTCTTTGTTTTATGGATTCTTTGTATTATTTTGTCTGTTTGATCCTAGTTTATTGATTTCAGCCTAGTTTGATGACTTCTTGCCATCTACTCTTTCCTTTGGGGAAAGATTTCTTTTTTGTTCTTGAGCTTCCAGTATGTGATAGTATGAGATCCCTTCAGCTTTGTTTGTTTTGTTTTGTTTTTAAGTAAGCACTTAGTGCTGTGACCTTGCCTACTAAAACCACCTTCAACTCTGTCCCGTAAGTGGGGGTATGTTGTATGTTTATTTTTATTCAGTTCTAGGAAGTTAATTTCTTTCTTAATGCGATTTTTATTCAGCAGTGAGTTGCTCGTTTCCATGAGTTTGCAAGCTTTCTGTTGTTTCTGTGATTGTTGATATCCAGTCTATTAGTGAGAATGGCAAGCTATGTCACTCTTTATGGATGTCCCCACATGTGCCTTTGTGCTGTCCCCTCTTCTCCATCTCCAGAAGATGTGGAATCCCTTGCAGTGGCTAAGACTCTAATCATGACACACTCTATCCAGGTACTTGCTGAACTATGTAAAGATGTGTTACATTTGTCTGTGCCTTCGAATATTAACTGTGTAAAGGAGTGTTACATTTATTTCTGGAGCCCTTGTCAACGATGTGAAGATGGGTTACATTTGTTTCACCTTGCCTGCCTAAGGCACCTGATTGGTCTAATAAAGAGCTCAACAGCGGTAGCTAGGCAGAGAGGATAGGCAGGGCTGACCGGCAGAAAGAGTAAGTAGGAAAGAAATCTAGCAAGAAGAGACAGAAACAAAGAGAACAAGGATAAAGAGGGACACACCTGGAACCAGACACCAGGCAGCCACCAGCCAGACACAGAGACAACAGGAAAGTAAGATATATAGAAAGAAAGAAGCTAAAAAGCCCCAAGGCAAAAACGAAGATGGAGAGACACGGTTTAAAATAAGAGCTAATATAAGGCCAAGCATTTATAACTAATAGGAAGTCTCCGTGGGATAACTTGGGAGCTGGTTGGTGGCCCAGCATTAAAAGTCTGCTACACGCCTGTGTCCCATCTGAGCTGTTCTCTGGTGGCATGAGGCTTCACAGAAGGTATATAAGTTTCCCCCTTATCCCTGCACCATCTGACAACACAGGAGGAGGCTTCTTTAGGTTAAGAGTGGGCCCTGGCCTCACGCCTGGTGGCGTGAGGAGGACAAATGTCACCCTGTCTTGCAATGACGCTTCCCTGAGAGTGTCTCCTATCACCAGCCCCACTATCAATCCTCGCAATGATAAGAGAGACACGGGAAACTGCACGGGTAGCCAAGCACCTGCACCATCAGCGTTCTCATCCTTTGGTCCCAGGAGCCCTTAGGAAGGAGCCACCATGAAGCCTGCTCTGGCCTGAATAAAGTGAAGGAACCCCCAAAGCTGACCCATCCCCAGGATCCTTTGCCTGCCAACTCCTGGAAACCTGGGTCAGAACGGATGGTCCCCAGTTGTCCAGGGATCTTTGGGGACATTAGTGGGCAGTGTCCCTGCTACCTGTTCATGGACAGGTAGGAAGAAACAGGAGCCATTGCCACCTTCCTTGAGCCCCTGAGCCATTGAGATTGTTGGCCACTATGAGTTGACACAGCCATTCAGACCAACAGAGGCACATAACAGCTGAGTGTCACAATAAGCTGTGGGCTCTATCTACCCTCAGCCCTGGGGTACAGTGCAATTCTAAGCAAACACATCCGTACTTGCAGGCATCAAAACTGCATTTCCTTGGAAGCAATTTTTTTTTTTCTTGCTACTATGAAAGCTGCTAATTTTTCTCATTGGATCTGGGCCAACTCGGCTCTATCCGAGAAGGCATCTCTTTGGAATTTGTCTAGCATTGCTTCCTAAAGCCACCCAAGGTGCCGTCTGGAGGGCTGGGTGTTTTAATGAAAAGATAGTCAGGGAAGTGTCGGGTTGGGGTGCGGGGGTGGGGGGGCCTTCCTTTTGCTTTCTTCCTTAAAATACTCGGGTATGATGTTGTGATTAACTTCCCTTTCGCACTATAGTGGATATGACAGTCAACCAAATTAATCCCATTATGCAAAACCGGGTTCGCAAATGCGTTTGCATCTTTGCAAAATTATGTCAATTTCCCTATAAATTGGAGGGACTATGTCAGTTTTCTGCACTGCGGAGATGTTACCCACAGCTCTGTGTCTGTATCCCTATAATCCAGGAAGATGCAGATTTTTCAGCTCTGTGGCACAAATTAGGATTCATAACATTAATGCTGATATTTTTGTTTACATGAGACTGGCATGCAAATTACCATTTGTTTTCAGATTCAGTTACAATCTTCTTCAGCGTCGGATTCGTGGTGAGAGAAGAAAGCACTCCGAGCCTGGA
>JANBXA010000651.1:156335000-156377500 GCA_030556225.1 Cricetiscus sungorus
AGCGCTGCCCTGTGCAGTGTGGGTCATGTGACCACGCCCTCGTCCCACAACCTCACACGGAGCAAGGCCTGCTGCCGGCTGTACTTTGCACATGGCACTCACGTGGCTGGAGGAACTGCGGGTCTCACACCCTGTGTTCCCAGCTTGTCTGTACTACAGCACGTCACAGCTGCAGGTGCCACCATACCAGCTCCATGTCCTCTCTAGGGGCCCACAGAGGAGCTGGAGAGGTGGCTCTCCCAGAGGACCTAGGTTTGATTCCCAGCACAAATTCGGTAGTTTACAATTACCTGTAACTCCAGTTCCAAGGGATCTGATGCCCTCTTCTGGCCTTTTCAAGTATGGGTGTGCAGTTGGTCCCAGACACACATGCAGATAAAACACCCATTACACATAAAACACTAAAAAATGTCTTCTCATTTAAAGGCACTTAGCGGGCCAGGGAGGGAGTGGGCTCAGCAGCTTAGATAAAGGCAGTCTCAACAAGCCTGATGACCGGCGTTTGATTCCTAGGACCCACACTGTGCAGTGCAAAAACTGTTCCCTTGGGTCATTCTCTGGCCTCTGTTCTCCGGTAGTGGCATGTGCATGAAAACTCACACGCACGCACACGCACGCACACGCGCACACACGCGCACACACACCACACAACACAGCAGCAGACAAATTAAAAATGTACTGAAAGGTTTTGAAAGGTCCGTAGCATCTCCCCTCAGCCCACAAAGGGAAATCTAGCATCCTCCACCCCACCCCATCCTGTGGTCCTGGCCTGTGTTGTCCTCAAACATCGTCAGGGTTTTCTTCAAACTCCTTTTTCAGGGTCTCTCATCCATGACAACCTTCTGTGAGATGCAGTAGCCTCGGGATCTTGGAAATTGGCCTGGAAGCACCCTGAGTTCCTCACTGCAGCTGTGACAATGCACAGCTGTCTGGCTACACTTTACCCATCAGCTGTCCAGGACCAGAAGTGTGTCCTATGTACCCTTGGCCTGGAGCTGGTAGAGTAGATTTAAAAAGTGAGGTAGAGCTAAGCTTTTAGGAGATTTGTAAGCAGAAAACTGAGTGGATTTGCTCTTTGGGAAAAAAAAATCATTTTACTCGTGATGTGAAAATAGATTGAGCTGGGATGAGGAAGCAAAATAGGATCAAGGTGCCAGATAGCTGGAAATTGTCATTGTTCATACAGGAAGTGAGGGAAAACCTTCGCTGGAACACGGGAAGCGGAGGCGGTGAGGAGGGGGCCGTTGGGAGTGTTGAGGAGGAAGAACTCAACTGCTCAGCGGAGGGAGCTGGACACAGGTGTGGTGGTTAATGTTGTCAGAACGGCCGGATCTACAGCAGTGAGTGTGTCTCAGCCTTCGCGACCCTTCGATGCCCTTCCTCACGTTGTGGTGACCCCCAACCATAAAATTACTTTTGTGGCTACTTCATAACTTACTGTTAGGGACCACAATGTAAGCATTGGTGTCTTCTGATGCTCTTTGGGGGTCTTACTCCATAGGTTGGCAACCGCTGACCTAGGTTCCAGTAGGAGACAGACGTCTGGGGCACGCCAGAGAAGAAGTTTCTACACCGGGTTAACCGAGGTAAGAGATTCCTCCCTACATGTCAGCAGCACCAGAAGCTGGGTTCTTGGCCGAATAAAAAGAGGAAATGCCAGGAAAGCACGACCATTCACCTCGCTCCACGGACACCACGCGATCAGCCCCCTCCACTACCACCTCCATGACCTCCTGCCGTGACGGACACTATCCCTTCTCAAACGGTGACCCAGAATGAAGCCTCCCTCAGCTTGGCATTGGTCACAGCTGCGAGAATGGTGACCGATGGGACAGGTCACCATGGCGATGGTCCATCCATAGGACTCACAGGGAGGGAGGCAGGGGCATGGCTTGGAAGAGGAGCTGCCTTTCAAAGGTGGAACATAACAGGTGTTCTGGGAATATAGGCTTGGAGCTCAGTCCCGCAGTCTCCGTGGGCGTGCAGCTTCCTGGGGAGGGGGCTGTCCGTGAATCAAAGGAGCTGTGAGCCCTCGGAGCTGCACTGGTCATCAGAGTGGTGTTCCGTACCTTCTGAGCTCTTCTGGCTCATCCTGTACAAGAAGGTGCCGGGGTCCTTTCATCGTCTGTGTTGTGGAACTCTGCTGGTAAACCACGGGGAAGACAGCATGGCTCTTGGTGTTGCTCCTGGGGTAGGCTATTCCCTACCTTTCTGGAGGTGACTTCTGTAACCAACAACCTGGCAGCTTAAGGTAACCACACCACCTCCCCTCCACGTGTGGCGTCCTGGTTGGGCCCATCTGAGGAGGACTGAGGTGGGTCCTTGTTGCCTCTCCCTCTCTCCGCCCTTTGTGACTGTCCTGCCTCTCTTGTCACGGGCCTCCCTTTCTCTGCATCTCACTACAGCCCTTCACTCAAGGACACAGAAACAGGGTTTGGGAACGTGAAGTGGGTAAAGCATTTGAGGCTCTGTCACTCTGTTGAGCCATCGAGAGAACAGGAACGTGTGTGTGTGTGTGTGTGTGTGTGTGTGTGTGTGTGTGTGTGTGTGTGTATGTGTCTGTCGGTCTGTCTGTCTGTCTGCAGGCATGGAGCAAGGGTGATGAGGGTGTGAGTTCTCCATCCAAACTAATGAGACCAATAGTTTTGGGGGGAAGCACGATGCACCACTTTCCTGAAGCTCAGTGGAATTATAATTAATTGTTGCCCAGATACCCATTGGCGGTTCTGATGTTTCTACTTTGTTAGCAGGCTCTGTCCATCGAATTCCAATGCTATGGATTAACATCCTCTAGCCGAGTCCTCCTGTGGTTTTGCACACCAGCCTCACGGTATCGCCTGTCCTTGTTTGCAGCTCTTTGAATGATTGCTTGTCCCTGGGTCGGGCTTCACATTGCCTCCGACATGTGCAACCTGTACGTTTAATTAATGAGCCTTTATCTCTCCTGAAGATAATTAATGAAGATGTGAACTTTACACCCTGACTCAGCACCGTGCAGGGCACAGCCAGCCTCACTCTGACACACACAGGTGTCGGAGTCGGAGGCGCCAGCACTGGCCAGCAGTCTGAGGACCCGGGGCTTTCTGGTATAGCAAAGCCGGGAGTCAGGATCTGGAATGTCTGGCTGGTTGTTGCCACTTCCAGGCCCATCTACACAGATGCACCCAACCCCGGCAGTCAGGCCTTCCTTCCCCCCCCCCTCGCCCCCAGCTTCATACATGAACTGTCTCCCTTCGAACCCCCTCAAACCCCCCGTCAGCCACCCTCACCCCCTCATCATTCCGAGCCAGCTCTGTTCCTGCTCAGGCGAGTCTGGCCACTGGGCCCGTGTGGCTGCTCCTAGCCCACCCCTGCCTTCCCCATGGACCATTGTCTCTCGTGACCACAGCCCTACCCTACCCTGCTCTCCCCCTTTCTCTCTCTAACCCCTTACTCTGCCTCACACAGGCTGCACACATATGCCAGAGTGTCCTCTCCTGCACGGCTCTGAGGCCTTCCACCGTCTCCAGAGGAAGCCGAAATTGTCGGGGTTGTATTCCCTGGTTATTTTTGTAACTGATAACCACTGATGTGGAGGCTTACACCACACAATTTCAACATTATAGGTCCTAACCACATGGTCCCATGGAGCTAAACTCAGGGAGCTGGCAAGCTTGCGTTTCCTCTGGAGGGTGTGAGGAGCTCCCGTTTCGTCACCTTCTCTGTGTCTCTTTGGCTTATGACCCCACACTGCTGTTACTCCCTCTGTCACCGTCACACCCCTCTGTCTCTCTTGCAAATATCCTTGCAACAACATAGGGACCACAAGGGAAGATCTTTTGGAAACCTGAAATATCCTTACTCCTGTTGCCATGCCACAGCTTCTGGGGTTAGGGTACGGGCGCCTTGCAAGGCCATCGGCCATCATCTTTTTTTCCAGCAATGACCTTCCGAAGCCCACACAGTTTGTGCCTGCTGTGCTCGGGCCACACTATTCTGGGACGTGGGACAGGCAAGAGCGGGTGTTGCAGAGGCACTCCCACCAGGCGGGCCTGGCTAGCGGGGAGTCCTCCATTTCCAGGAGAGCATCTCCCACTACGCCACCTTGAAGCACCCGTGAGCAGAGTGTCAAAGGAGATGGTACGGGGCCTCACGCCTGGTACCTGCGTTGCCTCTTCCCTCACATATGCAGCTACCCAGCTGCTTCTGAGGCTGTTTTCCTGTTAGACTCCATCTTCACCCCGCCAGCATCCAGCTGTGCATGCCGCACAGTGTATGGCGCTTGTCTTCGGTCAGGATGTAAACAAATGCAGCACGTGTGCTGTCAGCCAGGCTCCATGCCTCGGGGCTGACCCCTGAGACAGACAGACAAGTGACAAGTACGTGGCCCTGCCCGTGATTGATTGTTCCTTGTCATTCATGCGGGGTCTCGGCTGTCCTGACAGCATGGGAGTGTCAGAATAATACACTGCCTGAACCTGAACTTTAGGTTTACTAGGGATGAATTAATGGAGCCCCGTGCATGTGTTTGCAGGAAAGCTACGCCATCAGTACTTTATAATTTAATGGTAAGTCGGCAGCCTAGTCCCTTCCCTGAAATGTTAATGCATGGCTCTAGGAGACCAGACGGAAAATGATTAATCCAGGATGTACTCAAGGAAGTATATTGATGAGGATTCTTTAAATGGCCGATTTTCATTTGGGGTAGGATAATGAAAGGTATCAAATATAACACTGAGGTTATCACTCTAGATAGAGATCAGAGGAGCAGAGTGAGTATGTGGACCGGGAAGGCATTGTGGATATTTAGAAATCAAAACGATATTCAATATTCATTGATTACTAATTAAATGCCGGGGGCATTGCTAATTGCTTGAACTGTCGCAGAACAGATGAGGGATGTCCAAACAACAGTGTGCATTAGGTACTCTATAATCCATCTCCTTATAACTATTGATAACCTAGTTGTCTTAGGGCTTCTATTGCTGTGAAGAGACCATGGCGACTCTTATGAACGAAAACATTTATTGGGGCTGCCTTACAGCTCAGAGGTTTAGTCCATCATCATCATGGCGGTATGTAGGCTGCAGGAAAAGTAGCTGAAACTTATACATCTGGATCCACAGGCAGCAGGAAGTGACTGGGCCACTAATCCTGGCTTGAGCTACTGAGACCTCAAAGCCCCCCCCCCAACCCATTTCTTCCAACAAAGCCAGGCATACTACAGCAAGGCCACACCTCCTAACAGTGTCACTTTCTATGAGCCTATGGGGCCATTATCATTCAAACTATCACATCCCATTCCCTGACCCCCACAGGCTTATGGCTAAGTCACAATACACAATGCCTTTAGTCTAACTTCAAATCTCCATAGTCTCTAAGAGTTTTAAACTTGTTTAAAGTCCAGTCTCTTCCGAAATTCATGCCAATGCCTTAACTGTAACCCAGTAAGATCAATGAAAGAGCAGATCGCATACCTCCAACAGACAATGGCACAGAATATACATTAGAATTTCAAATGGAAGGAAATACTGGACCACAGCAAGACCCAAAACCAAATAGGCAAACTCCAAACTCTGCATCTCCATGTCTGATATCAAAATATTCTTCAGACCTACAACTTCTTCCTGACTGTAACACACTTATTTCTCTTGTGCTGGTTAGCAGCTCTCCCCAGCAGGTAACCCATGACTCTGGCGTCTCCAACATCCTGGGGTCCCACCAAGGCAATCCAGGCTTCAACCTCACAGCTTCACACAATGGCCTCTCTTGACCTCCACACAGGGACACCCCTGACACATGCCTGGCCTCAGAGGCTTTCTTAGCCCTGGAGGGAGACTCCATAACCTCTTTCTTATATCCTTGACTCTAATGCCAGAACACACAGCCATAGCTGCCAAGTCCTGCCACTCGCTGGAGCTGAAATATGGCCTTTGATTACAGCTTTATTAACTGTCTGTTTTCAATGGTTCCCTTCAATGCCTAAACTTGATCTGTAGGCGAGGCTGGCCGTGAACTCAGAGATTCGCCTGCCTCTGGAGTGCTGGGATTAAAGGTGTGCACCAAATTCCTCTCCACAAACTGGAAGCTTAGCTGGGTGGGATCTTGTCCACCACTCCACTTATTTCATGTAACATCAAGATGTCCTTTAATCTGTTTATCTCCTCAAGACACAGGACTTAGCCCCTTTCTCCTCAAATTGTACATGTTGTAACTTTTCTTTCTGCCTGCGCCTCACTATAGATCTGTATAAGCATAACTGCTAATAACCACACGGCACGGTCTATCCTACGCCGTTTTGAAATCTCCTCTGCAAATGCAAATAAATCCAAAACTCTTCAATTTGGCCTGGGGCAGACTTTTCCCAACAAGGGCAAAAAGCAGCCATACGCTTCACCAAAATATCACAAGAACAGATTCTCGGCCACATATACATATTCCTCCCCTCTGAAACCTCCTGACCCAGGCCCCCACAGTTCAAATCGCCCTCAGCATCGCTGTCCCCCATATTCCTGCTAGGATGGCACATTAAGCCCTGCTTAAAGCATCTCGCTGTTTCCCTAACCCCAAGACCATATTCCTCCAAACGAAAGCATGGTCAGGCCTACCACAGCAGTATCTCACTCCTGGTCCCAACTTCCGTCCTTGGGTTTCTACTGCTGTCAAGAGAAACCATAACCATGGCAACTCTTATAAAGAAAAACGTGCAGTTGGGGCCGAAGTACAGTTTCAGAGGTCTAGTCCGTTTTCATCATGGCAGGAAGCCCGGCAGCATGCAGGCAGACATGGTACTGGAGAGGAAGCTGAGAGTTACACATCAGAAACAGCAGGCAGCAGACTGAGCTGCTAGTCCTGGCTTAAGCTTCTGAGGCCTCAAAGCCCACCCCGCCCCACCCCCAGTAACCCACTTTCTCCAACAAAGCCCACCTACTCCAGCAAGGCCACTCCCTAAGAGCCTATGAGGCCTTATAGACTAGACTACTATTCTAGTCTGTTCTGAAAAGTGGGAAGAGACCACAGGCCACTCAAGCTTCTACCTAAAGCTCACCCGTGCTCTTTGGCCTTTTACCTCAGACATCTCTCCCAGTGTAACACCACTGTACCCAGGCTGCTCACCCATGGCTCCAACCCCTTTATCCTGCCCCACCTGAGATTATAAAGACTGCATTCTGTGGCTGTCAGCATAGGTTCCTGCCATCCATATTTGTCAGGATGTTAGGTGTGGTATACTTGTTGAAGTAGGCTATGATGTTATTGAGTACACACTTAGAAGGCTTTCAGTTCAGATAAGACTGGAAATGTGAGGTTAAAAGGGATGACTCAGGCTGGATTATAGCTCAGTAGTAGAGGGCTAGCCTAGCATGTGTGAGGCCCTACGTCCAATTCCCAGTATCTCTCTCTCTCTCCCCCCCCCCCCCTCTCTCTCTCTCCCTCTCTCTCTCTCCCCCTCTCTCTCTCCCTCTCTCTCTCTCTCTCCCTCTCTCTCTCTCTCACACACACACACACTCACACACACACACACACACACACACACACACACACACACTACCCCCTTTTTAACTGCATAAACCACACATGCCTGGGAAACTGATGGGAAGTGTGGACTTGAGACCCACCTTGGAGAATAATAGACGTGAACATCTGTATAGAGCAGACACACAGCAGAAACTAAGGAAGGCTTACATCTGTGTGCACAAGACACACCTTGGTACCCAGGTGTCGGTGATGCATGCCTTTAATCCTGCACTCGGGAGGCAGAGGCAGGAGGATCTCTATGAGTTCGAGGCCAGCCTGGTCTACAGAGCTAGTTCCAGGACAGGATGTAGAGCCACAAAGAAACCCTGCCTGGGGCGGGGGGGGGGGGTAGGAAACACACCTTGGAGACTGATGGAGGCATACATCTGATGTAGCAAACACACCTCAGAAACAGAGGGAAGGTGTACTTCTGTATATACCAGACACACCCCGGAGAACTTCGCAAGCTACCCTGGAACCAACACCACTTGGCGTCGTTGTCGGAGCAGAGGCAAAGAGAATGCATCGACACAGCAGATTTAGACGGAGCTTTATGTTCAAAGTTGCAAAACTACCACTGACAGTTGCTTCTTCAACAAAAATTATGGAATCCAGAAAACAAGGAATTAATTACCATCTTTAAAGTGCTAAATAAAAAGCCTAATTGCCAACCTAGAATTCCATTAGTGCCATTATTCACAGACAACTAGAATGTAATGCAAAAAGGGTCTAAAGGGGTCTTACAGATAAACCCAATATAAAGAGGCCATAGCAAAGCCACTAGATACAAGATAAATACATAAAATGTCAATTTTGCCCCTATCTATAATTAATACCAAATAGGACATTTTTAAAATATCAGAGATATCGTACAGCACCAAACACATGTTAAGGCAGGTGTGGTCAGACAAGCCAGTAGTACCAGCACATTGGAGGTAGAGGCTGAAAGATAAGGGGTTCAAGGCCTTCCTCGGCTACATAGTGAGTTCAAGACTAGCCTGGGCAGAGCCTCAGGAAACACGAGAAAAACACTATGCATCAGATAGTCATGAACACACACACACACACACACACACACACACACACACACACACACACACAGAGTCATTTGACAACTGGGTTACTGTCTAGTAGTTTTCAAATTTTCGGCTTAAATTAAAATGTTTGTAAGGCCTCTGGCAGTTTGAAATTCCGCAGTTATCTTTTTACTTCCATGCATTGAACACACCCAAGCAGGGCATTCACCAGGAACCAGGCACTATGCTAATCTCATTAACAAAATACAGATGGCAAGTTCTTGCTAAAGGAACGATGGAAAGACGACATGGGATGTGAAACCCAGTCACACCTACAGGGCCCCCGCACCACGTAGACATCTGTATGGACGTCTGGGTGCCCGGAGAGGGTATGCAGAAGCAGCCCTGGACTGGATTACTCACAGGACGGACGGGTGTCCTCCTTCCCAGAGGACAACAGAATTATCCAGGCCTGAGTGGAGGCGCAGGGGTGGCAAGGAGACAGGGGACAGGGTGTTAAACGGTTCTTCCCCCGGGGCAAGGTCCACTACACAGGTCATTTTATCTCTTGGCACGAAAATGCTGACTGCAGAGGAAGCCAATACTGGTTCTCCTTTCTCTCCACTTGCAGCGAGTAATGCCACGGGATTCTGGCACCCAGAGACTCCTGGGAGAGCGAACAGCCCCCAGGACCTGTGCCCTCCCTACATGCCAGGAAGGCGTGGCAGCCAGAGCTCCAGCAGCAACCTTGGCCACGTCGTAGCTCCCGTTCTGCCTCTGAGGGCTGTTCCTACCTTCCTCCCGCCTTGCAGACCCAGGCATCTGTAACCCCCACAATACACCTGGGCTCGCCACAGCTTGGGACCTATAGTAAGACCTCATTCTCAAGCATGTTGGGTCCTAACCCATGTGTGCGTGCACATGCCTGTGCTTGTAGGTATCCTGCTAAGCCATGTGTGCACGTGTGTGCACGTGTGTGCACGTGTGTGCACGTGTGTGCACGTGTGTGCACGTGTGTGCACTTAGGTTCTCTTGTCCACATGGTGCTGGAGGGCTTCTTCCCCGTATTCGCTGTCCAGTAGGCCCGGAGCCTACTTGGTAGCAGGCTAAGTTGCTGCCCGGCAAACCCCAGTCATCTCTGCCTTCCTGGCACTTGTACCACAGTTGCTCACTCTCGTAGTTTGTGTTGTCTTTCCTGTGTGTTCCAGGGATCCAATCATGTCCTCTTGCTTTTAAGGTAAGCATTGCACTAGTGAGGCCATCTCTCCAGCCTTGAATGTCAACGTCCTGCCCACTCTTGGGACAAAGGGCCAGCCTTGTCTTGCTGGAAAAGCCTTCGGGGAGGTCAGCTGGCAGCAGAGGAGCAGGGCCCAATGCTTTCCCTGCACTCTCCTTTATCCCCTGTGAGTTCCACCCTTCAGGAAATGAGCAGCATGACCTTGGCTGTGTGAGGAGAGATGAGGAAGAAATGGGGGTGGGAGGGAGGGTGGGTGTGTGGGCTTTGGACAGCCCAGCTGTGAGTGCATGTCTTAAACCACCAAGCAATGATGAGTTTGCTCATTTCTGTGCTAAGCATAAGGCGCCACAAAGAAATAAAAATAAATAAAAGCTTCAAAAAAGTGAAAGAGAGGGAATAATTTTGTAAAAAGCTGTGCTGTGGACCCAGCCAAAATGTCTGGAAGGAACAGCAGCCATCGCCCGGGGGAGTGCTGCCTGCACAGGAGCAGCCTGGGAAGGGAGGCAGGCACAGCTTTCTCTCCACCACCAGAAGGGTAGAAGAGCGCTGAGCAAAATAGTCTGCTGGCGAGGAGCAGTTTTCATTGAAAACACAATTGCTGTGGCAGAAACCGACGGTAATTACCACCGTATTCACCAGATCCCAGCCCAGCGGCTCCCTCCGAGGGAGGCAGGCGCTGCCATTTGGGGAAGGGGATGTAGTTTCAGAAACAAGAGCCTGTGCCAACGCAGCTCCAACAGGTAGACCTCCCTCGGTGGACCTCCCCGTGAAGGGTGTTGAATTATTTGCAGCCATGTTTGAAAAACAAGCCAGATATATCTCAGGCTGGGAGATACGCTGGAGACGAGGGGAAATTGATTTTTTCCATATTCACTGCCAGCCATTGCAGCCCTGCACAGCTATATGCAGATAGAGGACTCTAGGCCGCTTATCATGCCAGTGATAGATCCCACACTGTCTCTAAGAGAATCAATCATTAATTTAAATCACTTACGGCACGGCAGTTAGCTTTTAAACCCATTGTCTCCTGTGTGGGAAGAAATTGAGTAGCTTGTGGGTGCACGGGCTTAGGAATTAAAGCGATTTTTTTTTTTTCTAAAAGAATGGGTCATCGCTGACAGGTCATCTAAAGCCTGATTTTTACTCCATCATTTAAAAGAGAGATTTTACTTCAAAAATTAATATTACGGAAGTAATGCAGGCTTGTGGAAAATTCCAGGACTTCTATAACCGTGGGAGTTGAGCTGTGTTCATACTCTGACTAAAGTGTGCAAGATCGAGCCCCAGCCCACAGGACTGCAGCCTGCTTCCCCGCCTTTCTCGTAAAGAAACACCAGTGGGCACAAGCTGGCTTGGCTGAGGGTTTTCCTCTCTGTGTCCTGGCCAAGGCCACATCACCCAGCATCTCACGAACCCATGTGAGTAAGAAGGTCTCAGCTCTGGTCAGGTGTGTGCCCAATTCCATGAGGTCTCTGCAGAGCAAGAGCCTGGACCACAAAGGGGCTACCTATCATCAGGACAGTGGACGTGTTTCACAGGGCAGAAGAGATTGTGAGCCTAGGATATCTGGGTACAGCAGGAACTGAAGGGCCCCTGTGGGTCCTACAGCTAAGAAAGCTCCCGTGCAGAAGGCTCAGGGTGGCGTAAAGCAAAGAGTGGCCGTTTACTTCCAACTGAAATGCACACACACTGTTAACAGTGGAGGGTCTCCGCCTCATGCAGATGGATTTCTGGGGAACCCCAATGCCAAGTACTTTCCTGGCTGTCAAGTATCTTAGGAGGTCAAATTTTCCACAGCACAGTGGAGATGGGTGCAGTCAGTCGGGGTAGGAAAGAAAGGTTTGCAGATACAGGGTCTTCTAGATGCAATAGCGTCAGAGTAGAATTCCCACCAGTAACGGAAAGCCATTGGTGTCGAGTGTGCGTGTGTGCGAGCATGTGCGTGTGAGTATGCATGTGTGTGTGTGAGTGAGTATGCATGTGTGTGTAGTTACCTGTGTGTGTGTGTGGCTACGTGTGTGTGTGTGAGAGAGAGAGAGAGAAGAAAGAGAAAGAGAAAGAGTATGCATGTGCGTGTAGTTACCTGTGTGTGTGTGTGTGTGCGTGTGCATGTGTGTGTGCGTGCGTGTGCGCATGTGCGTGTGTGTGCATGTGTGCATGTGTGTGTGCGTGCGTGTGCGCATGTGCGTGTGTGTGCATGTGTGCATGTGTGTGTGCGTGCGTGTGCGCATGTGTGCATATGTGTGTGTGCGTGTGCGTGTGTGTGCGTGTGGGTGTGCGCGTGTGCGTGTGTGTGCGTGTGGGTGTGCGTGCGTGTGTGTGCATGTATGTGTGTAGTCATATGTACCTATGTGTGCATGTCTGAATGCAAGCCAGATGTTGTCCTCAGGTTCCACCCACCTTGGTCCTTTATTTCTGTTTTTGAGACAGGGTCTCTCATTGGTCTGGAACTCACCATGCAGGCTAGGCGCTGTGACCACTGAGCCCCAGGGATGCACCTATCTTACCTCTCCAGCTCTGGCATTATAAATACCATCATGCCTGGCTGTTCTTATAGGCGTTCTGGGGATAAAACTCAGGTCCCTGTACTTGCAAAGCAAGGCTCTTTAACGACTTTAACTGAGCTACACCTTCAGCCCTGTCAAGATACTCACATAGGAAAATGGTCTGAGTATCCATTGACCACTGTAACACATCACAGAACCGGCAGCTGATACTGACACGGGTCTGCTATCTTGGTTGGCGTGAGTTTGCAGTGCAGCGAGCCTTCTGAAGACTCCTCTGGCTGCGTCCTGAACCCACTGCTCCCTCTGCCACTCTCAGAGACAGTCTACAGCGTCTCATTCTAGGCCTCAACGTCTGCTGCTGGAGTCTGCCTCCTCCCCACAAGCTCTGTGATCGCCCCAGCACCTCCCTGAAACAGCTTGCAAAGCTCTCCTATGCCATGCCAGGCACACACAGGCTCTGGGCAGCAAGGTGTGGACACCTCTGGGGGAGCCATTAGTCTTTCACAAGAATGATATAATAAACAGGACTTATAGCAATGACCCCCCGAGCAGCTTTCTGACCCTTACTTGGAACCTGATGCTTAAAAACAAAAGCAAACAGACTAAAACCTTTTCAACCACAACTTCACAGGCCATGTGGTCCATTTTTGAGAAGAGAGAAATGAGATTCCGAGGGGCTCTGTTCATGGTGGACCAGCCCTGCAGCCCAGTGCCTGACACCAACCCCCTTTCACAACAGCAGCAGCGCGGAAGATGTCCCTTCTCATTGTGGCAGTGACTCAGCTCCTGGGCACTAGTGACAAAACACAGTGGCCTGGAGTCCGCCTTCTGGCCAGCTTACACCCTGATGCCTGCCACCTGTCATACTCTGTCCTCAGATCCACCCAGGACAGAAAGCAAAAGCGGTGAGGACGGGCGTGTGCGGTAACAGACCTCCAACCCCTGTCTCCCGGCCCAAGGAGGCAGCCTGTCCTCTGTTTGGAAAGGTTAGGGAAGATTTCCCAGAGGGTGAGACATTTGAGCGGAGACTTGAAAGTGAAGAATGAGGGGGATTTCATCAGGTAGGGCTGGTGTGGAGCACAAATCAGGCAGAGGGAATCTCCAGCCTGAGACAGAGGAAATGTGCAAGATGGGGGGGGCAGAGTGAAAAAAAGATGGTGACATAGAAACAGAGAGAGGTAAAGTTGAGAGAGGCAGATCCAGAGGGAGACAGCCTTAAGGGTGGGGTGGATGGGGGAAGAGAGAGGCAGGGAGAGAGTGTTTGGGAAAACAGAGTGCAAGGCTGTGGTTAGGACAGAGGTGGAAAAGTGCAGGCAGCAGGTTGGGGCGGGCGGGAAGAGGGCAGAGAAATGGCAATACCAGAGCAAGAGCCCGCACAGCAGTGTGCAGTCCCACGGGCAGCGAGGGCCCCGTGACCCCATCAGTCCTGCTGCAGCTGCCACAGCTCACTCTGTGACTCACACTCCAGGAGGTCCCTCAGCTTCCCTGGGGCTCACTTTCCTCATGTAGCATGGGGTTAGATCACATTATCCCAGAATTCCCTTCAACCCTGGGGTTTCCAGAGTGTGACTGGTAGAATGGGCGACCTATTCCCAGGCTGAAAGCTGGCTTCCACGCCAAACCATCTAATGTCTGCTCGTGGAGTGGTAATGGGAACCCGAAAATGCCAGTCCCAGGACCAGAGAACCAGAGAGGCCCCTCAGGGTTCAGGGCTGGAGGCTAAGGCCGGAGCTGACACTAGGACATATCCAGACTGGACGGGGTGACGGGGAGGCAGATCCCCTGGTTGGCCTCTACTCCACAACCCAACAGGAGGAAAGATGCTCACATGGTTTGAGTTGTTACAAATTTGAACTGGAAACCCCCTCAGTACCTGTGTGCAGAGGACGGCGGACTAAATCAGGTGCGTCTGCACCAGCTACATGTTGGAGCCATTTAAAAAACACATTTATGAAATGTTAACGGCCTGGAAAATGCTTATACCATAACGTTAGCGATGAAACTACCTTCTACTCTCTGGGTTTTGAACCATGAATATGAGTTAGCCATTCAAAATTAAATGTACAAGGTAGTAAGTAGGTGAGGGTGTTTCATAATACATGTGTGTCTCTTCATGAACAAATGAATGTGAGGATAACAGTGACAAACAATACACCACCAAAATGCTGTGCATGTTATTTCTGAAAAGGAGAATTAGTTTTTCATACTTTTCTATATTTCTAATTTTTTATCAACATGAATTTTTATTCTGAAAATAGCAATATAGTTGTATGCATATGTATCATGTATGTGGTATATTATTCTCTATTAATATGTATATATGACAAATCTGTAGATACATACACATTAAGAAATGGCTGTTTCAATGTGTGGGAAGATGGTGCAGTCTGTAAAAAGCTTGCTGTGCAAATGTGAGGTCATGAATTCCAACCATGCGGGGGAAATTCATGGTAGGCAGGCAGATGTCTGTAATCTTGGTGCTGGAATGAGACACAGGAGGATCCTGGAAGTTCACTAGCCATGCAGACTAGTTACATCAACGAGCTTCAAGTGGAACAAAAGACCTAATGACACCCAGTGTCACACACACGCACACACACATGCACACACACACAGAGACAGACACACACAGACACACACACAAACACACACACACACAGACAGACAGACAGACACACACACACAGACACAACATGCACACACACACAGAGACAGACAGACACACATACACAGACACATACATGCACACACACACAGACAGACACACACACAGACAGACAGACACACACACACAGAGACAGACACACACAGACACACACACAAACACACACACAGAGACAGACAGACACACACACAGACAAACACACACGCACACACACAGAGACAGACACACACACATAGACACACACACAGACACACACATGCACACACAGACACACACACACAAGCACACACACACGTGTGGAGGGGACTATTTGCATTCCTTCAATGGTATTTCCAGGCGATTCCTTGTGCCTCACACATAGAGTCCTTGGTGTAGGGCAATCTCCCTGGGGTGAACTGAAGGCTCGCTGAGCTGATGGATTTCATAGCATTCTGATCCTGAAGACAACTCAAAAATTAGCAGGGAAACAAGGCAAGCTGTTTAAGTTACTGACTGGTGTGTTCTTCACAATTCACAGAAACGTCTGCATCGCCACTTGATATGATCTGAACAAACCTCAAATATATACATCGGCTCCCAGTGGTCGGGAGGAGGTGGGCCCCCGAGGACGCTTTAGCCTTTGTGGATTGACGTTGTTGAAAAGGAGCCTGAGACAGGCGGCTGGGTCCTTTACCCTCTGTCTTCTGCCAAGGTAGGACACAGCATGCCTTGTGGGTGGCTGCCTGTAAGGCCCCACCTTGAAAGGAGAAAGTAGCCCTCACTGGACACCAGATCTGAGGGTACTCTGACTTCGGGTTTCCCAGCCTCCAGCACTATAAGAAGCCATTTCCCCCCCCTTATGAATGATCCCATCTGCGGTATTGTCCTAACAGAACAACACAAAGGCACGGTCGAAAGCTAGCACGAGTGTCCTACCCAAGTCCTGGGGCTGAGCACAAGGCTGAGGTGTCTCCCCTGGAGCTGGGGTGAGAATGGCCCACATCGGGCTGGCACGTGTCCCCTAGGAGCTCCTGCTGCAGGACCCTACTCCATGAAAGCTTCCTGGTGGGCTCCTTTCCGCTCTCAAGGGTGGGGATGTGGGGGAAGGGGAGGAAGCAGCTTCCCAGGTGCCTGCTCATGTCAGGGTGGACGAAGCATGAACACTGCTCTGCAAACACGTATGTGCCATGACACATTTGCACAGCACTTGTCCCCTGCTTGCACTGAGCTTCTGTTTGGCAATGATTTCAAACCGACATCAGAACATGGCCTTATACAAAACGCCTCTCCGTCAATACATGGCCCAAGATTTTCATTCTTAGTGTATCAGTAGCTTTTCAGTTCATTACAGTGTTATTAGTCAGTCTTCATAAAAGTACTATGCATCTTTATTAAAAATGGAAGTTCACATCATTTTATGTCCCCATAAAAATGGGTGGTGGTAGCTCTGATTAATTTCTTCACCTACAGTGAACTTTACAGCAAATTGGACGGTGTAATTCAATTCCTATTTCTGCGGCATTTTTTTTTGTTGGTAGAAAATTGATATCATTCATATGTAATCATATTGCCTTTGCAAGAGATATTTAAGAAATAATATCCTGAGGTAATGATCGCATGGCTTAATTATTAATGCCATACTTTCACACATGGCAGCCGTATGCATTCCTTTTGAAAGCTTGGCTTCTATTGGAAAATATTTCTTCAATCTGAATTCAGGGGCATGAGTACATGTATGTACTAAGTTCAGGAGCATGTGCTACCCATGGACACATATGTGTGTGCATTCGCTCTTTAGAAGTGTTTCTTTTCTTAACAGCTTAGAGTCACAAGGCAATGTGAAGGTTACGATTTGAAAGGCAAGTGTCCCCTGCCACCCTCCATCCAAGACGCCAGACAAATCCATGGGGCTTCTTTGGAAGGAACAGCTGTAAACTAAGTAGAAGTTTTTTGATTTTGGATGCTGAATTCAGGTCTTCCAACGCCTTAAGACATACTCTCTTTAGTGAGCAGTTGGGGACACAACTAAGGGCCTGGCATTTGTGGCTGCCGACGCCGGCCCCTGCAGCAGCAGCAGGAGACCATGAAGGGACACATGATGACTCTTACTAAGGCCTAGAGGCCATGGCCAAATGAAGCCCAGTTAGGCCAGTTCAAGGAATTCACAGGGGGCTTCCCAGCACTCTAGTGGTCTCTGTCCTTCTCTCCCAAAGGAGGACAGAACAGGCCTCCTTGTGAAGTCCGCCCTCTCCAGACCTTCCCTTCCTGCTCGGCTTCACCTTCCTCATTTCCAGGAGACTCTGGTAGTTTTGGTTCCGGAGATTCTCCTTCCCTGGTTCTCTTCTTCCTCCCTGCTGGGACTACCCGTCTGACAGCCTCAGACAAGCATCTTTGACTTGATTTGGGGCCTGACGGCACACGTGTCCTCTAACAACCACAATATGGCTGACCAAATCTGGGTCCCCTGCACGGTCTTGAAGTTGGGATGAGATGAGCTGTACCTCTCTGGGTTCTGAGCAGCCCTTGGATGTCCTGCAGTGGCTGGTGGTGGCTGCCATCTGGACCTCGGTCTAGGTAGAGCCCACACTGTGGAACCATGGGCACCTTGAAGACGGCCTGTAGAGGGGCCAGGCAGCTCTGCAGAACCAGGAAATCTGACATGTTAGAGGTACAGAGAGGAAAACACGGATGGGCTGTTTCCACAGACCCCATATTCTCGTGACTCCTGAGTTATGGACTGTATGTTGGGTGGCAGCTAAGTGCCAACAGCTCAGGAAGGAAGGCTTCTTAAAAGGTGATGTGTGGGTGAGTGCAGAGGCTACCAGCAGGTGCTGGGCCTTTGCAGCTGGAGTTGCCAGCGGTCTGAGCTACCCAGCGTGAGTACCAGCGACCACGCTTGGGGCTCTGAGAGAGAATGCCTCTTCTCTCCAGCTCTTGGCCCAGGAAAATGGAGCTGGCTCTGACACTCACTTTTTTGCCTTGGGTGGCATTGAGGGTTGGAGGGAAGTCAGGGCCTTCTTTGCCTTCCTTGCCTCCTGCAAGCACTCAGCCATTAAGCTACACCCTGGGGCCTCGGTCCCTTAGTTGTCCATGATACATTTAAACGTGAATGTCACCTAGGCAGACCCTGAACTTGGAATCTTCGCCCCTCTGCCTCCCGAGGAGTTGGGATTACAGGCATGAGCTACTGTGCACGGCCTGATGCGATCATCATTATGAGAAACAACTGTTCCCCTTTCCCCTAGGAGACTGACTGGTATGGTGAGTGGCACACTTCTGTCAGCCTTGTCAAGAAGGACACATGCAGGGAAATACAGAGAGACATACAGGGGTGTATGTGAGGGACACAGATATACACACATTCATACGGTACACCAAACACATGCAGATATCCACACATTATATACACCCTCAGACACAGTCAGAAACACACATGGACACATTTTTACACACACTTACATCAATAGGATTACAAACACCCTCAAAGCAGACAGAAAAACAGATATTCCCACGTAGACACATACATTTGTGTACACACATTCACATATATGCAGAGGATTTTCACACAAACAGTATAGCTTCACTCAGATGACTTCACACGTGCGCTCGCGCGCGCGCACACACACACACACACACACACACACACACACACACACACACACACACTATTTGGGGCAGACTCAGTGCCTTGTTTCGCTCTCTTGAGAGATAAATCCTGAGACTGTGGCCCCAAAGCTATGTCCAGAAGAAACCACACAGAAAGACATTTGACATCTACTGGGTGGCCCTTGGATTCTGGCCAAGCAGGGATCACTCAGGAGCAGAGTGAGGCATGGCCTGCCTCTGAGGCAGTGGGCAGCAGGCCCTTCCCTGCATCACTGACGCTCTCATGGATCTCTGGGAGGAGTCCTTGCCAGCACAGGACTGCGTGTGACACCTATATCCCTATGCCGTCACACTGTCTAGGCTGCGCATGGACCCCCACAGTTCTGTGTCTCTCCTGGGAATGAGGCCCACACCTCCCTGTGTCCACATGAGCCCTGCCTGTTAGCACCAACTCCCTATATGTGGAGGATGATGGCCACATAATTGCTCCTCTAGGGGCTGTGACTATCTTCACTGGCACTGGGCTCTCAGGCCCTGACCCCAAAAGAGTCTAAGAGGAAGGCCCTGCTCTTCATTTCTTGGATCTCCTGCCATGAGATCATCTTAGAGGACTTGTGGGTCTACATTTAAAGCCCCACGTGGCTAGGAAAAGAGATCTGCATTTGTCAGTCCTGAGCACGTGGATTCACAAGAGGCTGGCCTCTGGCAGAGTCACACGAAGCTTCCAAACAGCGGTTTTGTCCTTGGGTGTCTAGACAGCTCAGCGATTGCTGCCTTGACCTTCCAAATTCAATGAGTAAGGTTTGGACTCATTTCGAGCAGAACAGCATCCACAAGCTGTTGGCTGTGTGCTGACAAGAGATGGCGGACTTGGGAGTGGCAGTTCCATCTCCATCTCCCCATGGAACAGGGGGACAGATGCGCCTAGCAATTCCATAGGGCTGCTCCCTGTGTGGGCTCTGTCCTACAGGCAATGACACTGACCTCGGGCACACTGGTGGCCTCAGAGGCCAGACCAGAAAGTGACAAGTGTGCAGGCACAGGGGTCTCCGGGCTGCAGGTGCCACACTTTTCAGAATCTGCCAGGACACACAAGGAGTGCACAGGAGAAAACTAACCTTTCTCGGGGGCAAAAACAAGCAAAGAAAAGCTTTGGAAAGCGGATGCCTCTATATCATTTAAATGGGTAAAAGGTGTACAGAAGGCGAGTGTGTGTGTGTGTGTGTGTGTGTGTGTGTGTGAGAGAGAGAGAGAGAGAGAGAGAGAGAGAGAGAGAGAGAGAGAGAGAGAGAGAGAGAGAGAGAGACTAACACTGTGCTGTCTGTGGAAGGACAGCACGTGCTCCCATGGCCAGCCCTAAAAGGACCAAAATTTCCCTTATAAATCAGTGTGAGGCATGGACACCTTGCACAGAGCCCTCGAAGGTCACTTTGGTGAGAAAATAAAACCCCTGGGACCTGCTGGGTCTGTGGCATTTCCGCAGTGGCTCTGAGGGTCCGGCTGTACCCTGATGGGAGGGGTCTCGGCAAGTGTGCGATGGGAGGGGTCTCGGCAACTTTGTGCTTATCTTTTTATCTTTTGCACACTGAGAACCAATGGAATCCAGCACTGCAGCAGACAAGGGCAGCCCTGAGTTATCCTGGAGCTCTCGGAGGGAGAGTATGAATATTGTCTTCTTGTAAAGTCCAGCATTTTTCTCTCTTTGCTACCTGCGAGCGGCATGAAGGTGTGTGTTGCACAGGATGTCGTCTCTCCGCAGGGCCTGCTGTGCGGGAGCACACGGTATACAGCCCCTGTAAACTGTGTCTTCATGTTTAACTTCTCTAATCTGCTCACCATATCAGAACTTCATAAGTGGCTGGCTCTCATTTAAAGGTCTAGTAAAGCTGCAGTTGCTACGATTGTGAGATGCCCGCTTTGGGAAGTGCATTAAATGCTTTTATAGATGTGGTTAGAAACACTCGTGCTTCCCAAAGCGAATGAGTTCATTAATAACCAACCCCAATGCAGGAAGACAAGCTAGGAGGTAGAAAAGCAGTGTGGGTCCTTGCAGCTCATATTTGGATATAATTCCTGAAGTTGTGACAATCATTCCTAATTCATAAAAAATGGAGGTGTGACAGCATGATCAGACAGTGACATTTTGACTAGAGCCATTGGAGGTCACAGACTGAGTGAGAGGGAAGCCCAGGGTTTCTCCTAGTAACAAACAAAGGCATCAGGGCCAGCCTCAGGCTGGGAGGTGTTCAGCCTGAGGCAACAGCAGCGTGCAGGGGACCCTGGGAGCTGCCAGCTTGCTGAGAGCCCATGGGTGAGCAAGGTCACCCTGAAAGGACTAGACTCCAGGCTCCTCCGCCAGGGTTCAGGGAGCAGCGTGAGTGCTCAGTGAGGACACAGCCTCCTGCCACACCCTTTCAGCGTGAGTGCTCCTGGATGGTGGCCAGTGTCAAGGGTAGAGCTGAAAGCAAAGGCCCCTCTGAGTAAAGCGATGGAGCATCCGGGTGGGACATCACGTTTCCCATCCCACAGATGCTGCTGGTCACACAAGCAGATTTTTAAGGCACATCATTTTTGAAACATAAAAATCTCAGATTTGCTATAAATTATGGCCAGGGATATCTAGCAGATGGGCAAGGTTTAAGTTGCAGCGTACAGGAGGCTTTTGCATTAAAGGAAGGAAGGAAGGAAAAGAAGAGAAGAGAAGGGAAGCGTTCTTAAACGGCCGCTCTTAGAATAAAGCTTTTCTGTTTTCCATAGGGATTCACTAAACCTTTATTTAGACAGTTGGTAAAAAAAAACAGCACATCACATATCACACACACACACACACACACACACACACACACACACACACACACCTCCACCACCGCCGCTGCAGCTTAAAACAGAATGGTTTGGCTTTTTTGTTTTGTTTGTTTTTTTCTTCTAGAGGGAAGCAGAGTCTCCAGAAAGGCATCTTTCCCTTTTGTGAAAACGAAACCCCAATGCCTTTTGGAATGGTTAGTGTTCCCAGTCAGCCCACTGCACAGCACCCTCTGGCGCACATGTTAAGGAGAAGGATTAAGGCCATTATGGGGTTTGTTCATCTGCTGTTCAACAGTTCCCAGAGATGGATTTTAATGCTCATTCAAAAAACACAAGAAAAGCACAATGACTTGAAACCTATCACTTCATGGTCTGAGCAGTTTTTCTTGTTTTCACTGAGTTTCAGGTCAACTGTAGGAGGCAAGGAAGACATGAGCCACCAACACCACCCAATGGGTCCCCTGTGGTCCTGAGGCCACGCAAATGGCCACAGGGCCAGCTCTGGAGATAATTCCTCAGGAAAGGCATCTCAGGGCCCCAAAGAAGGGTACCAAGAAGCCTCTGAGGAGCAGCCCTCACTAGGGCAACTGTGTGGTGTGTGTGTGTCTGTGTGCGCACATGCACACGCGCACACGTGCACACATGCACACGTATGTGTGCCGGCCTATGGTCCCTGGGACAAGAGTATCACACAATCACAAGGTTTGAAGATGGAGAGTTTTCTGAGGAACTGGAGACCGCAACATGCACACATACAGACACACAAGCTCACGTACATACATGCACATACACAGGTGCACACACAAACAATAGGAGTCCACAGAGATACCCCACACACGCACACGTGGGTTTATACAAAGCCACACACACACATACACACTCGCGTGTGCACACACACCTATCAGGGCTGAGAATGTTGGGAAAAGATGCTTCTTCTCCCCGTGGTATCGCTCACCTCACAACTGAATGTGTGTTCTAGGGAAAAGCTCGGGTAAACCCTGCTCCCAGGTCTCATGGAATTGTCCAAGGGTCTCCCACAGCTGGGTCCACCACTGCCTCAGCTCCGTATCTGCTGTTACTACCCCATGTCTATCTCAGTAGACAAAGGAGGAAGCTAACCTCTAAGAAATGTTTCCATTTCGGGACTTTTAATGACCAATCTCCTTCACCGTGTCATTTCTCATTTTTCCCCCCCTTTGGCTGGAAAATGGCTTCCGTGCAAACACGGCAGTCCCATCCAACAGGGCGCACACCCCTTTGCATCACTGGTATTCTCTGCAGGGCTGTGCTAGCTGCAGTACGGCCGCAGCCTAAGCTGCTGCTACCCTGTTTGTAGAGCTTTGCTGTACGGCCGCTACAAGGAGCCATGCTTCCCTCTAGCTTAGGCGGAGTGCAAGGAGTTACAAGAGGCTGTGAAAACATGTCCTTGTAGACGCCCCATTACACACCGGGCCTGAGCATCTCCCTTCACTACACTATGCAGTGGTGTGTGAGGCAAGTTTCTGGGAACGGTTGTGTGGTATTTTCAATCTCAGACCCCAGCAACAACATTAAACGGATGTGTCCATGACCCCCACCCTCCCCCTAGCTGTTTTTCCTCTGGGACCATCCCGTATGTGGAACAGAGTCCCTCAGAGGTTCACAGGGTAGATGTTCACCATTATTTGACAGTCACCAGCATGACAGTGTATCTTTTGCTAAGTCATGGCATAAGACTCCATGTGTTGATGACTACCTTAAGTGCCCTTCCCCTGTAATGAGATTGATGACTGCCTTATATGCCATCCTAGAGCCTTCGTCCAGTAGCTGATGGAAGCAGAAGCAGACACCCACAGCTGAACATTGAGCTGAGCTGAACTCCTGGAATCCAGTTGCAGAGAGGGAGGAGTGATGAGCAAAGGGGTCAAGACCAGACTGGAGAGACCCACAGAGATAGCTGACCTGAACAAGGGGAGCTCATGGACTCCAGTCTGACAGTTGGGAAACCAGCATAGGACACAGACCCAGACCCCCTGAACATGTGTGTTAGTTAGGAGGACTGGGCAGTCTGTGGGGCCTCTGGTAGTGGAACAGTATTTATCCCTAGTGCATGAATGGACTTTGGGAGCCCATTCCACATAGAGGGATACTGTCTCAGCCTAGACACACAGGGGAGGGCCTAGGTCCTGCCTCAAATGATGTGTCAGACTTTGATGATCCCCCATGGGAGTCCTCACTTTCCCTGGGGAGTGGATGGGGGGGCTGTTGGGGGGCATGGGAGGATGGGAGGGAGAGGGGACTGGGATTGATATGTAAAATAAGATTGTTTCTAATTTCAATAAAAATTTGAAAAAAAGACACTGTGTGTATGTATGACAGAGACAGAGACAGAGAGACAGACAGACACAGAGAGAGACAGAGACGGGGTGGCAGTTAGTTTCTGGGTTAGTGCGCAGGGTTGGCGACCTGTTGAGCCTGCAAGAGGCGCCCTCCATGGGCTTTGAAGTTTGAAGGTCTGCAGGCAGCACGGTGGGTCTGCAGGTTCAGAGCTGCTCATTCCCAGGGCTCTGGGATCCACTCACCCGGAAGCACTAACATTCTGCCCAGGAAATGAGTGCAGCCACTGTAGGTATTCAGTGCACAGGCCAGGAGTAAGGAGAGACATGCCCTGGGGGAGGGGCCTCTTTGCCTTGCAGAGGTTGCCAGCCGACTGCTTTGTACTAGCAAAGAGGCCCTGCCAGTCATGGGCAACCTGTCACCTGCAGGGTCTGTACTCAGGGTGACAGCCAGGCCTAATAAAGGTATGGTCACCCGTGGGCTGCAGAGGAACTCAGAATGCTGAGACCCCAAGCCCAAGTGGCAGCTCTGGCCCTGACTGAGAGGCCCCTCTATCAGTGGGCCTCGGTGCTGTCTTGGCCTAGCCATTCTGCTCTGTGGGGAGCAGTCTTCCAGTCTTAGGGAACCCTAGGATATCTGAGGCCAACTCATGTCCAGGAAGGATAGGTGAGTGAGCGACCAGGGGGGCCTCCCCCAGTAAATCTGGGGCTCTCGGTGACGATCAGATAGTGCTATCACGTTGACGCTTGGCTGTCAGTGGGAGGCCACTCCTGAACCTTAAACATTCCACCTAACAGTAGCCTTAACCCCCACATCTGTCCTGTTCCCAATCTGCTGTTGAGGGCCAGGAGGTTGACAGGGAGCTTGAGGGTCACCCCAGGCCTTTGAGCGTTGTTTATCCTTAGCAAGGCGACCACAGGTCAGACTCTACTTTGATCCCATGTTGCTAAGTGGCCACGAGAGAGAGAGAGAGAGAGAGAGAGAGAGAGAGAGAGAGAGAGAGAGAGAGAGAGAGAGAGAGAGAGAGAGAGAGAGAGAGAGCACAGTGCCAGCACACCAGGGAAGTCAGGCTGACCACAGCCACCTTGGCAATAAATTGCAGGTGTTCCTGTCAGAGGGATGAGGTAGTGGGCTCTGCTAGCAGGGGCAGCTCTCAGGTCTGCAGGCTCCTGAGCTGTAAAAGGCCGCGTCCTTTGTCCTTCAGGTTCTGGGGTCCCACCTCTGCCGCCTCTGAGATAGCGCAGTTCTTTGCAGACCCACGGCAGAAGCCTGGGCCTTAACCTCAGTGCTCTCCTGCTCACTGTCTACCTGGTGTCACGCTCCTAATGGCTGAGAGGAGATACTGTCCCTGTGGTCTAAAGGGCACTCGCCAGAAGCATCAGAAAGTGCCTGTCAGGCAGCCCTGCTGTATCTGGTGTGCTAGGTAAGGCTCAAGCAGGGTTATAGACTGTTGCGTGGAGCAGAGATCGTAGCCTTGGCTTTGCTCCATGGCCATGGATCCTGTCCCTCCCTGCCAGACATGCAGGGTGATTTACGCCCAGTCTTGGCTCACAGTCCAGGCTCCATAAGGCCTTTGTGGCTCCCTGGTGGCCATCTCAGAATGACCAAATCAGAGCCGGCGTTTTATGGTCATTTCTCCACCAAACATAACGTAGGCCACGCAATGAACATCAGGTAGGAGGTAAATGGGCTGACCTGGGAGTTGCTAGCAAGGCAGGTCCACGGAACACCTCCCGCAGGGCACGGGTTAGGGGTGGATCTGTTCACTGGTGACTCTTTAAAACGAGGACACACCATCCCAGACAAGGTGGGAGGCATGGGCCTGGAGACATCTTCAAAGAACACGCTGTGCTTTCCATCTTCTGGAAAGGTCCAGGAGTGGCCAGGCGCACACATGCTATCCCCTGCCAGGTCAGATGGCTCCAGGAGACGCCTTGCTTCATGCTCATGGTTAAAATCCTTTTTGTCACTCCCCATTTCTCTCTTTAAACCACCAGACTAACTTATACTATGTACAGAAAGGACCGCAGACCCTCTGTGTACCGCAGGCAGACGCAAACCCTGGGGGGAGTTATCATTGGAAGAATACGCTGCCATTTTTCACTGAGTGGACCATATTTGTGCCACCGGCTAAACCCAGGACAGTGCTCATCTTATCGGCTTATGTTTGCTGCTTATGTCAGTCTCTGAAGGACAGGGTGAGGCAGATGCTGTGAAGAGAACACAGAAATAGGAGGGCGTTCACAAACAGATCCTAGCACCGCTAGCTGGCGGAGTCTTTCTATGAGCCTGACCTGCCCTGATAGAGTTTACGTAGTAAGTCGGATGCATTTTCCACAGTTGAGACCCATGGCGACTTCATCGTTCCAAGGTCCCGGGGCAAACATGAGGAACATCCCTCCTACAGCTGATGCCTTTTAAACTCTCATCATGAGCTCTTCTACAGATTCCCAGTGTTCACCCCACAGGGTCCTCAAAGGGCACCATCTTTCCCAGGATCTCCCCACACCTATCTTTGCAGTACGTGTAGAAAGAAGAACATCTTCATGTGGAAGTCAGAGCAGGGTGACTAGGAAAGGAAGAGAGAGAGAGATAGAGAGAGAGAGAGAGACAGAGACAGAGAGAGACAAAGAGAGAGAGAGAGACAGAGAGACAGAGAGAGACAAAGAGAGATTGAGAGAGAGAGAGAGAGAGAGAGAGAGAGAGAGAGAGAGAGAGAGAGAGAGAGAGAGCGTTTCCCTCCCAAACTTAACGCGGACGACAGAGAATGAATGCGTTTGCTTGACACAGAATTTTAAATTCACTGCTTATCATTCGGAAGAAGGGAGCCTGTGGGGGAACAGCTTCATGAAAGTGTTGGGGAGTGATGGGATGGACTGGTGGGGGATGACAGAGGGTGGGGTTGAGATGGAGAAAGACGCTCAGAAGACAAAACAGAAGGGCAGAGAGGGGCACAAACAAGGTATGTGCTATGCCGTGTCCCCTACAGGTGTGTCCTGAAGGCTTGGTCTCTGGGCCACTGTGGAGAGATGACTGTACATGAGGGCACCAGCTACTCCTCCTTGATTGATGAGTAATATTATGGCATTATTAGACGGTGCTATAAAGTAGGATGAGGGCCCCAGCTGGAGGGAGCTGGTCCCTGAAGCTGCACCCTAGAAAGATCTGTCATCTTCCTGGCTCTCCCTGTCTTTCTTACTCACGGCTTCTCGGCTGCTATGTGGTGAACAGCAGAGTTCTACCATGCCTTCCCACCGTCATGCTGTGGTCATCACAGGCCCCAGGGCAAGGAAGGCAGCCAACTGTTCTGAGGACCAGCTGTCGGGCAAATTTTAGGGAGCTTCCTCCTCAACTTGGAGTGGGCGGGTGATCCTGGGGAACCGCTTGGTCCCAGGGCTTCAGAGTGCATCTCAGGACGTCAGCAATCATGGACGCAGGGCCTTGGCTGATGGCTACTGAGGGAGGAAGAGACTCTTTCCAGGGCACATGTGGCTGGTAGGTTGCCGATGCCCCAGTGGATGGTCCTGTATCTATGCACATACGGTCAGCAATAATTGGACTCGGGATAAATAATAAATAACAACAGCAGAAGAAGATATGGATGTAGGAGCTTGACAAGGTGGAGGACCACTAACGGGATTCGGAGGGAGGTAGTAGTAGATAGATACGATCAAAATACAGTATATAAATGTATGTATGACAATTTCAAATGATAAAGTATTCCTAAGATAAATAATCCCAGAGGGAGCTGGGAAAGTAGCCATGCAGGTCTGCTACACAAACAGGACGACTTGTTTTTGAGTTCTTAGGGCTCACACAGAAGCTAGACCCGTGGCGCCTGTGTGCATTCCGGTGCTAAGCCTGTGGCGCATGCGTGCATTCCGGTGCTGAGCCTGTGGTGTGTGCCTGCGTCTGGTGCTGAGCCTATGGCGCATGCATGCAGTCTGGTGCAGGGAGCTCCCTAAGAAGCTGATCTGGCTGAAACAGTGAGAGACCCTGTCTCAAAAAAATAAGGTAGATAACAATAAACAAACAAACAAAAAAACACAAGAAGCAGTTGAGGATGACAGGCGTGGCCTCCATAGTGCTTGAATAGATGAGTGTATGTACACAGATACACGCCACACGCAGGCACACACACACACACACACACACACACACACACACACACACACACACAATAAAAGTAGAAATAAATAAATAAACAAACAAACAAATAAATAAATAAATAAAAGTATGGGCACTTGTCTGGAGGCAGCAGGATGGCTGATAGCTGTGGCTGACAGTGACAAGCACTAATTAGATGTGAGAACACTTATAGGATGGTGGCGGCTCCCTGAAAATCCTCGAGGTTCTGTGTCCCGGAATTTTCCTAAGGAAACACCAGACATGCTGCTATTAGAAGTCTAAATACATCTATGGACAAAGCCTGCTCTGCAGGGCAGGTGGGAAGCAATCACAAAACCTCATGGGCTCCCCCTCCCCCCTCCCCTCCCCTCTACCCTCCTCCTCCCCCTCCCTCCCCCTCCCCTCCCCTCCCCCTCCCCTCCCCTCTACCCTCCTCCTCCCCCTCCCCTCCCCCTCCCCTCCCCCTCCCTCCCCTCTACCCTCCTCCTCCTCCTCCCCTCCCCTCCCCTCCTCCTCCCCCTCCCCTCCCCCTCTTCTCCCCCTCCCTCCCCCTCCCCTCCCCCTCTGCCCCCACTGCCCCCTCCCCCTCCATTGCCCCTCTCTTCTCTTTTTCTCTCTTCCTCTTCTCTCTTCTTCCCCCACCCCCCCCCACGTCCCTTCTTCACTCACACATGTTGGGTAGAAGAATCCCAGGGTTGTTATAGGCAGTCAGTTGTTAAGTTCATGGACAAAGAGAATGTCACACTCTGTGCTTACATCATTACAAGGTGTCTTTCTGCTTTTCCTCTCATGGGGAACAGGAGCAGCTTCCCGCTTGACCCTGTACCATACTGAGCATGCACAGGGCCAGGTGACACACCACACACACACACACACACACACACTCACACACACACACACTCACACACACACACACTCATACACACACACACACACACACCACACACACACACCACACACACACCACACACACACACACACTCATACACACACACACACACACACCACACACACACCCACTCACACACACACACCACACACACACCACACACACACACTCATACACACACACACACCACACACACACCACACACACACCACACACACACACACTCATACACACACACCACACACACACCACACACACCACACACACACACACACACCACACACACACTCACTCATACACACACACCACACACACCACACACACACCACACACATACTCATACACACACACCACACACACCACACACACACCACACACACACACACACACACACCTCACACACACACACACACACACACACACACACACACACACACACACACACACACACACACACTCACACACACACACACACACACACACACACACACACACACACACACACACACACACACACACACACACACACACACACACACGCACTAGGTGTCTGCTGGGTGCTACAAAGTACTGACGGCAGGTGTGACCGTCCTCCCGGAACCCATCAATGAGGCTCACGGTTTGGTAATGGTGGCAGGAACCCACTGTCCTGACTGCCCAGGAAGGTGGGAAAGCGTGTTTGTAGCTTAGACAAGTAGTAGATGGGACACCTTTGATCTGCAGTCTACCCACAGTGGGAGAGAGATGGCTGTGAGCTGTAGGTGAGGGATATGGCTGTCCGCTCTACAGTGAGCCTAGTCCCCACCTGTGACCTGGGAGCAGCTAAGAATTCAACTCCAGCCTTGGGTTTTACAGGAAGATACTGAGCTGCCATTAAGCCATAGTGTGAGGTGCGTTTTTTTGCTGTATCGTTGGAATAATTCTGTGGGTTCAATTCCACAGACCCGCAGAACTGGGAGTATTTATATCTTTACATTTCTGTTGGCTATATAGAATATATAGAAACATTGCTCTTCAGCTTTACATTTTTTTTTTAATTACCACATGCCTGAGCGTAACTTGAAATAGAATATTCCATGGTAACCGTTGCAAGGAGCTTAAACTATCAGAGGCCAGCAATACGCAACTGCATCCACCCTAGAAATGGCCAAGAGTGAGGTCCCCGGAGGCCACACTTCTAGAGGATCACAATGGTCATATATTAACCCCCGCAGTAAAGTTCAAGTGCTGTGTAAATGTCACCTGGCCTTCCACACTAAAAATGCCATCCTAGAGCATGCATTGTGTGGGTGGAGCTCATGAATATTAAATATTAAATCTTGGGCAGTACCAGTCAGCATGCTCAGAATATTACAGCCCTGAACAGGACTGTGCAGACAGACATGTTACCCAGCCCACCCCTGGTCCCTGAGCCTCTGTCAGCCAAGCCCCTCAGTGGACGCCAGGAACAAGTCTACCCCAGTCATGGAGAATGGTGAGAGAGGTTGAAAGACAGGAAGACAGGGTTCCTTCCAACCATGGTGGGGGTCCCACTCAAGCTCATACTTGCCTCTGGAATTCTGAGGGGTCTGCCCAGTGCCCAAGGTGTCACCAACGTGTATTTATGTAGAAGTCCGAGTTCTGCTACACAGCTTCGGTGACCCTATGCCACCCTCCGTGACATCCATCCCCAGGTCAGCCAGTGGCTGCGCCAAGGTCCTGTTCTGTTTCTGTGTAAATAGAACTCACTTGTTTGTACCTTAATTTGACAAGCATTTATTGAAGAACTGCCTGCTATCTCGGATGCTGTGTTTGGTCATTCCATTGTCACCTACGTCTTTCCATGTGCAAAGTCTATAACGAAGGTGGAAAGTAGACGCCATCAATTTGGACGGAGTGCCCTGGTACCATGAATATAAATCAGAGCCCTACGAAATACAAAGAACGATGTGAGCTGGAGGCACTAGGCACTCGAGCTGGGCTGAGGACCTGGAATGCCTCTTTGGGGGACTCAGGGACACCTAGCTGGGTCTACTGTAGTCTGAGGAACACCCCTACCTCCCCATGACTTAGTAACCACTGTACAGACATGTTCAGACTCCGCTCTTCCCATGTTTGCCCGGAGCACAGAAAAGATGCAGATGGAAGGCCTAAGGGAGACGCAACCCTGGCCTCGGGCAGCTCGCGGGGAGGGGGGGGTAGAGTGAGTGTGTGTGCTCCTCCGACCATCTTTATTGTTCTTGTGACTTAGGTATGAAGAGTGCCCTGTCCTACAGTCATTCCTATCGCTTTGATGAAAGTACTCTTGTTATGAGCAGTTTTTCCCAGCAGCCTGGTCCCATAGCTGGCCCCAAATAACACACAGAGACGCTGTATTAGATATAAAGCTGTTGGTCTGTTACTAGCATTTCTTGTTGGCTAGCTCCGTCTTAAATATTAACCCATTTCTATCAATCTAAGTATTTCCATGTGGTCTTATCTTACTGGAGAGAGAGTCCAGACCTCTTCCTCTCTCAAGTCTCTACCTCTTGAATCTCCCTACAACTACATCTCCCAGAATTCTCTTTGTCACCTAGTCCAGCCTATCTTGCCTTCCTATTTGCCAACAATACTTTATTCATTAACCTGGAAAACAAGCTTATGAGAGAATGGGCCTATTTTAGTTCACATTTTGGGGCACAGTTCATCACAGCAGAAAAGTCAAAGTGGAGAGAAGTTAAGACACCTAGCCATATCACATCCATCATCAAGAGTAGAGGGAACACTGCAAGCTTCCATTATTAGCTTGCTTTTCTCGCTCTTAAACACTTCGCAGCATTGAAACGATGCCACCCGCATCCAGGGTGGGTCCTCCCATCTCAGATAAACAAGAAATCTCTCGGGGGCCGATCTGATCTATGTAAGCCCTCACTGACACTTCCCCTGTGATTCTAGCTTGTGTCAGGTTGAGAGTTTAACCATCACAGCTTCTGCTCTGAATGCCATGTGATGGGAGCTTGGTTCCTGGGAGGTCATGCCCTTTTGAGGGATCTAGATGCAATAAGTAAGTCTTTGGGGGGCATATCTTGTCCCTGGCCCCCTCCTGTGGCTGCTTTCTGTCTGTTATGAACCAAAGGGTTCACTCTGTCATGCGTCCCCCATCATGGAGTTTGCCCAAGCACAGATGCTGTGAGCCAAGATAAAGTCGTTCTCCATTAAGTTATTCCTGCCAGGTATGCTTCCACGGCCACGAGAAGGCTAGCACGCTTACCACCAATGCCCGTCTCTCCTCCACACATATGCCCGATACCCAGAGGCTCCCACGTGAGTGAAGAGATGAATGCCCTGGCACCCACTGCTCAGAACCACTCTGTGTTGGCTCTTCATAATTTAGGGACGTACACTGCTAATTCGTTTTACTGTTTCTAAGCAGGCTTCAGATACAATGAAGGGCATGGAGATCTGAGGACGATACAGGAATCAGTGTCTGCACACACCTTCCGTGTTCGCCGTGGATCACGTCCACGGCGAATGTGTCTCCACTCGGCACCAGCCTCCTTCCCTCCCATCACCACTGGGCTTGGCCCTCAACTGAGGCGGCTGCAGCCCACCCATGCTGCTCAGCCTCGAAACACAGATGATTTACCTAATAAGGCTGTGGCTCCATCAGCTCCTTCTGGTGACATTAAACAACAAGGCCTTCAGTCATAAAACTTGTACCAGGCACTGCGGTTTAGGCTTTCTGTCTTCTGTGCCCTGACTGGGAAGCCCGAGATTAAAACTCTCTCTCTCTCTCTCTCTCTCTCTCTCTCTCTCTCTCTCTCTCTGTCTCTGTCTGTCTCTCTCTGTCTCTGTCTCTGTCTCTCTCTGTCTCTCTCTCTGTCTGTCTCTCTTTGTCTCTGTCTCTGTCTCTCTCTGTCTCTGTCTGTCTCTCTCTGTCTCTGTCTCTCTCTGTCTCTGTCTCTCTCTGTCTCTCTCTGTCTCTCTCTGTCTGTCTCTCTCTCCCTCTGTTTGTGTCTCTCTCTGTCTCTTTGTCTCTCTCTCTCTGTCTGTCTCTGTCTGTCTCTCTCTGTCTCTGTCTCTGTCTCTCTCTGTCTCTCTCTCTGTCTGTCTCTCTTTGTCTCTGTCTCTGTCTCTCTCTGTCTCTGTCTGTCTCTCTCTGTCTCTGTCTCTCTCTGTCTCTGTCTCTCTGTCTGTCTCTCTCTCTGTCTGTCTCTCTCTCCCTCTGTTTGTGTCTCTCTCTGTCTCTTTGTGTCTCTCTGTGTCTCTCTTTCCCCCCAGGAAAAGCAGAGAACGGTGACTAAAAAACCCTATAGACAATGAAGAGAGTCAGGACCCCCCTCGATAGCTTTGCCTTACTGGCAACCTGTAAGTAAAACTCCCACACAACAATCCCAACTTGTCACCATCTCAAGACGCCTGGGGTCCTTGCCTGTCCCACCCCACAGCATCCGGAGGCCTCTTTCTCGCCTGGGACGGAGCTGCAGCTAGGTCCTGCTGTGTGGCGGGTACTGGAGTCGGATGCGGTGTCAGGCACCCCACTGCTGCTGTGGGGAGTTAGCACACACCTCGGGATAAGTGGGTAATAGGTTCGTGGAGCTGTAGACGACAGCCCATGTGGGCTTGTTGTGTTGTGCTGTTTTCTAAGCTTCGAGGGTTCAGAAGAGGAGCTCTTTCTGGTAGAACGGCTGACACATGCAGAGCTCACTTCTGGCCACAGTCTGATTCTTACCATGGGCCTGCACTGACGTCAGTAATAAACAACAATAATATTGTAAACTACTGCTCTTTATAGTAAAATTATGCTTCTTGGATGCATTATAAATCTAATAGCTATTACATCAGCATCTGCAACTATATATCATGCTTACCTTTTACACACACAGTGTTATATGCCTTCACCAAAATGGCCAGATTTATTATTGCTGGTTAACCACAGCCCGTATTACGTCACAAATGACTAATCATTAAAAAACGAAGGGAGAGTGATGACAGAGGTGACATATCCTATGGCTTTGGGGTCAAGGAGTGACACACAGCGGCAGCGGCCTCTGGGCCCCCCCCTCTCCACCACTCCACCAGTGGGCTGTATTAAGCATCAGGATCTGGGCGCGTGCTCAGGTGCTGGAGGGAAAGTCATGTGACCTGTCCACAGATGCAGCCATCAGGTTGTGTATTCTCCATGTAGACTGCCTGTAAACAACTAGCTTTTGCCCAAGTTTGCTTTGATAAACTACCTCTTCTCATTCCAGGGCCCATGACTTCATCACCCCCGGGAGGCTCCCAGGGACCGTGCCTAACGCTGGTCAGCATGTCTGCTTTTTCTCTGCACACTTTCCATAAAATAGGGGGCAGCAAACGGACGAATGGCAGTGATCAGAGACCAAAAGCACTTTGTCACACTTCCTATCAATGGGCCAGAGAGACGGCTCAGTGGTGAGGCTCTGGAGTTCGGTACCAGGACCCTGCAGAATGGAACAGCAGAACTGACCCCTGCAGGCTGACTTACATGTGCGTCCTCTGAGTTACATACATGTGTGCACACACCCCCTCGCTCCCCCTCACTCCCTATATGACTTACACATGTGTGCGCACACACACCACTCACACCCATATGACTTACATACATGCATGCATGCACCCGTTACCCCTACACAAATATAAAAATGTAAGCTTTCATCATATTATTACTGATAATATTTGCGCCTTGAGTCTCTTACTAGAGGTGATAAAACAGCCCACTAATGAGTCCCAAAGCCCCTCTATCAATGTCCTCAAGGCTACGGGAACCTACTTAGGGAGCTCCTCATTCTTCTGGGAGAGGAACCTGAACCTAGAGACAGTGAGGCGTCTTTCCATCTGTGCCTTGTAGAAGCAGAGCAGGAACAGGTGCAGACCCCAGGTCGGTGGTGCCCTCTGTGTGGTAAAGTGGCTGTGGCTGTCCCCAAAGCACAAGTGGTGACCCCAGGGCCCAGTATGAGGTCAGACTCCTCCATCCAAGCTGGTCCCTGAAAGAGGTGGGAACGCATGGCAGGTTTCTCTCTGTGGCCATCCCAGCACAGTGAGGGTAGCCTGGGACACGCATTTGTTTGCAGGAGTGAGTCCAGCTCCTTGTACCTCTTCTTCTCAACCCTGACACCTTTCCAGACCTGGCAGCATGGACAGCGTGCTGGCCCTTAGCAGGCTGGGGACAGGTAGGCAAGGGGTGTGGCTGTGGGGGAAAGACACTGCTCAGACTTCTAAGGCCGCAAAGCCCAGAGTGAGATTCCTAGCTTGGCACCTGCTCCAGAACCTTCCTGAAGAAAAAAAGGTTGTCTTCATTAAGAGCATTAATATTCATGCAGCATGGTAATTTTGACATGGAAAAGGTCTCTGTAACCTTTTCTTGTGTGAGAATTTTTTACTTCTCAAGGAAATTACAGTCCAGCAATGGCTTAATTACTGCTGGATTCCTTCGGCGGTTGTGAGGAACTGTCACTCACTCAGGGACAGCCGGCTGGGGGACAGTAGGGAGGGCCTGGCCCCCGTGGGCCAGCAGGCGGGTGGGGCCCACTCACCTTCCCCCATTAGTTCTAACTTAGCAGCCACTTCCCCCAGTGCCGGGTCATTTATTATTGGGATGCAGGGCACAGCTTGAATTAATAATCCATTTTTCACCCAACATATTTATTTTTTATTATAATGATTTTGCTCCTAATCCGTTTGGCTCTGATAAATTTGGCAAGGAATGTCGAGGTGGGTGGCTGGCACCTACAAGCAGCTCCAGCCTCTCCTTGCTCGCTATGAAGTTCCAGGGAATGAAGAACTATCTTAATCTTTAACAATTACTTCATGCACCGTGTGTGTGTGTGTGTGTGTGTGTGTGTGTGTGTGTGTGCGTGTAGGGAGACACTGGTGTGTGCGTGTGTGTGTGTGTGTGTGTGTGTGTGTGTGTGTGTGTGTGTGTGTGTAGGGAGACACTGGTGTGTGTGTTCACTGGTGTTGCAGTCAAAGGTCTACTTGGAATTCTTGGGATTGTTTGTTTGTTTGTTGACAGGGCCTCTGTCTGGGACTGTGGCTCACAGTCTAGGCTGGCTAACCAGTGAACCCCAGGGTTGTCTTCCCTACCCCAATGTTAGTATTGCACATGTAACACTGCCATGCTCAGTGTTTTATATGAGGGCCGGCACTGAACTCAGGCCCTCATGCTTACACAGCAGGCACAGTGCAGAGCTGTCTCCCCAGACACTGCCTTAGTTTTTTAATCAACAGCCACTGTGCCCATAGAAGTCACTCCCGGGCTTGAGAGAGACTGAGGGTGCCCCTTACGTGCCCCCTGCCTGTGCACGATGAACCCCATGAGGGAGAGACATTACCAAGCTGCAGTACCTTGGGTGTCTTGGCAGCCAGCAAACCACGTCTTTGTTGAGACTCCCACACCATCATGGTGTCTTTCTCCCTCCTCTCCTTGTCATATCTGCTCCTCTCTGCTGGATTCCTGCAGGAATGACTCTTGTGTGGAATTTCATGCATGCAGGGGAGTTGCCTAAAAGAGGAAATGGCAGGCTATGACCCACCCCACCCAAGAGTGAGGCGCCATGAAGCCACCATGCAGAGGGGACAAGGGAAATGCTTCCCTGGGCCTTGTAAATCTGCCACACACAGCCCTCCCTCCGAGCATGTGGAACTGCCATCTGTAGAGAAGTCCCAGGCTTGTACTAGGGTGTCGTTTACAACACATTCTCATGATAAAATGTGGGAGATAAAGCCCCCACTCCCACCCCCGATAGCTACAGGCCTCTGGGACAATGGGACTCCACAATATCACAGTTAGAGTGGAAGCCCGTGAAATGATTAGAGTCAGGGGCCTGCCTCTTCACACGCAAGTCAGGACAGAAAGACATTTGCTAGCTCAAGAGCCCATGGGCGACAATAGCGAAGGCACATTTGCTGCTGTGGGGTGCAGTCACCAGCATTTCTGTCATCTTGGTGGGCCCGGGCACATGATCCAAGGTCAAGCTGTGACTTCCTCTCTGTCCTCCTGCACACGCACCACCCACGACCCCATCGGCTCAGAGTCTTCAGGGCGGGCAAAGAAAAAACCAAATGCTTCAGTCAGGTGGCTCCTACCTCTGGGACTCTGTTTTCTGTTCAAACCAACAGGAGTGTGTGTGTGTGTGTGTGTGTGTGTGTGTGTGTGTGTGTGTGTGTGTGTGTGTGTGTTGTGTGTGTGTGTATGTGTGTGTGTGAGAGTGTGTGTGTGTGTGTGAGTGTGTGTGTGTGAGTGTGTTTGTGTGTGTGTGTGTGAGTGTGTTTGTGTGTGTGTTTGTGTGTGTGTGTTTGTGTGTGTGTTTGTGTGTGTGTTTGTGTGTGTGTTTGTGTGTGTGTGTTTGTGTGTGTGTGTACGTGTGTGTGTTTCTGTGTGTGTGTTTCTGTGTGTGTGTGTGTGTGTGTGTGTGTGTGTGTGTGTGTGTTGGGGGGTGATTATAGCACACCATGGGTGGCAGCTCCTGCTCTCAAACAGTCCACACTGTCAGGTGGCAGGAACGGCATGCAGCCTGGACTCTGGTGACACCGGGCAGGTTCATCCAGAGGGGCCAGCTGTAGGGCTGCTGATGTCACTTTGGCTGCCAAGCCATTCCCTGGGCTCAGTGACTCAGTGGAGGCATTGAAGACTGAGTAGAAAACACCAGCTCCCCAGGGCCCCGCTGCAAGCTTAAATTTACGTTTTTACAATCTGATGAAAAATCTTCCCAGGAGGAAGGTAGAGTCTCCCTGCCCCTCCACCTGTGCTAAATTCTGTAGTAAACAAAATAAGTGCAGCCCAGAGAACCATGTTCACGCTTATTGCTTCAGAGTACCATCGGGGCCTGGCCGCGTCTCTCAGGGCTGAGGATAAATAATACACACTGTGTTTTTAATATCATTAGGTAACCAAATAAAATAAATATTTTACGCTGCTGGGCCATTATGAAGTAGGTGGGTGGACCAGAGAGACAGAACTGGGAGCCAGAGAGGAGCTGCTGAGTACCAGGCTCTCGGCAGACAAGTAGAGATGCCGGCTGGAATCTTAGTGTTCAGCCATAGAGGGCAGGCAGAGTGAGAGCCCCATGCTGAGGTTTGTAAATAATAACAGAAATATACAGAGCATCTGGTAGGAATCAGAGTACATCTCTTACACTCTAGAGAGAGACCGGGGCCAGCCCAGTTCCCAGGCCTGTATTTATTGGTTCAGGATGTCACGGCAGTAAATTTCCTCTCCCCACACCCGGAGCATTTCTCCTTCCCTTCTCCGAGGGTGTATGAAGAACCAGCTATGTGGCTGATATAAGCGTTAGTTTTTATGTCATGTTTTTGAAAGCTAGAGTCATTTGGAAGAAGGAGAAACACCCCCACCATTGGTCTGTGGGCTCACCTATAGTGCATTTCTTGATGGATGACTAATGAGAGAGTGCCCTCAGCTCATTGTGGGTGGGGTTACTACAGGGCAGATGGGTCCAGGCACTATAGAAATATTTAGGCTGAGCAAGCTGTGAGGAGCAAGCCAATACCCAGCATCCTCCACGGCCTCTGCTTCAGTTCCTGCTCCCAGGTTCCTGCCTTGACTTCCCTCATGGAGGAAGTGTGACCTTGAAGCTTAAGGTGAAGTAGACCTTTCCCTCCCTAAATTGATTTTGGTCATGGTGTTTATCGCAGCAACAGAGACCCAAACAAACTAAGACAGTGGGGGATGAAGTTCAGGGCACTGGTTGCTTTTCTAGCAAATGTGAGACTCTGAGTTTGAATAACACTCCATAAAGTAGGTGCCTGTCATCCCAGCACTGAATGGGTGGATGAAGGAGGACCAAGAGGTCACACAGTGAGTACAAGGCCAGAAAGGGGTACAACAAACAACAACAACAAACAAACAACAACAACAACCCAAGCCAAAATAACAACAAAACAGCTCAAGACTTCAACATCAACAGAGAAACAAAACAAAGAAACAAAAATTCAACCAGCCACATGCAAGGGCTAGTTCACCAGAAGATGTATCAGAGCAGAAAAGAACTTGAGAGCTGATGGCTTCTGTGCAGATGGCTGCAGGCCTCCTGTGCAGGTCAGGGGCTCTCTTTACTCTATGCTATCTCAAGTTACAAGGGGGCTTTGGAATGGAAGTGTATCCTCTCTCCATCTCTAACTAGAAGAGGCAGATCAGAAGAAAACCATGCCCCAAACAGCTCCTGCTGCCAGTGGTGTCAGCTTCAGGGTCTCGCATTGCCACCATCGTTCAGTGGCTTGGGTGTTGGGCACATAATCGTCTGAGGCTACATGGACACTGGTTAGTCAGAAAATGAATTAACATACTCGCACTTGTCTGTCACACAAGTTAACCACTCTATCGCACTCGGGGAGGAGGCAAGTTGTGGAGTGGCCTCTTCACTGTGGTAGGGAGAGTTTGGGGCAGACAAGTGAAGACAGTCACATAACCCTCCTGTGAAATCAGGGGGCATTTTCGTGGCATCTTTGGGGTTCTTGGAGGCAGAAGTTCTTGCCATGGATGCCAGATGAGCTCCCACACTCAGGCATGGTGTGAGCTGCTACTGGGGTGATAATCAAGTCTGTGAGTGGCAAAGATAGGACCACAAAGAGAACGGAGAGAGGAAAAGGGGAGGGGTGCAGGCAACAGCTCTCTTCCAGACTGGGTGGTTCTCGTTCCCCACTAATAGATGATAGGTGTTTTCAAGCATGGGGCACAGGACTGGAAATAGGGAAAACAGACCCTCTTCCACCAGTTCCAAGGAGTAAACAGTAATATTTCTATCTGAAACAAGGTCATCTTTGTCAGTGACTGGCCTAGGAACACCCAGAGAGACTGAGAAAGGTTCTGGAAAATATCTTCTCACCCCCTTGCCCCATGCACCATCTTTAAGCAAGAGTGCTGTGACTGATAAAATAATGGTCCTAAAGAAGCAAAGCAAGGGAACGAGGACAATGCAGTTGGAGGACACTGACTTAACAGTGGTGTGCTCCCTGTGCCTGCCTGCCCTGAACCCCTTGGCTGTCTTTTTTAAGCCCCATAGCTGCCAGCAGCATCACCCACTCTAACTTCTACCCTGTTGCTAAAAGAACTCCTGGAGAGGAAGTTGAGACACAGACAGGGAAAAGACCCTGGGAGGTAGACCAGATGGCCCCTGGGAGAGTGCTGTGAAAAGGGTGACTAGCTAGCTGTAGGGCAGGAATGGATGAATGGCTCATGCTGCAAGTTCAAACCCAACCTATGGGCTTGAAGCTACATGGAAGCCAATGTGAATGCCGCTCAGCAGTGTCAGATGCTTTAATGACTAACCCCGACTGTCAACTGGGTTAGGTCAGAGTTATGTATAAGGCAAACCCCTGGGTGGGTCTGTGAAGGTGTGTCCTGTGAGGGTTAACTGAGAAGATCAGTCCTCAAATGGGTGTAACTTCCTGCAGCATCCCAGGTATACAGAGGTCCGAGGAGAAGTAAGCCTCACTTTGGGCTATGGAGTGTGTCTAACCCACTGTTGTTATTCTGCCCTCCTTCATTGACATTAGAATCTGGCTTCTTCATCCTTCCAGTGTGGACTGAGGACCAGCAGCTCTCCAAGACCCCTGCAGGCCTTCAGCATTGTGGGGATTGATGAGGCCTCGTGAACTGAGCAGATACCAGGTTCTCGGCATCTCCAGTGGAGAGACACCATGGTTGGTGGTGTTTCTACTAGTCCATGGCCTATGAGTTAATACAATCAATCTCTTTGTAAAACATATTTATTCTACCCCTTCTGTTCTGTAAGGAACCTGACTGATACAGATGTGGCAGGTGTCGAGATTGAGACAGCATTCCCAGGGTTCTAGAGAAAGTAAGTTGGGTCCCAGAAAGCTTCAAGGACAAAGCTGAGTAGGAAAGAGGATTTCAAAGTAAGATCTGATACCCCCCCCATGCCATAGGGGATGAGTACCATTCAGGGAATGAGTGCAAGCAGTGAGGGCCCTTGGGGTTCACTGTTGGAAAGCACAGCCCAGTGCATGCACCCCCGGGAGATGGTGGGTCCAATTGGGTCATTCTGTTGATTCTCATCATGGCTACTTTTGCTGAAAATTGTTTACAAGACTCTTGTAAAAAGCCTCATGGAGTAGGGTAGGGATAGTACCTTCCGTACACTCTCGTATCCTTCTCTGGCTGGCACATCTCAGTCCTGCTGGGCGAGGGGCTGCTGGGCTCTGTGGACAACTGAGACTCAAGATCGTCTGTAGCAGCAGGCTCGGAGGGGTCTGCAGACTCCCGTCCTGCCCTTCTGCTCTACTGCTCACTTGCCCCCAGGATGGGTTTCTCCAGGGTCCTCTATGTGGCCTCTCTGATCACTGTTGACCACAGAAATAGTCCCCCAAACTCTGGTCCTAATGGTCTCCCTCAAGGCCATACTTGGACTGCGACAGGAAATCACCATGCTGACTCCACACCAGTGCTACGGGAATGGTTGTGTCTCCTTACTGGGCCTAACCCCTCCTTTCCAGGAGAATCATGGGCTCCCCCTGGACTCCATCTGAGCTCCCTGCAACCCCACAAGTGTGCTGTGCACTGTGCTTGACACAAGAACAAACACACACAGGACATGGACCCTACAATTAAGGACATTAGAGAGGCCACGTAATTGAGTGTTAGGAACAGGCAAGACCTTTAGAATGGTCTAGAATCAAGCTCTTATTTACATATGAACAAGATGAGACCCCGAGAGGCAGTTGCACAGCTGCTGATGGGTATTCCGCCTCCTGAGCCTCCCCCTCCCTCCTTACAGACTGCCCGTGCCTTGTTTTATGGGTTCTGCCTATTCAGCCCACTGAACTATAGGGACTCCCTGCTGAGCAACAGGCCCCATAGAGGAACGTTTGCCCCCACACCTCCAAATCCAACAATATACCCCTTCTCCGCTCTCCAACAGCGTTTCACAGGAACAGGCAAAGTAACAGAGGAAGAAAGAAAGAAAGAAAGAAAGGAAGGAAGGAAGGAAGGAAGAAAGAAAGAAAGATGAAAAGAAACCCACACATATTTCTGCTGTCCCAATTCTGGATGGACAGCTAAGCACAACATTTAGTTGATTCCTAAGGTCTAGCCCGGCCCCCAAACAACAGCCAAGAGAATCTCTCAGCTCTGAGGTCCATACTTACTTACATGTATGAGACCCTGGGTTCCATTCTTAGAACTAGAAAAAAAAACAGCTGAGAGAGAGAGGGGGGGAGAGAGAGAGGGAGGGAGAGAAAGAGGGAGAGAGAGAGAGAGAGAGAGAGAGAGAGAGAGAGGGAGAGGGAGAGGGAGAGGGAGAGGGAGAGGGAGAGGGAGAGGGAGAGGGAGAGGGAGAGGGAGAGGGAGAGGGAGAGGGAGAGGGAGAGGGAGAGGGAGAGGGAGAGGGAGAGGGAGGGAGGCTGGGTGTGTTGACACATGACATGTACTCTCAGCACTTGGGGAGCCAAGGCAGGAGGATTGCTAATTTGAGCCATCCTGAGGTAGGTACTGAAACCCTGCCACCACCTACCCCACACCCCAGCAAAGAAAACCAAGCAAACCAAAACTGAATAGAACCCAGTTACACAACTAACAACTGTAAGATAATAGAAACACTCTGGCAGTTCAGCGCACCCCACGTGGTCACTAATTACTATGGAGGAAAATCCGGGCTGCACTGTCTCTCTCCCCTGGCTGCAGTCTACAGGCCGCCCCCGCCAACCCCCAGCCCCCACTGCCAGGATCCCTCATGTTTTGCTTGTTGATCTAAATGCTCATATGACACATTCAACCTTTTAAATAAATCATTCATTTTTTTTTAAAGGTTGGCTATGTCACAGAGTTGTGATGCTCCGATTTCTAAAATAACTGTTTATTTGATGTCAGACACATCAGACATAAAAATAAATGTGACTTGGT
>JANBXA010000651.1:156382500-156615000 GCA_030556225.1 Cricetiscus sungorus
TATATATACACACACACCATACACACATACACACACACTATATATATATATATATGCATATATATATATATACACACACATACACATCATACACACAAACACCATACATGCACACACACACACACACACACACACACACATGGGGGGGGACAAGCTGCTCTCCTTGCTCTCATAAACACATTTAAAATTCTGTTTTATCAAAGCACACTGCTAAGCGGTGCCCCTCAGAGTGGGAGAGTCCTTCGCAGTATATTTCTCCAACAAGGGGCTGCTTATAAAAACATACAGGAACATGCATGGAGATCGGTCAGAAAGGCCAGCCAGGGGAACATTTGTGGAAGAACCGAGAGGCGGTTCACCAGGAGAGAAGAGCTTAAGATGAGAGTGGGCCTTGTAGCCTGTGATCTGAGGACGGAGGAAACCTCTCCCTGAAGAGGCATCTATTAAATGGGTTGAATTTCACAAAGGCAGCCACACGAGCCCTGGAAGCCCATCAAAGGACTCATCGCAAACTGAGACCCACTTGGTCAACAATTTCTTAAGACTTGGACGCAGAAACGCGTGGGCATGGCCTTCACGTTACAGGCTGTACCCACCCCCTCCCACCCCGGGCCACCTTCCTTGCCAAGAGCTGTCCCAAGGATGAGACAGCTGGACTCAGTTCCCACCACCACCCCCGGGTGGAGGATCCATTCCGGGTTACAAAGCACTAGACTGACACGGGTAGGGTCCTCGCTGGCCGTGCCCATACTGAGTGGCAGTGACAAGCCGTCCCCATCCCCATCCCAGCGATTGCTCTGTATGGCATTGGGGCCTTGGCCAAGAGGGCAGTCTTCAATTCCATGGCTCTGTGCTAAAGTCTGGGGCCGCATAGCTGAGTGGCAGCACCCGTGTCACCCATATTTGTGAGCTGGAAGAACCTTCTGAGGGAATGTTGGCCACGCCCACCATTGCTGGCTCTGCTGGGGATGACCTATAGTGGTACCAGTTCCCAGCCGCTGCCAACCCCTTACTCTGGCTCTACAGGAAGGGCTCGGGAGAGTCGGCAATGAAACAGGGATCTCTCTCATCTCCTGCTTAGCACCTGCTTCCTAGCAAGATGATTTCCCGAGAGGAGGTGAGGGCAACCCTCAAAGGCTAGCAACACCTTAGCCTGCCTGAGGCTCAAGTGGAGAAGTCGACACCAGAGAGCAGTCAGATAGTGGCCATCAAAGGCCAATAGGGGAGCCTGCTGCCCAGAACGCTTAAAGGAAAGGAGACGTAGACAGCACTGCCTGTGCCAAACCGTCAAACTGTACCTCATAAATATGCTCACTTAGTATATGTCCAATCCGGGAAGAGAGCCGGGGAGGGGACTTCCAGCTCACAAGTGGAGTTCTGGCCCTCTCTGAGCAGGGGCTAACTTCGTAAGCTTGCCACATCTCCCAGTCACAGGCGTCCAAAAGTACAAACAGAAAACGTGCTGTCTCAGGGCTCAGATGCAATCTCTCTGCCCCATGGCTTACCACTAATCTATGCTGACGGGGAATGACCCTGGAAAGCCAGGCTAAGTTTAAAACTTAAGAAAAAATGAACAAGAGCATCAGAGAACACAGACCTCTCGAGAACAGACTTGAGTAAATTAGCACAGTTACATAACGACACGTAAACAGAAAACAGACAGTGGCTGCACGTTCCAGAGTGGTTCTCAGTACCCACATTACAGCAGCAAAGACCTACAATGAAAGCAAGCATTTACCAGGAAGTTACAGGACATGAAAACCACACACACACACACACACACACACACACACACATGCACGCACGCACGCGCACACACACACACACACACACACAATTTTAGTTTAAAGCCACTGATGGCAACTGTGAGAGGACCCAGACACCGAGCTTAGCAAACTTGGGTTTAAGGAAGCATGGAGAAGGCACTCTGAGGTCAAAGGCACTCTGAGGTCAAAGGCACTCTGAGGTCAAAGGCACTCTGAGGTCAAAGGCACTCTGAGGTCAAAGGCACTCTGAGGTCAAAGGCACTCTGAGGTCAAAGGCACTCTGAGGTCAAAGGCACTCTGAGGTCAGACGGAGTGAGTTATACTAAAGGGTGCAAAGTGACATCAACTCAACACAGACTAGAGATGCAGAAACCATACTCTCAAAACAGAAAACCCTGTCTCTGAAGAGAAATAAAAGCTTCACTAAAATCTATTAACAGTAGATCTAAGCTAGCAAGAGACAGAATACAAGAACTAACTTGGAGGGAGATGGATAGACAGACGCTAAGCAGCCCGGGGCTGGGAAATGGCTCAGTGGGTTAGCTGTTTGCTGTGCAAACGTGAAGACCTCAGTTCAGATCTCCAGAACCCATTTAAAGTTGCACGTACCTGCAACCCCAGTGCTTCACCAGAAGACAGAGATGGGAGAATCCCCAGCAGCTCACAGGAGCCCTGTCTCAAACAGGATGGAAGGCCCAGAGCGACACAATAGTTATCAACGCATCACATACACATGCACACGCATGCACACACAAGTCATACATACATGCACACATGCACACACAAGTGTGCCCAAACATGCACACACACCCTGTTCATACACTGGTGTGTGTGTGTGTGTGTGTGTGTGTGTGTGTGTGTGTGTGTGTTTAGGAGAGACTAAGCAATATGAAAAGATAGGGAAGGTAAACAACCATAGAGAAATGCAAATTATTTTTAATCTTATTTAGTTCGCACACCCTGTGGAGGAACTCTGACTGCCTCTTAATAATTACCCACCCATCCCCACTTCAGCACGAAGCAACTAGGGTGGTTGTTGCCCCTTTCCTAAGTAAGGGTTGCTTCTCCAGAAATGAGAATTAACAGGGTTGACAGAGCCTCCCCCACCTGGCTGGCTCGAAGGTCGCTGTGTATAAGCTGCCCCCTCCCCATGCCAGCAGGAGGACAGGGCTACCGTCTTAGCTAAGGTTTCTATTGCTGTGAAGAGACGACATGACTATGGAAACTCACATAAGGAAAACATTTCCTTGGGAGGCTCCCTTACAGTTTCAGAGCTTCAGTCCACCATCATCACAGTGGGGAGCTCGGCGGCGTGCAGGCAGACGTGGTGCTGGAGAAGGAGCTGAGAGTCCTACGTCCTGCAGGCAACAGGAAGTCAACTGACACACTGGGCGGTAACCTGAGCATAGGAAACCTCAAGGCCCGCCCCCACAGTGACACACTTCCTGCAACAAGGCCACACCCACCTCATCAAAGCCACACCTCCTAACAGTGCCACTCGCTATGAGATTATGGGGCCCACTACATCCAAACTCCCACAGCCGCCCACTGAGAAACCTTTCTGGGCTCCTGCTCTCTCTTCCAGGTTTGGCAGCCGCTTCCTGGTTGATTCTTGCCTTTTTTTTTTTTTTTTTCTTATTTCCACTTACTCAGCTACTCAGAGACCACTTGAGCCCATCGAAACCCCTGGGCCCAGCCTTTTCCTGGGCGACCTGCTCTTGGCTAGGTATCCTGTGGCCTCTGAGCACCCTCCCCTTTCAGCTTTCACTCCTATGGAAACAAGTTCTCCTGGCTCTGCGTATCTTCATGCCCAGTCTTCATGCTGGTGGAAAAGAACCCATCAGAGCGGGAATAAAATCTGCCCCACCGATGTTGGGGACCATATAAATTACACACATACAGCCCCGACAATGGTAATTTTGTGAGTAACTATAAAACACTGTGCAATTACACACTTCAGCGCCATCTTTTGAAATAAGTATTTAAAACAACATAAACAAGACCCTTTATAGTCCCTTCATGTATAGAAATGTAACATTTGACAGTAGCTGAGGAGCCGGAAGAGGGAAGAGAGTTAGACTACAATAAGGACTTGACACCAAATGATTTCCCAAACCCAGAGGAGAAAATGAGAGAACCAGAGGTCGTAAATAAGGAGGTCAGTGTGATGAATGCTACGAAAGAACTTCCTTATGTTTCCTTTTAAAATTCATGAAATTACATGTTATAATAATTACAGGACTTTGTGTTGGGCTTACAAGACAGAAGCTCTCTATGGAAAGCAATAGTGACATAAAAATGGAGGGAATAGGAAACCGATGAGGGAACTTTATATATGATATTATAATTAAGGTTGGCATATCTGAAGTAGATTCAAATGAGTTACCATTTATTGGACACCCAACAGCAACCTTTAATAAAATAACTAGTGTAGGTTAAAAATGTATATTAAAAGTCACTAGCTGAATACAACAATAACTAGAAAATACTTCCGCTTAATGCGAAAGTAGTAAGGAATACTATAACACTGGTATGAAGTGTGAGGAACCCAAAGCAAACGCAAGACAAAGATCTAACCACGTCAGTAAAAACGCTAAATGTCGACGGTGTAAACAGTGTAGTAAGAAAGAAAGACTATGAGATTCAGTAAAACCACAAAACGAAACACAAGTAGGTACAAGAGTAAAATCACAAAACACAAGTATATACAAGGAGACGCATTTTAGATTCAAAAGCACAAATATGTTAAAAGTAAAAGGACAGAAAGAACGTACTGTATATCAGACAAGCTACAACTTAAAGCAAGAGAGGCAAATTAAAGTATGTGTGTGCTTGTGTCTGTGAGTGTGTGTGCACACGCGTGCGTGTGCGTGTGTGCGTGTGTGCACGCATGTGATCAAACCAATAACTCTCCAGGTAAGCTGGCCTTCTGTTGATTATGTACCCGTGGTGTTCTCTTGTCTCTGACAATCTCCACCTCATGCCTCTGCCTTGTGCGTTTACATGGGTGCTGGGGTGTGAACCCAGGTCCTCATGCTTATGCAGCTAGGAATTTACTAACTGAGCATCTGTCCAGCCCTGCAGCCCATGATAAAAGCGTCCTGCAAAACTGAACAACTGTGAATATCACGTATTTAGAAACAGCTTTGTAAGAGAGAAGCAAAAGCTGAGGAGATTAAAGAGAAAAACAGACAGTCTGAGAGAAGTATTCAGAGCTAACTATTCCCTTTCCAAAAAATAAATAAATAAATAAAAAATAAAGGCATTTGGGGGCAGATCAGCGGTACAGAGGTCACTAAGCATGCACAAGGCTTGGGCTTGGTGTCCAGTAGGTGAAAATGACAATAACAGTAAAAGACAAACAGAATAAAGAAAACAAACCAAGCTAACCAAAGAAAAAGACTTAAACAATTCTATAAATCAATTAAACCACAGGACACGTACTGGATACCTCACACATTGCCATGTGCAAACAGGATATCCTCCAGGAATGACGCCATACTGGGCAGCAAATAAGACTCAGAAAGTTCAAAAAAACAAGAACCACGCCAATATGTTCTAAATACAATAAAATGGAACTTTAAAGTCGATAACATAAGGCAATACTTGGACAAACCCAAACACGTGGACATTAAAGAATGTCTTTCTGAATAAAAAGTGGGTTAGATTACAAATCACAAACAAGAGCAATTTGGGCGCTAGCTGTGACAGTGCACACCTTTAATCCAGCACTAAAGAGGCGGAGACAGGTGGATCTCTGTGAGTTGGAGGCAAGCTGATCTACATAATGAGACCCTGTCTCCCAATCTTTTAGAATTAATGAAAACTGAACACAGTATACTGACACATACGGCTTATGGCAAAATGGGCCCCACCATGGCCACCAATGTCAACCCACTGCTGCCGGTGCCTATGCTTTTAAAAGACCACAAGTCAACCGCCTGGTCTTTTACTGCCGGGGATGGGAAAAGAGAAGGAAGTAAACCCAAGACAAGGGAAGTAAAGTAACCAAGAGAAGCGAGAGCAGGGGTCACACAAAACAGCAAACATCGGAGGAAACGAGAGACGCCCATTCCACGCTCTTTGAAAGCAACCAAAACGAGAAGCTTTTACAAAAGCTCAAGTGATCAAGAGGGAAAACCCCAGCACAGAACTAAGATCGGGTATGAAAACAAGAATGTATAGTACCATCAGCCTCACAGAAGACGTCTGTAAGTGAATATGATTAAAAATGTATGCTAAAGATGAGACGGAGATATGAAATGTGCACATTCCTAGGAGACTCAAACCAACTCCAGAAGAGATAGCTCTAAATAAGCTGAGAAATTGTTTACATGGTAATAATTTGAAAACATTCCACCAATATAAGGCCAGGCTATTTTGGTTTCATCAAGTATTTAAAGAATAATTAACAATTCTTCACAAAATCTCCCTCAACAGCTGACCCTAGCTTGTGGGAGCTCCAAGGACTCAGACAGCGAGGGAGCTGGCATGGGAGCATCTGTGTGACAGTTGTGTAGCTTGGTCCCTGGAACATGAGCTGGCTCTTTGGAACCCATTCCCTATGGTGAGATGCCTTGTTCAGCCTTGACGCAGGGGAGGAGCTTGGTCCTGCCTCAGCTTGATACGCCATGCTTTGCCGAGACCCATGGAAGCCCTTAGCCATCCGAATGGAGGAGAGGAGGGAGGGGAAAATAAATAAAAAAGAAAGAAAAATCTCCCTCACAATACAAAGGGGGAAATCACCCCGTAGCTTAGTCTGTGGCATCATCGTTGCCCTGGTGTAAGTCTACAGGCCAGTATGTCTCATGAACAGAGGTGAAAGTCCTCAACTACCGTGCTAGTACCAACGACAAAGAAAATGGATTCAGGACCATGGCCAAGAGGGGTTTATCCCACATAAGTAAGGTTAGTTATTAATGTCTAGAAGGCATGAAATACAGCGTACAATGGGAATACAGCAAAACACATAATGACCTATACATTTTTATTACATTTATTTTTGTCTGCGTGTGTACGTGTAACATGTGCCATGATTCATGTGTGCAGGTCAGAAAACATGCTGTGGAGTGGGTTCTCTATGCACTGTGTGGGTCCAGGGGTTGAGCTCAGCCTGCCAAGCTTGGTGTGGCGCCTTCACACACTGAGTCATCTCAACTGACTCCCACGTAGTGGGATACACTATAGGTGCAGATGCTCTACCGCTCAACATTCAACACTCTCATTCCAATCAAGAAAAAAGAGGGCAGCTATCAAAAACTCATGTAATAGTGAAAGACTGAATTATTTATTCCTAATGTTAAAAAAAAAAAGGGACAAGACTATGCACTCGCCACCACTGTAACACTGTACTGTAGGTTCTGCCAGGCAACTAGACAAGGAGACACAAAAGACAGAAAGAAAAAAGTAAAACTATTCCTGTTTTCAGAGGCTACAATTTCTCATTGAGAAAGTTCCTAAGGAAGCCACAAAATTCCTTTTAGAGTCATTGAATTACTTAGCAAGGGCGTTAAGGCATAAAATGAGTATGTGAGGTTCTTGTATACACTAGAAGCAGTCTACAACTGAAAACAAAATAATTACATTTACAACATTATCAAAAACAATGCGAGGCTTGTTCAACGAAGACTCCAGAACTGGTGAGAGGAATTGAGGAAGGTGGAAGTATACGCTTTTCCATGCGTGTGGCTTGGATGAGGAGACGGTTACAGCGGGAAGAGTCCTCCTCTAACTGCACAGTCAGTGTCACTGGCCAGAGTCCCAAGAGGGGTGAGCTTATCCTAAAGAAGTAGTAACAAGAGTGAAAAACAAAAAATTTCAAGTAAACAAAATAGCTGTCGTGCAGCCGTGTCCTCTAAATTGGAACGTTCCCTCCTGGCGGGGAGAAGGAGGCTCACAACAGCCAGGACAACTCAAGCTGGGCTTGCGCAGAGTTCCAGGATTCACAAACCACTCCTCACCAAGGCCATCAAGCATGGACCAGTGGCTGGGGAGGAGAGACTCAGAGACTTAGCTCTAGGCCGCAGCTTTTACTGAGTCATCACCCAGGCTGGGCTGGGTTTTGTTGTTGTTGTTTGAGCGTCTGTGTGTTTGCTTACTTGCTTTTGGGAATGCAGCTGTCTTTAAGTCACACGTGCTCCTGGAAGGCGTCCTGCCCATCCACCCTCAATGTTTATATGTCCGTGCGCGCATCTCTGTATGTGGGTGTCCATGGAGGACAGGAGGAGGAGTTGGATCCCTGGAGACAGTGCTAGAGGCCGTCGTGAGCTATCTCACATGGGTGCTGGGGCCTGAGCGTAGGTTCTGAACAACACTGTACCCTTAAGCCACTGAGCTGTCACCGCAGACCCTCACTGCTACTGCCAGTGACCCCAGTGAGCTCACCCGTGTGCCATGCTGGACTCGGCTGAAATAGTTTCTTTGATATGCCACTGATGTCAAGGGAGAACAGAAATTTGTTCATGTCTCCTCAAGAAAAGCCACACAACACAGGAGACAAGACGCTTTAACAACAAAGTTGAAGGCTCGGAATGTCCAGTTTCATGACTTGCTATCCAGTGTGACGTTGTGGTGCGGGAGTCAGGGCAGGCGCAGTCTTCGGCGAGATACCATTGGCTGACCACAAATAAGCATTCGTGTTAATAATAACCCATTCATTTCTGTACATGCATGCCAAGACAGCCCGTTGAAAGAAACTGTCTTTCAAGAACTAGTCCTGGAATGTTCACACGCAAGGGAATCCACACACGGATAATTAAGTCGGACTCTGAGTGGCATTCGTTATCTATGAAAATCAAATCAAAGTGGCCACAGTCCTGAACGTGCTAATGAAGATGAGAAAGCTTATCTTCCTAGAGGAAGACAGGAGGACTAGCTGTTGCCTGGGACTTGAGGGTGACTGCCATGGCCGTGTGCTTTGCCTGTGCGATATCCGCGGTACCCTCGTGTGCTTGAAGATTCAGTCCCCAGCTGATGACACCGGGAGAATGTGCCAAGCTTTTCCTTGTTGACCTACCTCCCGGCTCCCAAATCATGACACAGACACTCATTATTAGTTATGAATGCTTGGCCTGGCTTAGGCTCATTACTGGCTAGCTCTGTTAGCTTATATTAACCTGTCTCTCCTTATCTACATTTTGCCTTGGGGCTTTGTACTTTTTTCCCCTCTTTCTGTATATCTTGCTTTCCCTGCTCCTCGCCTCGGTTGGCTGCCGGCTGCCCGGCTTCTGACCCTGGGCGTGCCCCTCATTCTCTCCTCTCTTCTTCTCTTGTCCTCTTTCGTTTCCCCTTCTCTTTCTTTACTCCTATTTATCCTCTCTGCCCAGCAGCCCTGCCTATCCCTCTCCTGCCTAGCTATTGGCCGTTCAGCTCTTTATTAGACCACTCAGGTACCTTAGGCAGACAAGGTGAAACAGATGCAAGACAGCTTTACATAATTAACACACATCCTTCCATCGTTAAGCAAATGCAGCATAAGCAAATGTAACACACCCTTACCCAGGTTAAAGTAATATTCTGCAGCATAAGCAAATGTAACCCACCTTTGCCCCGTTAATAATGTCCCCTAGCCTTGTGGAGTCTAGGAGGCGGAATCCTGCTGCAAAAAGTGAGTCACTTGGGCGTGGCTTGAGGGTTCCGAGGACAGTCCCACTTCCTGCCCACTGTGCCTCCTGACTGCAGACGTAATGACCAGCTGCTTCTGTTACTGCTGCCACACCTTCCGCTTGACCTGTGACCCACAGTAAACCCTTCCTCCCATAAGCTGTTTCTGTCAGCCTCTGGTCACAGGGGCACGGAAAGCCCGAGAGGGCGTGTGTGGCTGCCACTGCAATTCCCCTGCAAGGAGAGAGCGGTGCCACTACAAGCCACCCACCGACATCGGCCTGCAAGGTCTGTTCCATGGGTGAGGGCGTTCTAATATCAAATTGTGCTGATAACTACACGAACCTGTGAGTTACTAAAATCATTAAAAGGGGTATTTCCAATGGGAGAGTTTTACCCTTGTACATTATACCTCAATACGTTTGTTTTTATTTATTTATTTATTTTTTAAGAAGTAAAGAGCGTGATAGCTACCTGGCCAGTAAGAGCATGGAAAGCTGCACAGCTGCTGTCGTCGCTGGGCGGATGCAAATGGGTACCGAGCAACAGTCGTCCCCCACACTTGGCAGAGTGGATGAGATGAAATTGGTAAGTACCACCAAGTGCCGGCGAGGCTGTAGAGTGACATGACGCTCACCAGTGGCGAGGGTGGAATCGGTGCAGCCTGTGCCGTAAACCTAAAACTCCGCAAACGCCCATCTCTAACTTCCCGAATGTCTATTCACAACAGGATGGACAGAATGTGAGAACTGAGCCGCGGATGGAGACATCTTTGTAAGGACCCACACACAGTGTGCGTTGTGGAAATAAGCCACGTCTAACCAAATGAGGAGGCAGGTGTGTCTGATGAGCGCGTTTTTAAATGGATGTCCAGCACTGCAGAGTGTGTGCTGGCCTTGGTCCCAAGGCAAGCAGAGGGTAAGCCAGAGGCTCGCAAGAAGTCTCACAACTCATGATTGGTTATGGACATCTTACTTTTTAATAGCTGTGGTAAGACACACTGACCAAGGTAACTCACAGAAGAAAGATTTTGTTTTGGGCTTGCAGTTTTAGAGGATTAGGACCATCAAGGTGGGAAGCAGGTCAGCAGGAACGATGCTGGCTGGAGCAGTAACTAAGAGCTTAGCTCCTTATCCACAGTCGGAGGCAGAAGGAAGCTAGCTGAGAGCAACAAAGGCTTTTGAAACGTCCAACCCCACCTCCGCTGATAAACCTCTCCCAACCAGGCTGTTGTAGCAGGATAAACAAAAGGCCCAGATAGCATCTGGCCACTAGCTCTTACTCTACCTCAGACTGAAAGGCGATCCTGTATTCACCAAAACTCAGTCTGTAGCCTCTTCTCACCGTGGCTGGAGAATCCTGAGACTCCAATGTCTTCCTCTCCTCAGTGTGGCTGGAGAATGAATGTCTGACGCTGAGTACTGAAGCCCTGCTCCTGTCTTTTATACCCCGCACGTGCTGGAATTAAAGGCATGCCGAGATCATCTTTACATGAGCTGTTCGTCTTTAGGACTGGATCCATCTTGTGTAGATCTGTGGACTCAAGAGATCATCTACCTCTTAACCCTGAGTCCTAGGATGAAAGGCGTGTAGCACCGCCTCCTAGCCTCTGGCTGCTGGGATTAAAGGTGTGTATCACCGCTGCCTGATCTCTATAGCTTGAGGCTGACTTTGCTTTTCTGAATCCTCAGGCTAGCTTTAATAACTCATAAGTAATATATCACTACTTCCTAATCCTTCCTAAACAGTTTTTATTACCAACTGTAGACAAAGCGTCCAACTACATGAGCCTAGAAGGACATTCTTATTCAAGCCACTGCTCTCAATTGAGGAAACACCTCCGTAGCATTTACCTGTAGGCAAGTGTGTAAGCACTTTCCTGACTGATGACCGTTCTAGGAGGGCCCAGCTCACTCTAGGCGGTGTCACCCTTGGGTCATCCTGTATGCTATAAGAAAGCAGGCTGAGTAAGCCACGGGGAGCAAACCAGTTAGCTGTGTTTCTTCATGGCTTCTGGTTCAGCTCCTGACCCTGGTTCCTGCTTGAGTTCTCGTCCTGACATCCCTCAGTGATGCCTGTTACCTGGAAGAGAAAGCAGAGCCCTTTTTCTCCGAGCTGCTTTTATCACAGCAGGAGAAACCCTGAAACCCCAGCTAAGAAACTGATATCAGGTTGTAGGACATTGCTGTGCCAGCAAATATCTCTCTGTCCTGTGTGTGTGTGTGTGTGTGTGTGTGTGTGTGTGTGTGTGTGTGTGTGTGTGTGTCTTGCTTTTTCCTTTTTGGAGGATTTTGGAACTTTGGGCTGGAAAAGCCACTGAGTTCTCAGATCTCAGTGGGCTGATCTGTGGGAGCTTTGGAGACAAGGATGTTGAGAGAAATGTAGACGACCGAGGCCTGTCTTGTGAAGTTTCAGAAGGAAGTTTTGAGTCTCTTAAAGACCCTCTGAGGGTTAACTGATACTTTGATTAAGAGCCACTACCCTTTGCTTTACTGGGACGATCGATACTGGCTCACTGAACACGTCATGAGCAAGCCAACGAACAGTGTTCCTCCATGGGTCCCTGCCCCGGCGTCCCTCATCTTTCTCTGCTAGCGGGAACAGAGATTAGAGACACTGTTAGCGAATGATCAGTCATGGCCAAGTGAGGTGATTGTAGACATTGTTTAGCTTTCTGGGTTACCAGGAGAGTCGGTGTCTGGCTTTGTGTGGGTCTTGTGGATTCTCGGTTGTCTATAGTAGATAGAGGCTCATTGCTGGGCAGGCAGCTACAGTCTGAGGGCCCGGGTTCTTTTATCCATTGCCTGTAACATACCATGTGCTACGGATCCATCAGTATTAATATGAGATGTTTATGTACGTAATACAGACACATCTCACAGACATGTTATACGCCAGCCGAGACACGTGCCGCCCACTGTGCAGTATAAAGTAAGCCGTGTTAATGCACAGTGTTGTAAGTGTTCTGAATGACTCTTGGGCTATGAGTGTTAGGGACAGGGACTTGTGTGGATCTGAATATTGGAACCCAGCGGGGTGAGCACGTTTCTGTATTTACAGAGACTTCAACAAAATACTTGAAGAGATCATGGTGTGAGCAATCCCAAGCGCCTCAGTGTGAGGGCTGCAGGACTGCAAAAGAGGTCTGTTATTTGCTGCCACCTGACCTATGGGTGCTGTCTTCCCTCCATATTCAAAAGCACTAAAGAGTGATCTAATATTGTCATTGGGTGGCTTTGGCAGTGGGAGGTGAACTATGCCCAAGCTCAGAGTGGGCCCGCCATGCTCTGTAGGCCGTGTACTGACAGCTGAACCCCTACAGAAAGAGGTCGAGGTCATGCTGGAACCCTGGGGTAAGCAGGCTCCACACCAAACGCTCAGGAAAGAGATGGTTCCTCACCAAGGGAGCCAGAGTGGAGACTTCCACAACAGGCAGGACCAAAGAGGCATTGCAACAGACACACTGATGTCTCTGCTACAGACTGTGCTGTCCTGTGTGTGATCTGAGCTCGGACAACGGGCAGTGTGTCCAGGAGCTGCTCAGACATGCAGACATGCTAAGTCCTGGTCCATGTCCAGGGCTATCCCAGGCTGTTCAACCAAGACTCTTGGGAGCCTAGGGATGCTAAAGAAATGTCGCTTGAGCCCTGTGGATGTCAAGGACAGCTTCTCCACTGAGTGTTGCTCTGTTCCCACCAGCCTAATGACAGTGGTCCCCCAGGGCTCAACTAGAGCCACCAGCCTCAGCTATACTTCCTCCCGCAGCATCTCAGCTCTGAGTTCCTAGGAACACCGTTGTCTTCTCCTGCTTCCTGGCAAGGTCCCCCCCCCAGTCACCAGAGAGAGAGAGACAGAGACAGAGACAGAGACAGAGACAGAGAGACAGAGAGAGAGAGAGAGAGAGAGAGGGAGGGAGGGAGGGAGGGAGGGAGAGAGAGAGAGAGAGGAGACAAAGGCAGGCCAAAGAAAGAATTCTGTCCACATGCTGCTGGGCTGCTGTCTGCTGGGCTGCTGTCTGCTGGGCTGCTGTCGTCTGCTGGGCTGTCGTCTGCTGGGCTGCTGTCTGCTGGGCTGCTGTCTGCTGGGCTGCTGTCTGCTGGGCTGCTGTCTGCTGGGCTGCTGTCGTCTGCTGGGCTGCTGTCTGCTGGGCTGCTGTCTGCTGGGCTGCTGTCTGCTGGGCTGTCATCTGCTGGGCTGCTGTCATCTGCTGGGCTGCTGTCTGCTGGGCTGCTGTCTGCTGGGCTGCTGTCTGCTGGGCTGCTGTCTGCTGGGCTGCTGTCTGCTGGGCTGCTGTCTGCTGGGCTGCTGTCTGCTGGGCTGCTGTCTGCTGGGCTGCTTGCAGGAGCATGGGTTCCCAGGGCAGGTGCATTATCAACAAGCCTACCCCAGCAGGTGTGAATCCATGAACGCTGCATCACAGAAACTGCCTGCACCTGAGGCTGCGCCCCCACTGGACTCCCCCAGCTACCGTGTGAGGTTTGCGAAGCCTGGCGGAGGGGCCTCCAGACACACGCGTCTCATGTCCGCGTCTAGGAACTTTCTCGTGAGCTTCTAGATTGTTCCTCTCCACCGGCAGCAAGCGGACACTCCCCCTGGAGGAGACAGCATGGCAACCGCTCTCCATGGTTCCTTCCCGTCTCTCACAGAAGCCAGGCGTGTGTCTCCATGCTCCCACATGTCCTTCGTGGGGCAGAGCAGAATGGCCTCCCGGGGCCTCATCTGAGCACAGCCTGCGGTGCCCCTGGCAGCAGGGCTGTGAGGATGCCATCCACTGCTCTGCCACTACTGCTTGGGAGGGTTCTGTATCCTCTCCAGACTCACCAGGCCTGGACGGAAGAAATCATGGGGAGGGGTTTTGTGTTTCCTACAGGTGGCCCCGAGAGTCTGGATCTGCTCAGTGAGTACTCACATGGCAGTGCTATTACTTACACTGGCTAAAGTGTCACAGTCTACGGTAAAGTGACAAGGCATGAAAGCTCCGTTTGTGGAGTAATGCTCTCTCCTCACCCATTCAACAAGTACCCAGCCGTCTTCAAAGGCCCCCAATTATTCCATGGCTAAGTAAGAGCAAGGTGGAGATGCGAAGATCCTCGTCGTACAGGACTAAACCGCGCCTACCTCATGATGCCCACCACCTACAGCAAACACATTTTAAGAAAGCATTCACAAATATGCTTGAAATGTGTGCAATCACGTTGCTTTTAAATTTAATTTCTAAACAGTTGTTTAGAAGGTTTTTAGGATACTAGGTGAGAAAGGAGGGAGATGCTGAAATCAAAATGCCTGGTGCCCTGGAGAGAGAATGGGCACAGAACTGCAGGTTTGGGGTCGCCTTTCGCGGGTTTGTCCCCTCCTATACCTGCCACACATGGAAGGCGCGGCTCTGGGGGCTGGGATGTGGCCCTACTGAGCTCAGGGAGGCTGAAAGCTCAAGTTGGTGAACATTTAATCATGTAATATAGCTTCACCTTGAATTTGGGCTGCTATCTTGTTTCCCCCTTTGGTTGCAAGACAGAGTTTCTACGTGCAGCCTGGCTGTCCTGGAACTGGCTCTGTAGACCAGGCTGGCCTTGAACTCAGACACCTATCTGCCTCTGCCTCCCAAGTGATTAAAGGCAAGGGCCACCATTGCCTGGCACCACCCAAATTAAACCCGACTCCGGGACACTTGAGCGTTTGCTGCCACACCCATCGGCCTGCAAAGTCTCCAGACATGTCTCAGTCCTGTCTTCTAGGGGAGATGGAGAGCAGCTCTGTGAGAGCACGTGCCTTGCAGAGTGTGGGGGCCATTTCTGGGGCGCTAAAGTCCCTCAGCCTGTCAGTGGTGTGAGCCTCTGGCCATCGCAGTGACTTTCTGGGCGAGGCTGGCCTTGTACCCACACTTTGCTTTGTGTGTCTGAAACCCCGGGCCTCACCTCATCCCGGCCCCATGCAAGGGGAAGCATCTCTGCGATCTCCACGCAGCAGTGGAGCCTTGCTTGGCTCATGCAGGGAGGAAATGCTTAAACCTCAAACCTCCCGGAGTTCCCGGACAAGGCAGAAACTCTGGAAGTTTCCAAATGACAAGCGTTATGTGAGGTGCATTACTGTAAAAACCTGCTCCAGCAAATACCAAGATAGACAGGCATGGACTGAGGTGGTGCAGACAAAGGGAAGCCATCCTGGAGAGTTCTCCGTGCAGGGGACCCCGGTGCCAGGAAGGTGTGTCTAAATGACCTCACAGTGGGGAGAGGTGGGCTGGCACGGGGCTGAGACATGCTGCCAAGACCCCGCCCAACACACCACACCACCTGTGAGGGCCTGTGCCTTTCTGCACTTGACAGTTAAGGATTTGAACATGAGGCAACACTGCCTTTATCATATCCCGTAAAAATAGCAATTTGCTCCGGCCCTTGTAGCCCAGTGTTGAGGGTTGCGCGTGCCTGATAACGGGAAGGTGACAGATCGGCCTCTTGCTGGGAAGCATAATAAACTGTGCAGAGCCGAGCCGAGGACAGGGCCGGCACCACTCCACCTCCAGTAGCCAAATAACTCAGCCCCGGCTCCGTAATTATGCTGTGTGAAAATATGGGATTAATTAGACGGCACATGCACACACTGTCGTGTCATTAAAGGCTGCCCGTGCTCCGAGCTGCTGCTGGCTGCCTCCGACAGGAGACAAAGTCCTGTTCACAGTCCGGCTTATTATCTCACTTAAGGTCACTTAAGCAGCCTTCCCTGGGCGGGCCGCGTGCGTGGCCCTTTGTCATATTAATTTCATTATTTTTACCTGCTCTCACAAAGGCTATGTGTAAAGGACGATTTTCAGTAAAAATCATCCGCCTGGGGCCTGGGAAGATGGGAGACAGGAGGCAGGACCCTTGCCCCAGGAACACTTCCAAGCTCAATTCAGATTTAACTATTCAGATTCCTCTGGCACCGGACGCCCCTGGAAGGCGGCACGGACACAGAGGTCTCTCAGCTGGGGCAGGAGGCAGAACATGGGATGAGGACAGCAGTGGGCAGGGCCCCCTCCCCTTCAGTAGCCAGGCCAGAGGCTCCAGGCTCGAGGTCTTGGCAACCCCGGGCTATGAGAGATCCGGCCCCTAAGGCCCGGGGGCGCTGTTTGAGGAGAGAGGCTCTCAGGGGCTGGGCAGTGTGTTCAGACCTGAGCACCCTCCTGCAACACAGGCGTCAGCTGAATGACACATGTGCACTCCCTCATACACACGTATCCTCAGACTTTCCCTCCCTCACACATGCAAAGATACTGACTCACACACACAAATACAAATACTCATACATGTGTAGATTTATAGACACACGGCCACATAGACATAGCAAGCCACACATGTGCACGTGGGTTCACGCATGTACATAAGTCAACACGTGAGGCCTCACTTATCTTCACACTCCCATTCACCAGAGGATGAGTGCACATCCACTAACACGTGTCCACGCATGTTCATATGTGTGGCTCTGTACACTCACACACACACACACACACACACACCTAGGCACAGGCCAGCGTTTGGGGCGCAGGGTTTGGGGCGCAGGGTTCCTTGGTGACCTTCCCTCCATTTGAGGGCACACATTTCTGAAAAGTGGCTGGCGAACTTCCAACAGATGGCTCTGAAATGGGGACGAACTTGCTGTTCAGAGTTTTTCTTTTCTTTTTTTCAGACTGGAGGGTGAGATTAAATTTTTTTTTTTTTTAACCACCACCACCAACAACAACAACAAAAACTTCTTATAAACAGTTTCAAATAAAAAGAATCATCACACTGAAACAAATCACCGAAAAGTCTGTAGTGCGGAGCTCGTGTGGGCGGTCCCATAGAGGAAAGCCCCACCCCCTTCCCACCCTGTCCAGCTGTGAGCACAGGGCTCATCTTTTCAAACAGAGGCTCCAGGGGTCCTTTTTTACTCAGTTCTACCAAGAGCCATCGCCAGTAGCTATCTCCGTGGACGACAAGAGAGAAGGACCACGGAGAGAAGAAATTCAGCGATTAGAAAATAAAGTAATTTAAGCCGAATTACACTCAAAATGACCTTTGCAGTAGTAATAGGCAATCTGAGGCAGGAACAAGGAGCTGGAATTCAGCAGAATGAAGTCCGCCTTGTGGCTTGAAAAATGGGAAATCCAAGAGGGAGAAAGGGAGAGCTGGGGATGTCAAATGAAGGCTGCTGGGAGAGAAGTCATTTATGGAAGGTTAGAGTCATTAGCAAAGGCAAAATGATTATAGGAGAGTTCTCAAAATTAGACTTTTTTTTATTCCAAAAGAAAGAGACTTTGTAGAAGGTGCCAATAAAAATGATGCCATTGTCTGAAATAAATGTGTGGGCAGACATTGCGAACCAGGCTGGCAGAGCAGCCTCCAGGCTCCAGATCTTTCCAGCCCCAACTGCTCTACTCATTCAGACTGACTGGTGCCACTTGGCTGTCCGGGACGAGCCTCCCTTAGGTTTCGTTCGGCTGGTCCTTCTGAATGAAGGCTGTGTGGGTGCTCTGGAAAGTCAGGAGTCCGCTTTCCAGCCAAGCACCTAGAAGTTACTTCCTGGGGAGAATCCGAGGGGAGCTGGGAGAGGAGAAAGCCTATGATCACAACTCATCATGTGGGGAAAAAAGCCAATAAAAATTAGCATTGACCTTTCAGAAAGTCCCTTCCTACCAGTAGCAAAGGAGGGGGATACTTAATGTTGATGCTTATGGAAGGCCTCCCTGAGGGAGTGAGACTCAGAAGGAATTGGCTGTCCTGGAAACTTCTGGAACACAAATACAAAGCTTGAGTAACCTGCAAGTGCAGAAGCTCCTTGAACTTCCTGTGTCTGAGCATGTGGCAGCACAACCAGATCCACAGATGAGGGAGAACACGTGGTTCACATATATGTACTGTTCCTTTAATGCAGATGTGGAGACACACAGTGGTTCATATATACGCACGGATCCTTTAACATGGGTGTGGGGGAACATGTGGTTCACATGTATGTACGATTCTTTAACACGGTGTGGGACAGCACAGCGGCTCACATTTATGCACAGATCTTTAACATTCCCTCTAAAAGATGAGTCCAAGCCCCCTATCCCTTGACTGAACTTTTCAAAGCATTTCTAGCAAATCAGATATGGCAGTAGTAATGGTATGGGTGCTGGAGGCTAGCTCCTAAAGGACACCGAAGCTGGGCTCTCAGATCCCTTCCTCTGGGAAAAAAGTGCCATGTTAGGAGGTCATCCAGCAGCCAAGTGGTTCCCTCTGCCCTGTCAGGTCAGACCACAGTAGACCCTGCTGACTCCTTGACCCTGAGCTGGGACCCTATGATGTAAGTTCATTAAAATTCCAAATACACAGCACTTACTGTTATTTATACCACCATATCTTGAGGAATTTATGGCACCATCACAGGTAACTAGATCTGATCAGTTTTTCTTACAAAAGACCATTCTGGATTGTAGGACAGAAATCACAGAAACAAAGATGCCATGGTTCAGGAGAGAGATATTTGCGAGTGGTCTGAGTGGTGGTCATGGGGGTGCCGGGGATGGGAGTGTGCTGGACTTGGGGCCCGATTATGAGGAGGAAGGAAAAGTGCTTTGTGGTACCTCTGCAGACTGAGAGAATGGTGCCATCACCTGGGGTAGGAAGAGCCGTGGAGAAAGGATGAATGGACCAAGGCTTCGAGTGATGATGCTGACACTGTAATACTGATGGTATTGGTGATGATAGTAGGGATAATGATGGCAACGGCCATGATGATGGTGGTGGTGGCAATGTCTCAAATAAAGGTAATGATGGTGGCACTTGGGGTCATGGTAGTAGGGGGTGATGGTGATGATGATAAGGTGTTGATGGTTATGGTAAAGGGAAAAGTGGTGAGTGATGGCGATGGTGATAGTGATAATGGTGATGATGGCAGAAGGGACAAGGATGCTGATCACTTATGCCCTTTGAACGCTTATTCTTTGCTGGGCTTTCTTATAACTGCTTCACTATATTAACTCTTATACCATCATGAGGGTGAATGCATTAAAGACACGTCAAGGGACACATTCAGCAAATAAAGATCTGTTGATGCTTGTGAAGGATTTCCAATGCAAAGATTATCCAAACAATCAAAATCCCCCCTCCCCTGCAGAATGATGGCATCTGTTAAGCTGAAAGTTTATCCCCCCTCCTCTGCTGCCCCCAACCTGCTGCAAGATCCAGGAATCTGTATTTTAGCAAACATCCCTAAAATGTCTGTGACTAATAGTTTAAGACAGTGATTTCCAAATAGTGCATGTGTGTGTTGAACCAGCTGAAGGGTTATGATGAAGAGCAGTAGGATGTGAACTTCTATTGTATCTGACAAAACCTGCTTTGCGGGCCTTCCTTTCCGCTCTGTCTAAAGTATGTGGTCAAAGGGAGATCAGTCAGTTTCACCAGCCTAGGGCACACACTTTTTCAAGATCAAGGAGGCATAGTTTGTATACTGGATTGGCCACCAGTGAGGTGGTCTGGACAGCCAGTTCCCCCACTTGGGTTGGGTCAATAAAGTCAAAGGGGTTTGAGTGGGGGGAGGTGCGTCCCTACCCATCACCGATTTCAGTTGCCAGGTGGGCTGGGGTCACTTTAGAGAACTTGTTTCCAAGGTGCTCCCTTCTTCCTCCCTTCCTCCTGTGGTTGGAGCAGAGCCCTGGCACCCATCTCTCTACCAATACTTCTCTATTCTGGCAATGAAGAGCTAGTGTGGAGACCAAGCAGGAAGGTTCAGGTCGAATCCATGTTGGGAAGGTGACTCTGGCAGTGAGAAGCCACTGGAAAGGGGCCGGGGGGGGGGGGGAGGGTCTGAGGTCACAGGGCGGGCCATGATGACTCAGGTCAGAGAGGTGACACCAGCCAGTGCCCTTCCCTCTACACAGAAGCAGAGGGTGGGACCTCAGCAGGCAGGTGTCCTACTTAGTGGCCACCACCAAGTTCCCGTCCTCTCCTAATTCTGTGCAGCATGGAGCCTGGGTGTTTGGCATAGAAATCTAGCGCCTGGCTTTAAAGGCTATCTGTGTGTTATCTCGGGATGGACATCCAGAGCCAGAGCCTACAGTTGGAGTTATACTTTGTGGAGTTGAAGATGAGAACTCTTTTCTTTTCCTTCTAAGTTCAGAGCCATTTGAAGAGAAGATGACAAGGGTGTGTCACCTGCTAACAATCTGATGGAACTGTCTGGCTTTCTTACTGACACCATCAACTCACCCGTAAGTGTCTCTGTTCCTCACATGCAGTGTCAGCTCTGGGGAGCACCCAGGGGCACATATGACTCCGCCTTGGGCTAGAGAGAGCAAGAAAAGAAGGCAAACTGAGTCCACTTGGCCTCTGCCTCAACAACCCCAGCAGCCATCTTCGTATATGAGGTTCAAAGCAGCTGACCCTCATGGTGGGTGTCCACACGTTTCCCTCTTAGAATTAAGACGGCATATTTAACGCTTTCCATTTGACCACTGCTGAGGAGGGCAGGCTACAGAGCTTCAGATAACTTGGTGGTGTCACATTTGCCCTAGGGGAAGCAGGAGGACTTCAGGACAGAGTCCCAACATGAGCAAGTTGGCCAGCAACTCCTGTAGAGGAGTCTGAGATGACGCATCTAAAGTCAATCCAAGATGGGCGCTGGTGTTCTTTGGGTGGAAAGATTCACAACTGCCCAAACTAAAACAACAACGTCAAGGAAACCCCATGTTCAGGAAACCCCGTAGACCCGGACACCTGTTAAGCAGAAGTAGCCTTCTGCTCTAGGAGCACAGCTACTGCCCTCCTGTGATGGGGGAGACTCTGCGTCACGTGGCTCTGTGCTCCTGGAAATCTCGGTTGTACTGGAAGACAAGCTTTCATTCTCCTCTTTCTATACCTTCGAAGCGAGTCATGCAAATCAAGATGGCGGAGTATGTCAGTCAGCAAAAGCATCTGAGATGCAAAGAGCTGGTAACATCCCAGTGTCCCTGACTATTTAACTATAGCTCATGGAGGTTATTTAGTATGCAATAGTATGAAATTCTGCCTCTTGCTCAGATAACTAAACATGGCCAAGATTATTATTACATAGCTAATTGGTAAGAATTAATATCCGTTCATTTGAAGTTACAGACTCAATTACTTTTCAATAGCAAAATGTGTGTGTGTGTGTGTGTGTGTGTGTGTGTGTGTGAATGCGTGCACACATTTTTAGTAAGCCTATTGGAAACTAGTGAAATGATATGCTTTCATTCCATGGGCTGTGGACTGAAATATCTCTTTGTTTGGACATCTTGCTCTGTGGCCAGTGATTTGGCAATTTCCTGATGCTATCAGGCTTTGAAGCGAAGGGAAGAGGAGCATGGCTTAGAGCCAATCCGTCAGCCAAGCTTGGCGAGGCAAATGGGCGTCAATTCAGCTAGAGAGGAAAGTGTCACTTGTTTTTACAACAGAGGACTATTTACTTCCTACCACATTAGTACATTTATGCTTTTCTAATGATCAGAAAGCCAGCACTTTTCAAACACTAGGGTGAAGCAGGACCTAGCGGAGGGTTGGTGCTCATCTTTCTGCCCCCTCTCCAGGGAGCTGTCTGTCCCCCTCTGGCTCCACCTCCAGGGTCTCTTGGACCAGCTCAACTGCTTTTCTGTCCCTCCAACCGGTGGCAGCTGGCCCACCCACTTCCCATGCTCTCTAACCCGATACCCACCCCCAAGCATCCCCCCAACATACTGCTGCTTTTTCCTTCCTGTCTCCCCTATGGCTAGTTTGGGTAGGGAATGACCAGACGGTGACTTTGTTTTCCAGCTAGGGAGGAAATGGTGATGGCAGTTTGCTGACACTGAAGTTGTAATGTCAGCTTCAGACACTGTTCAGTTGCCAGGATGAAGGAGTCCATATTCTCAACACCATTTTCCTTCTTACCCCACTTCTTGATTACGGGATGGTTTATATTTAATTCATATTCATAGTATGGACATCATGACTATAAATACTATTTGTGGATAAGCCAGGCATTATATGGTACTAACACTTGATACTTTACGTGTGCTTAGTTTTCTGACATTAATCACTATCTCACTATTCTGATCAGTTGAGATTGTCACGTGTGCCACTCGCTCTAAACTATGCACTCCTTCATCACCTATTTTCTACATATGTTAATACCATTACCATTCCTTTTCTCAAACAATTGTGCATGTGGGTGTTTTCCTACACATATCAAGTGCAGACCTGGTCGCCACTGAAGCCAAATGGGAGCATCAGTTTGCCGGTACTGGAATTACAGACGGTGGTGAACAGCCATGTGGTTGCCGGTACCGAACCCAGGTCCATCAGGAAGATGCCGGTACGGTGCTCTTAAGTGCTGAGCCATCCCTTGCGCCTGTCATTTCTGTCATTGCAGCCCCCCCCCAGTGCTCTGTTAACCATCACCCCGTGCATCTCCTTTACGTTCTGTCTCTCTTTTGTTTCGGAGTCAAGGGACTAATAGAGCTTCTTCCAGAATCTAGCTTTCAGTATCTTTGTGAAAAAGGAACAAGGGAGGAAAACCCTCAAAGGACTACACAGCTGATAGTCTTTATTCCATCACTGCACTGGGTTGATAGTTTAGCAGGGTATAGGAGTCTCTGTGGCAACAAAAGAGGACACACACACACACACTCACACACACACTCACAAACACTCACACACACGCACTGACAACACACACACACTCACACACACACACTCACACACACATACACACACTCAGATTTACTGTGGCAACAATAGAGGACACATACATACACACATGTGCGCTCACACACACACACACACACTCACTCACACACACACACACACTCACACACACACACTCAGATTCACTGTGGCAACAATAGAGGACACACACACATACACACATGTGCGCTCACACACACACACACACTCACCCACACACATACACACACTCAGATTCACTGTGGCAACAATAGAGGGCACACACATACACACACGTGCGCTCACACACATTCACTCACAGTCACACACACATGCACACACATGCTCGCATGCACACATGCACTGACAACACACACACACTCACACACATATACACACACACTCACACACACACTCACACACACATGCACTGACAACACACAGACACACACACTCAGATTCACTGTGGCAACAATAGAGGACACACACACATACACACACATGTGCGCTCACACACACACTCACACACACGCACACACATACACACACACACACACGCAGATTCACTGTGGCAATAAAGGACACACACACATACACACGCACGCACGCATGTGCACACACACGCGCGCACACACACACACACACATACCACCCCATACCGGTTTCCTTGGCCTTGGGCCTCAGGTTACCTTGAGTTGTCCACACCATTTACCCAGACACATCACTTGGAAGGGGCCTCTGAACAGGGACAGTCCCGAGTATTCGGTAGTATTGCACAGTACACCCATGCCGCCTGAAAACAAACCATATTCTTGGGAAGATGGCCAAGTGCAGCCCCCCACCCCATAGGCTTACAGTTTCAAGCAGAGGGAGCTGCCGAGGATGGACAGGTCCACAGAAAACTCTTTCTAAGCCAGTAAGAAGGGGAGTCTTAGAAGAGGTCATTAATTATAAAGAGCAGACACCGGCCCTGCATGAGATTGCTGGGGTCTGCTGCCCAATCTTGGGGTACACTGACAGAGAACATATCTAGTCCTAAATTCTCAAAGACTGGCTGAATGCTGGGACAGTTTCGGCTCATGGAATCTCATGCATGGGTTCAGCTGACGTGATCTGAGCTCTGACTGAGGTTTGGTTCTCAACTCAGGGTCACAGCAGCACACTCGCCACCCGCCAACTCAGGGTCACAGCAGCACACTCACCACCCGCCAACTCAGGGTCACACCAGCACACTCGCCACCCGCCAACTCAGGGTCACAGCAGCACACTCGCCACCCGCCAACTCAGGGTCACAGCAGCACACTCGCCACCCGCCAACTCAGGGTCACAGCAGCACACTCGCCACCCGCCAACTCAGGGTCACACCAGCACACTCGCCACCCGCCAACTCAGGGTCACAGCAGCACACTCGCCACCCGCCAACTCAGGGTCACACCAGCACACTCGCCATCCGCCAACTCAGGGTCACACCAGCACACTCGACACCCGCCAACTCAGGGTCACAGCAGCACACTCGCCATCCGCCAACTCAGGGTCACAGCAGCACACTCGCCATCCGACAACTCAGGGTCACACCAGCACACTCGCCATCCGCCAACTCAGGGTCACAGCAGCACACTCGCCATCCGACAACTCAGGGTCACACCAGCACACTTGCCACCCGAGTCTGAGAAGTCTTCTGGAATAGTTCCAGACTCAGGCCCTGACATCTGTGTAGGCCGCCAGGCAGCCCTGACATCTGTGTAGGCCGCCAGGCAGGTAAGCGTCTTGCAGACCTGTGCACATACAGTGCTTTCTCTCCACACCCACACTGCCCATCAGCACAGTCCTGTGGGGCCACTTGACTCCCTGGTAATCAGAAACCCCTCATCCTGCCGCACTGTGTGTGAGGTGCCATAGGACCAGGAGCTCCAGTCTTCGTGCTTGCTCTTAAGTAGGGAATGCAGACTCTGCCCGGGGCACAGCCTCCCTGACTCCCAAGAATTGTTCCAGAGACGGACGGGTCCAGTCTATGCATGGGTCCAGTTTTTAAGCATATTGGGAAATTTAAACTGTACATTTCAGAGCTGACAGGGTGCTCCCCTTGGAGCATTTCCCCACCCCAGCTTTCTCCGGGGACAGTACTGAGATGCCATTGGGCTAAAAGCAAGGCATGTAGTCCAGGGGCATATCCTTGTTTGCAAGAAGTCTCTGGACTTCTTGCCAAGTGTCAAAGATCTTTCTCCAGAAAATGCCACAATTATTCCAGATGACCTCAAACACCGTTTCTTGTCATAACATGTCAAGAATGAACTTCGAGTGGAATAAATAACACTGGCCCAACACCTTAGAGTAGAAGAGAATCAGCACATAAGCAAGTGAAATGTTCAATAAGAACAGCCTGGTGCCGTGGGGATAAATTTTGATACTTTCTTTAAGGCTATGATGATTACGAGCAAAGGCTGTACCTATAAGAAGCCAGAAAAGTCACCTTACTATGTGTAACAAGCCTGTGAACCTGAAGTGACCTACGTCATGAGGTTTAGTCCCGGGGACTCTTCATCAACAAATGTTCTGGAATGTGATGAGAATGTGATCAAACGGGTTTGATCAAAAGACTGTAGGTCCAGGATGCATTTAGTTTACTTCCCTCTAAAGAGCTGTGTTAAGGAAACAGAGACTGCAGAAACAGAAAAGTAAGGGGACTGACAAGATCAGAAAGGAGGGCAATCGGAGGATTCACGTCCTAGCGCCTTCACTCCCTCTAGACGGTTCCCGAGAATATCTAGCGTGAACCCTGGTGAGTCACCAAGGGTGACATAAGTGCAGAGGCGCTGACTTAGGCGCTATCTTTGGGACAGTTGGGAAGAGCACTTGGGCTCTGTGAAGTACAAGGAGGGAGGGGACACAGTCGTGTAGGACCTTGCACTTGAGGTAGAAATACCGGCCCCTGGGGAAGGAACCCCAGGTTGGGCACAGCTTGCTAACTGTGCTGTTATGTAGGTATGCCCCATGCCCTGAACATTTTCATGGCTGAGAAACTGTAGCCCAAGAAGTGTGAATCCACAAAGGGCTCAGCCCTAGCTGTGGGTTTGGAAAACAGTGTGCTCCAACGGGTTTGATGTTGCAACTGGCATCTAAGCATCTTCCGTCTTCTGAAGCTATGTGGGATAAGTCAGGGGCTGCATCTCCTCCCGGACTGCGGCCAGTTGCCGTGGACACTGCTGAGGCTGCAGAGAACACGGTGACTGACTACACATGAAGATGTCCTTGCTGCTCTGCAGGAGCAAGGCCACCGGCTGACCACGTGTCACCCAGAGCAGTTTTCTAGAAGGTCCTTTACTAGCCTGGAATCCAGCCTGAAAATGAAAGGTAAATACTTCCCTTTGTGTTGGCTTTAATTCTCCCCTATAACAGGTTGTTTGAAGAGTAATGTGAGAAGTAGAAAAAAACCAGAGAATTTGGCCCTGGCCCTAGAGGAGGGCCTGGATGCTCATGTTTATCCTGGTGGTAACTCCTCTTTTGATGACGGTGAAACTCATGTAAAAGTTAGGTCATTTAAAGAGAATTTAGTTAAAAGGCATTGCAAATGCATGCCATGGCACATGAAATTGTTCTTTGCTGGAGATATGGAGGATTGATTTATTTAAGTCTGGGAATGGTCTGTGTGACTACATTCCAGTGTTTCAGACTCTGGCCCTCCACAGCCAGCTCTGGGTTAGTTTCTCAGCTTGTACAGCTTGGCCCAAATGCAGGAAGACCCACCAGAAACCTGGCCTGGGCGAGGGCTCGGCTTTGGGAAGAGGCAGACCATTGCCTCAAGCTCCCTTGTCAGGCAGGAGAACTCTAGGGCACCCTACTTCATTGATTCTATAAACAAAGGAGCCAAGAGAAACAGGACTTTGCCAGCCTGCCCTTGTTTTCCAGTTGATGAATAGGCACCTGGTCCTGGCCCCTGGATTCCATATGCCAATCTTTTGCCAACTACCCTTCCCTAGGGAAGCCCAGAAACCAAGCTTGGTAACGGAGGTAGAGGTTATTATACCCTTACTTCTTTAGTTCTCGCTTAGAAGGCGTGAAGGCAAAGCCTGCTCCTTTGCTGGGTTGGAAGCAGGGCAGGACAGAGCTGATGGTCAATACCTCATGTATCCCGGAGCTGCCCTTTGGTCCCCTGGAGCTTCCATAGCCAGTAGGAGCTTGGCCTCCCTATCAGAGTATGGCCAACAGCGTGGGCTTCCGCCTGCCCCGCAGCACAGACACAAACACTCCGGGTGGATGGATAGGGCTTCCCAGGCAGCTTGCCTGCCCTGTCTATCTCCAGCTATAAAGGCAGCACTGGGTTTCTCGTCAGCCACAGTCATGTCTCCAAATGGCTTTTCAGTGTCAGGCCCATCAGGAAATTAACTCATCAAGCAGTGACAGCTGCTAATTTTTCCCCTTCCACGTCAGATGGATCGCCCGCTGAAGCTAATCATGAATCACCCATCCCTGATTAGAAGGTGCTTCCGAAACACATAACTGCCATCCCGGCTAACTTTTTCTCCATGTAAAATGATATCACCCTAGAGGAGTAGAAAATGAACTGTATTCTCCAACATGATGGAACAGAAGGCTGCTCAGGTTAGCTTGAACCTCTTACACCGTGGGACAGTGACAGGCACTGCTCTCTGGTGCCAGGTGGATGGTCCCTCCCTTTCCTAGGACCACTGCAGGCTAACAGTTCTTAGGCTGACTCCTCATCCTCTGCTTAGGCTGCCTGCCTGTCCTCCTTCCTCCCTTCCTCTCTCCCTCCCTCCTCACTCCAGGAAACAAGGGTGACAGAGCTGGGAGACACTCTTTGTGTGGCTGGGATTCTCCTAGGTGCCATGCTAGTGGGAAGTGGGACCTAGGCTCCTCACATAGGAGTCCTGGGTGGGACTACAGGGCCTGGAGTCTTGGCTGTGTTCTAGGTAGAGGCTGCTAACAAGGACTAAGGCCTACCCTGAGTCTCCTAAGCTTCTTTCTTGAGGGACTTTTATCTGATGCATCTATGGTCATTTGAGAGTCTCCTTTTAAACATATCCCTTAGCGAGAAAGATGCTGATTAGCCAGGATCCCCTCTAACAGAACCTGGGGAGCTGGGAATCCAATTGGGTTCTTCAACCTCCACACACCCCAGGCTCCAAGTGGCAAAGCTGTTTAGTCAGCTTAGCCTGAGTCCTCTGATGTCAGTCCATCCTTATGCCCAGCCCTGAGTGTGACCCTGAGCTCCGTTTCATACTGAGGTCCCTCTTCTCTTGGATGACCCGCGACTGCTACCTGGTTCCAGCTTCTCATGTACTTTCAGCTGGCGAGTGATGGATTCCCAAAGCCCAGTCTTCATCTGCTTGTCCTTCAAAGCAAACCAGTATGTGAAGCCCCATTCTCTGCATCAGGGCTGCCTGGGTGACTTTGCTGCAAGGGTGTGTATGCAAACGCCCCATTCTCTGCATCAGGGCTGCCTGGGTGACTTTGCTGCAAGGGTGTGTATGCAAATGCCCCATTCTCTGCATCAGGGCTGTCTGGGTGACTTTGCTGCAAGGGTGTGTATGCAAATGCCCCATTCTCTGCATCAGGGCTGCCTGGGTGACTTTGTTGCAAGGGTGTGTATGCAAACGCCCCATTCTCTGCATCAGGGCTGTCTGGGTGACTTTGCTGCAAGGGTGTGTATGCAAATGCCCCATTCTCTGCATCAGGGCTGCCTGGGTGACTTTGTTGCAAGGGTGTGTATGCAAACGCCCCATTCTCTGCATCAGGGCTGCCTGGGTGACTTTGTTGCAAGGGTGTGTATGCAAACGCCCCATTCTCTGCATCAGGGCTGCCTGGGTGACTTTGCTGCAAGGGTGTGTATGCAAACGCCCCATTCTCTGCATCAGGGCTGCCTGGGTGACTTTGCTGCAAGGGTGTGTATGCAAACGCCCCATTCTCTGCATCAGGGCTGCCTGGGTGACTTTGCTGCAAGGGTGTGCAGCAGGGACTCCTGCTACTGTCCAGGAGGGCTGGGGCCTCTCACAGTGACTTTGTATGACAGTTAGCTCTGTGTCTAGAAATGACCATCTCTCTTTGTGGTCTCCCAAACCACCAGCACTGAACAACTTTCAGCATGGAAGTCGAAGTCCACACCGTTTCTATCTGCTAACTTGGAAATCAGTCTTCCCTGCATGCAGAAATCCGTGGGGGCTGATCACTCACTTGGCTTAATATAAACACGGCCTCCCAGGGTCATAATCCCTATGTAGAAATGTCATTGGCTGGGCTCTTACTTCTTTAAGATTGTCACAGTTTTCTCGAAGGGGGGTGGGGATACCACCACCACCACCACCATCAACAACAAACAACAAAAAACCCAACAAACCTTCTGGAAAGCTGTGGGCTCACTGCGTTGTCTTCATAGACAAATCCATGCCTCGATGAGTGTCCTCCGCTCACAAACCCTGCCATGCCTCATTATTCTGAGGCACACGTTTCTGTGTGTGCTTCTTAAGCTGCCTTACATTCCAATAGTTGTGTAACGAGAGAGAAGAGAGAGGTAACATTAACCTAGCTCTATGGGTAATTACAGGGTACAGTAGCTTGGAGAAGCCTGTGCAAGCTTTCTCAGTCTAAGAACACCTTCTGTGCCGTTTTATTTATTTATTTTTTATGCAAAGACCTGCTCTTTTCATCCTGCATACAACGTGATTGCTGGTTGTGACACTGCAGGCTACACTGGTTTTATGAAGGATTAAATGCCACCTGAGACATATTTATCCTAAATAAATCACACGCAGTAAACTACAGCACGTCAGTGTCAACGCCCTGGACTGTAGCGGAAAGGTTAGCCACACAGGGCTCTGCCAAGGCAGGGATTAGCATTGAGCCCCAGGACCACAGGGCCGTGCCGCCAACAGGAGAGGTGATCAAGAAATCTCTGCACTGAAAAACACCCCATGCCCCTTTAACATGTGCGAGGAGCCTGGTGAGGGCCATCACTTTGTAAAGGTCACCTGTATCCTGATAACAAACGGGAGTTGATCCTGTCTCTGTTTGGCAAAGACATTGCTTAAGAGGAATTGAGTAGTCCTGCCATTTTTAGGGAGCAGGAGTAGTAACACTTAGCTAATTATGAGTCAGTGTCAAAGCTCAAGTTTTACCTTTTCTTATTATTCTGCTTGCAGGGTGGCTGGGTGTAGGAAGCTGGCTCTGGAATGGACACAACTCAAGGCCAAGAAACCAGGAGGCAGGGACCACTCGGTCCCTGGGGTGCTCCCTTGTGGCCTTAGGAAGGGGTTTAAATGGCTCTTGTACTAGCACAGAGACTGGCTTCCTGTCCCTAACCATGACGGACTGTGCCTGGCTATTTGCCATTTATGTGATGGCACTGGGCTTCAGGACTTGTTTGCTATGTGTGTGACCTGGTTAAAACAGAGAGGGAGGAACCTCCCTGGCAGGCTGGCCGGCATGGCCGTTGCAGGCACGGTCTTGGCTGGCTGACCACTGAGAGTACGCCATCAACCTTAGTTTAATGCTACAATTTTATTTCAAAGGAAACAACAAAAACAATTTTGCCTCGGAGGAAAGGAGTATTTTACAATTTTGAAAAAAAAAAAATAATGGAATCAAGAAAAATTACCAGAACATAAACCTACTCCCAGCACTCGCTGCGAATCCGCCATGGAGCTGGCAGGCAGAGCAAGGGGTGGGCTTCTACTGTAATGTTCAGGCTCAGCCTTCCCGTGCTCACAGAGTCACAAATCAACCCTGGAAAAAAGATGCGGATACAAACACGTTTGTTACGAAAAGCAATGAGTGGGATTTTCCACAATGGACATTTCATGTGCAGACATTACAGTATGAAACGAATTCAGGATGAGAGGCAATGGTCTTAACCAAGGTGCATCTTAATTCAAGACTTTTCTCAAACCACAGATGAACGATTTCTCTTGTGCAGAATGGCCAGGGCAAAGGAAACACCTAAAATATTTGCAGAGAGGAAATTTATACATAAATGAACTAACAGGCTTCCTTTGGTCTGGGAACACCATTATCTCAAACTTAATAACAATAAAAAAAAAAAAAAAAAGTGTTCACTGCTTCAAGATGTAGTCTTCGTAGCTCCGATTTTTAACCGAACGTGGAAGGACGCGACAGCAGCAGGTACAGACGGCCTGAGGCTTCAGACATTTCCTATTTCCCATCAGAGGACATCATCTTTTATCTTTCCATGACTGAACAGGGAACTTGCATGGGAGAAAGACCAGGGTGGATTGCGTCTCAGCATGGTGGTGCCTGAAGGGCCAGGGCCATGAGCAGAGGGCCCAGGGTTCACCCACTCTTCTGAGGTTGCCGAGCAGCCTAGGTGTAGGCTCGGCTCTGTGCTGCTCTGAGGTGCCTTTCCACTGGCCGCTGTTGCCCCTGCCTGAAGGGCCTGTTCAGCACACCTCTGAAGTGTCACCTGCCGCTGCGCTGACCTGAGGAGATCTTTGCCCTGCCCTGGTCCCGGCACCGAGGCCCGCTCATGCCTCTTGGAGCTCAGTGTTTTCTCTTTGGCTCTGGATCACTGTGGCTGCCGGGGAACCATCCTGCGTGTAGATGACCATGCTGGTCAACTGTTCTGTGCTGCCTGTGCCCACAGCCTCACTGCCGAGAGCAGCCCCCGCCTGCAGGATCTCTGGAGAGCTGGCTGTCTCTATCACAGTGTGGGAGTAAACGCCCGTGTCCTCCTGTACACCGGGAGGCAACTCGGTCACAATGTAGTGGGTGGCACCCTCTGGGAAGTTGCTGTTGGATTCTCGGACCATGGCTTGGACCAGCTCTTCTGTTACAATGATCTGTGAGATCTCTCCTTCCGACTCTACCAGGTCCACATGTTCGGCTGGTACCCGCAGGCCGTGGGTCTCGTCCTGCATGATGAACTGGGAGCCTTCTCCGGCCACCATATGGACAGCACCCTCCTCATTCACAATGACCTGAGTAACGCCATCCTTCATCAGCTGGCTGGCTGCAGCTGTGTCGCACACGGCGAACTGGAGGACTCCCTGAACCATTTTCTTGAAGGCCACCTGGGCTCGCTCCTGAGACGTGATGATGGCTGAGGGCCGGACAACCTGAGTCAGTACCTCCATGGCTGCTGGGCTCTCCTGGTCGTCTTGGAACAACTGAGTCTCCGTGGCCTCTGTGCTGCTGTGGGCATGGGCTGCTTCCTGGCCGGGCAGCTGGATCAGCACATCCTTGTGGCTGGGCCTGCCCTTTTCCTCCTGTCCGGCCTCGTTCTCCACCCCCCCCAACTCGGTGACAGCACACAGTAGGGCATCTAAGGCTGAGGAGGTGTCTGACGGAGGGACTGCAGCCTCTGACAGACTTAAGACCTCCTGCTTGGTAACCTGCTGTATCACAGCACCCCCTGGACTAAGGGCCTCGTCCACACTGTGGCTTTCCACAGAGCCCCCCATGACAACCACCTGGGTGGCTCCATCTCCCAGCTGTTCCGGGAGGATGGGCCCGGGGGCCACGCTGCCCACGTGGGGCCCATTCTGACTTGTGGCAATGACCTGCCCGTGCTCGGTGATGTGGACCACCCTGGCCACCTGGCCAGCCATCGCCAGGGTCTGCAGTGTGGCTGCAGCCGTCTCCTCCACGGAGGCATCCAGGGCAAACTCCCCATCGTAGCCCTGGATGATGATGACCTGCTGGACCTCCTCAGGGGGCGAAGCCTGCCTCTTGCTGCTTCTCAGAGACTTCTCCTTGACGGGCGACTCCTCGGCCAGGGTGGCTGCAGTGAAGGGGCTGTCCGTCGCCACGAAGGCGGCCCCTTGTCCTTTCAGGCGGCACTCATAGGACTTGGACACGATGCCTGCGGGAGACAGGGACCAGTTAGTTTGCAAAGAGGACATCAGGGTTCAGGTCAGGCAGCTCTTCTACGCAGCCTCAGCAAAGCACGTGTGCCCTCTCTGCAGAGGCCAAGGAGTCCCTCGGTCACGTCTGCCTTTACAGGCTCCTCCCACACTCAGGGGACACCTGCCCAAACCCGATTCTTTACGGTGGTGTTGGTGTGTGCGCTCCTGGGGTGGGATGGACACTGCCCCTTCTGTCAGCTTGACAGCATCCCCAGGCACCTAGGGACTAAGCTCTGGACATGCCTCTGGGGGACTGTCTGAATGGGGCTGGCCTCTGAGCAGGTCTGTGAGGGGTTGTTGTCGGAGGTGGGCATGTGCTTGGCTGTGGGAGGCACTGTCCAGGGGCTAGAGGCCTGGACTGAAGGAGAGGGGGAAGGGGCCTGTCCTGCACCCGCTGAGGCTCCCTGACTGCGGCTGCAGTGTGCCCAGCTGCAGCAAGGCCTGCCACGATGGACGGCGTCTCTTTTAAGTTGCTGCTTGTCAGACATTGTCACAGCTGTGAGAAAACTACTACACATGGTTCCTCTCACCTCCAGCAGCAAGGACAGTAAGAGCAGCCAGCTGGGAGCCAGCAGTAGGACCTTTGAACCCAAAGGAAAACCCTTCCTTGATGTCCGCATACCAAGTCCAGTGTATTTGTTTAATTTGTTTATTCCGTAAGGATAATGAAAGCTTTGCCTATTAAATTAAAAATAGCCACTAGTAAGTGTAGCTTTAGGAGTTTGCAGGAACAAACACTAAACCAAACCAGTGTGGCTCTGTTGAGCAGTGCAGGCTGGTCTTGTGCCAGGTCCAGGGCACAGAGATATAAACAACAGCCCGGGCACCTGGAGTCTGGAGGAAAGTGTCCCGGTTGGCCTGAGGGGCAGGCTCTGGGGTGCAGTGAACAGCTCATGTCACCTGCTCAGTTCAGGTGCCCCGTGTGTCAAGCTGTGTCTGCCGTGCTCAGACACCGTGGAGGGGACAAAGCTGCAGAGGTGCAGACACCACACTCCGGCTTCAGGACAACACCGAGGTAAAGAGGCTACTAAAGAGCCAGGACCTGGGCCTTACAGGAGGGCAAGGCAGAGGGCGGCGGCCCAGGGGGCATGAGTGGGGCTCCGGGAGGCTCACACACCCCACCTGAGGGCAGAAACCCAGCGAATGCTGGCTTTAAACAGAAAACGGAAGTGTGACACGGGAACAACAGAATGTGTGCTTTCCCGTGTCAACCTCATATTCCTTTTCTCGAGGACAGTTAAGATCCTTGGGATGTGTGCCATGCGGTAAAGGATGAGAGGGTGACCTGCTTTGTGGAGGAGGAGGGGACAGGCCAGAAACAGGAGTGCAGGCTTCTGCCCGCCACTCACCCAGCCATTCCATCTTAAGCTCACCCTGTGGTCTGGGCTGGCTTAGGAGAGAAACCTTTGAGCCCATCTCCCAACAGCAGCGCAGATGGAAGGAAAGGAGGTCCCAGAGAGTGCGGGCCTGTGTGCGAGCACCATGGATGTGGGGGCCTGTGCGCGAGCACCATGCATGTGGGGAACACACTTGCACACCATCGTGACCTCATCTGGAAGCCCCTCCCTAACTCAGCTGGGAACAAGTGCTGGGAATTGCAGGCTTCCTTTCTTAAGGCGAGAATGATTCTAATTAGAGCTCCTGTTCTCTCCTAGGTCTCTATCAGTGTAAACGGCTTCCATGTCACCGCCTCTCCTTCCAAACAGGAAATGATCCACTCACATCTGTGTTCAACATGCCCTGTGTCCACAGCATCTGCATTGGAGACAAAGCCCCTCCCACTCACTGACATGTTAAGTTTTATAACACTATGTGCTTTCTCCTTACCACCTCACCGCGGGGAGGGAATTAAGACTAGTAGCCCAGCATTTATTGCTGGCATCCCTTAAAGAGTGCAAGTTAATCCAGGGGAGGCCTCAGATAGAGCCTCTGGGTACGGACAGCATTTGGGGTTGATTGGGGCAGGAGCTGCTGGTCTAGTCTGCCAAGAGGATACGCCCAGGCCATTCCCAGACTAAGGATGGAGGTCCTGGATCTGGAAGTATTCACTAGCGGCTAAATGTTCCTTTTTTTTTTTTTTTTTTTTTTTTTGTCTTTGTTGGAAAACTCTTCATGCTGTGGGTCTTAGAAGAAGGATAAGGAAGTCACAAAATCTTAGTTCAAGAAAGACAGGCACCTACTGGACAAGCCCCACTCCCAGAAGCTCCTCCCCACCTCACTGGTAACCACAGGATGTGTGCCATGAGGATGTAGCTCAGACTGCAGCAGTAGGGGACTTGAGGGCACGGACCTCAGCATCTTAAAGTCAAGTAACTGCCCGCCCCCCCCCCGTATCCCGGATGTCATGAGTCTCATCACCCTTGCTTCTCCTGCTCACGGCCCACAGTAGGCCAAGGTGGTAGCCCAGACCTTTCCCCGGGGATCTGGAGCACCTCCCTACAGGACTCTGAGGGGCTGTGCCTGTGAGCTCCTGTTGCCACCCAGTCTTCCCTCTTTGCAGAAAAAGAACCAGCTTTGCCCGAACCAGTGCGTGCTCTGTGGACACAAGAGTGTGCCCTCATGTCTTCTGCACTTTCATGTTCTCAGTTGCTGAAGACACCCCGCTCTTAGGAGTGCCCCACACCTGACTGTATCTGTGCCCGGGTTGGGGTTGGCCTGGCTCCTCATCAGTCTGTCTGTCGTCCATTGGGTCCTCCAGCCCCAACATCAGGACCTGTCAGGTTCTCCTCTGTTATTCATGCAAGCTCTTAACCAAGCTTCAACTTTTTGGCTCAAGGGTGAGGATTTTGCTTGCCTTCCTATATTCGGATTTTGGTTTGTTTTTGTTCATTTTTATTTCAAGGGCATGCACGGTGTAATTCAGAGGAATAACAGGAAACAACATAAAGAGTTTCAACTTGCCCTGCCCCCAATAATTACAAAAAAGAATACTGCCATTACACTAAAAGCCAGGAGAGACCAAGTGGGGGGACATAAGTGACATCCTACTCTTAGGGGGCAGAAAGGTCACTTGCTTGGCCATTAGCAATCCCACCCCTCACTGGGCAACTGAAGGAAAGCGTCTTGGGCGCAGGAAAATCCTTTCGACTCGCTGGCGGCATAGGCAATCACCAACCCTGAACTACTTGTTCAGCTCATTTGAATCCAGAGCCGGGCTAAGCTACCTGCAGACCGTTAAAGTGAACCGTGTGGGTGTGGGTAAATATTGCTGCCAGGTGGGTCTGTGATGAAGCTTAATGCCACCTACATCTTAACCTCTGGCAGCACGGCCCCCGCTAGTCCATCATAGTTCATAAATGTGGTGCAGGTCCGTCTTTGATTCAGCAATTTAATAACTTCGAGTGCTGTCAGTACTGCTTTGAAAGATAGCACCTATAAAATGTAACAGCCTCATTTAGACTGAAAAAGATCCGCCCACTGAAGACCCTTCCATTTCAACCGCCATGAAGGTTAGCGATGTAGGAGTTCAAGTGTCATTTAAACAAATGCGAACCTCTACCATAGCTGTGGGTTCCAACTGGGTCATGATCGAGAATGACCTGGGCACGCGTGCTCTTTCTAGCGAGTGTGGACTGAGACACCTTCCAGGGCAAAGGGCCTCGCGGGGGGCACTGGTGAGCATGCTGGATGTCAGGGGCATGGGAGTGGGGATGGGGTTAAAAGGCAGCCTGGTCATGGTTAGGAGACCATGTAGTTTGCTTCCATGAGCAGAGATATTGCCCGTGTCTAAACATGTGGGGGAGTTAGCCCCTGAGTTGGTACTAAAGGTGGGGTTCTATCCCCCCTCCCGCTTAGGATCTGCTTTCAAGAGAGTGGTGTTGGGTTAAGCTGGTTTCACTAGAGCACAGCAATGAAGGTGCAGTGTCTCTGGAAGGCGACGGCTCCAGAGATGGGAACAATAGCGCTCCGTGGAATATGGGTGAGTTGTGAAGGGTAGAGCTTTCCCCAAGCACGCTGGGCCCGCTCCCTCTGTCAGGCTCTGGGCAGCTGTGGAACTGCCTGGGTACCTTCCTTTGTGTGTGAGCTATCCTCTGGTTACTGTCATCACCCCCCCCCCAGAATAAATACCTTATGCTTTTGTTAAGCTTACATTTAATTAAAATGTACAGAATTTGTGCAGTAAACTCAAATGAAACAAATAAAACAAGGCCCCCTCTCTTGAAGGCATACGTTGTGAATGAAAAATGTCATTACAGACTAAAAAATTTTGCAGTAAACAGGGCCTACAGAGAGAAGTTTCCCCTGTAATGACATCCATAAAATACACAAATGGCACTTTTAGTACCATCCTGAATATGGCATTTTCTGTGCTCTACACACAATCTAAATGGTTTGATCATAGAGCATAATACTCCATTGGGTTTATAGAACAATCAATGTTCCATAAAATGATGTATTTATCCAATAGTAGGCTCAGCAGTTACTGGGCTATGACATTGTAGGACACAGGCTTGGGTCCTCTCAGCACACACGCTGGCTGTAAAACTTATCTAACCCACTTCAACAACTTCATCTCATCTGTGCCAAGTCATTTGTGGAAGCCTCAGCCTGGCTTAGAAAAAACTTGTAATAAAAATTCATAGAATTTTCAGCAGAATGAAGGCTGATGACAATAGGAAGGTCACACTGTGTCTGCTCTAAAGAGGTCAAAGGTTGTTGGCGGCTCTAAAACTGAAAGTAGATTTCATGCATCGTGTAGCAGATAAAGATGGTATTAAAAAGACGTGTCGTGAGATGCCTGACGCCCTCGAGAGCGGTGTTAATATCCTCTGTAAACCGCTCTGCAGCTATGGACCAGCATTTATTCCACACATGGAGTGTCTCCTGAACAGTACTAGGAGTTTATGTGGTGCTGGGGTGAGCTGTGAGTTCCGTGGTTTAGGGGCTGTGTTTTCCTTAAGCCAGTAAACCCTGAAAATGCTGGGCTGTTCCGCTGTCATAATTAAAGCACCTTCACTATGAAGTGATCCAAAAAATAATACTTTTCATATAAAAATTTGGGGCACACATGACACTGTGATTCTTAAGCCATGTATAATTTTTCCTGACTTCCATTTTAAAATGTAATTTAAAAAAGAATGTTAAAAATCATACTTAATGTCTATTAAAATGAAACAATATTAACAGATTATGCTAATAAATTAGAGCCATATTTTAATGTCACAAAAGCTTATAAGTTTCTCAAGTGAAAGCAGGAAAAATGACAAATTAAAATTCAGTGAAATATAACCTTTTAGAAGTTTAAAGCAGGGAATACATTATTCTCACAATAGCAGTCAGCAATAGTTTAGCCAGTCAAGTCAATGTCGATAATTGCTCAGTAATTTATTCATCTTAAAGACAGCAAGTATCCCTGGCATGGAGCAGGGTGCCCGCTTCCAACCTGCTATGCAGAGTGGGGGCCTTCCAGCCACCTGAGAGTGCACACCGGGAGGCTCCTTGTCCCCACAGCTTCTCCCGCCACAGACATGGGCACACGCAGATTCTGGCCAGAAAACCCCCGCCCAGTCCTGCGTGGGCCTTAAAAAAGAGCAAGTGTCTGGAATAGTAAGGATGACGGGGTGGGGGAAACCATGTCCTTGTATACCAGTAAACAAGGCATAACTTCTTGTTTGTTTGTTTGTTTGGAGAATATTGGTTGGTCAGAATCTCATGCCTATTACATCATGAGTTACAAAAACACATTCTGGCTAGCGTTATTAAAATCCACTTAGAAAACAGAAAGAGGATATTTGAGACCCAAAATGAAGGATTACTATTAGCATTTTCTGTACTTGTTAAATGTACCCATCACAGCAGAGAGGTTGCCTCTGAGCCTAGGGCTAGCCTCAGTGAGGTAACGGTATAGCAGCCACTGAAGGTCTTGTGGGTTACGCCCCAGTTTGATGAAGGCCTCTGCTTCATGAGACAAAAGAAATTATTAACCTGTAAAAAATTAGCCGAAGTGAAGCCACTGAGGAGCTCTTCAGACATACGGTCAAATGGGAAACTCTACGATGCAATAATGAGCGAGGGCGAGCCTTTAGGCGCCCCACGTTTTCACTCCCTTTCTTTAGGACCACCCGGGTTATGCTGCGTGCGGTCGTGAGAGAAGTTATGGAAGACCCCTGAAAAGAATTCTAAGGAATCCGGGAAAAAAATGAAGAATAAATTTTATCTCAAGTTGGAAATATATACTTGTTCTGGTTTCTAACTTTACCAAGAATGGTCTCTGTGGGTCCAGGCCTTTCCATGGGCACTGAAGAGTGACAAAGAGTAAAAGACAATATTTTACCTTTAAAGAAATTCTGCATTATATCAGACCCTTAGGTATATATTACCATTTTCATGCATGAAGGTCTGGCAGTAATGGGAGCTGGGCACACAAATCTCACTCAGTGAGGTGAGAACTCGTCCTTTAAGGTTATCCTGCCAGGCTTTGGGGGTGGCGAGGGGAGGCCGTGTTAACTATTTCTCTGCTGAGCAGACTTCTATGAGCTGCAGCAATACAGCATGAAATGTCAACTATTTAACTTTGGAAATCCCCATCATGTGACAGTGTCATCAGGTCTCACACAGTGATGGAATGGCACTTTAAACGTAGACTGTGGAGTGCTGTGACCTTGCCACTCACTCACGAAGAGCACTTCTTAAAAACAGCCGCCTGTTCAAACGTCCCAAGTCCATTTGGACAAACCAAGAGAGAGGTGTGTGGGGTGACAGGTGTGGAGGGGGCAGGCAGGTACAGGGTGTCTGCTCTGTGTTGGGTGTTTTCACATCTCCGTCCTGCACAGCCCCCCTGGGAACACACACTGCTAGGGACTTAGGGACTCCTGCAGGCCGTTGTCATCTGGGTCAACATTGCTGCTGAGGCTGAGGACAAACAGGAGGGTTCTCAGCTTCCTCTCTTCCCACTGGAACTCGTCCCTGCAGTGGGGGCCTTTTGGAAGACCCGCAAACTCTTCCTGGACCGCACCCATCTGCTCATGGAACCCAGCCTGGGTTGGACTTCACTCAACCAGTGTAGCATTCTTTTCTGCTTTATGAAATCAGGAAATTAAGAAGCCCAACGACCTTTTCCAAAATGTCCTCTGACAGTTCATAAATGCTCAGTACAGATAACACAACATCGGGAGACAAGACCTATTTTTCAAAAGTTGTACACATTATACATACCTTAAAATTATGTAAATACAAAGCTTAGTCAGTGTCACCAGAGGGCATGCCTCTCACAAGACTAAGTTTAGAGGGCTAACAAAGCAGCTTCGGCTTGTCTCCTGTTGTCTCCTACAAGCCCTATGAGAAGATCACATTCCCTTTCCCAGCCCAGCCCCTATCTCCTCCATGTTATGATGCTGTGTGCTGTCTGCCCTGAGGAAATGAGAGGAAACATACATGTGTCTTCATTGCAGACACTTTTGTATCAAGGTAAAAAGCAAACGCCTTCCCAGCAACAGCACAGAGGCACCATTAAAATCAAATTTACAGTAAACAGAACCTACAGCTGGGGTAAAACACTAACTGTTAGTATTTTAATTATCTGCAAAGCTCTTGGAGGTCGAACATCTGCTCCTAGCCAAATGACAGCAGCTGCTTGTGCACTCAAGACAATGGGGGCCTCTTCCCCAGTCTCGAAGCGAGTCGTATGCTCTTGGCACATGGCTGCCTTTCCTTTTGGTCTTTCCTTCGAAGCTTGTTCCCGCCACGGGGAAGGCATCCCAGTCCGCAAGACTGTTGCAGCAGCTGCAGCAGAGGCTGCGCACACGGGGTGGGGGTGGGGCACAGTGAAGACGAAGGGGCTCACAGTCCCTCCTAGCACCAACCCGCACGGCTGAGGGCAGCTCAGTGCTATGGCTTAACTTGGGCGAAGCTCATGCTGTTCCTCTGACCTCCTACGCAGTGGCCCGGGCAGGGCCAGGACGGGTAGGCATTGCCACGATCAACGTGGAGAACGTAATGTTTACCTCCCAACCAGTGGGCATCAAAATCTTTACTTGGTCTTTTAAAAAAACTATGTTTCCTTCCTATTTAAAGATCGTAACACATTTGTCCTCTGGGCCCTAAAGAGTAATATACACATGGCATAGTAAAATTTAAGACTGATTTAAAAAAATCCAAGTGAAACACAAATCATGCAGCTTAAACAAGGAAAAATAAACACTAATTTAAGATTCCAGCGGCCAAGTGCCTGGTGCCCTGTGCCAAATGGTGACAGACACAGTGGTGTCAGTCCTTCCTCCACACCTGGCCTGGGGAAGTCTAGAAAGCAAACACAAAATCCACATAAGCAGTGACTCAGAGATACTGGACTCCCGTCCCACTGGGTGTATGCGTGCATGTCTGAGGTTCTACAGGATGCGGGCCACATGCCTGCATGCAGGGATGGCGAACGAGTGCTCAGGAGGTGGTAGTTCTGTGACACTCTGTTCTGGCAGCTATATATGTCACACAAGAGTTCTCTAGCAAGTTTCTAATTATATGTATATTTAAAATAAAGTAAAAGATCAAATGTAGCAAGTGTAGATTATGGGGCTTGGGCTACACAGGGGGCTAAAACAGTCCGCTGTACTGCCCGAAGGTGGAAGTGTGAAAACTATTTTCTCAACCATGAAGGTGTTCAAAAGCTTTGCTAAACAGGTATAGCCTCTTCACTGCCAAGGACACTGACAAGCTCTCACACGGGAGGCCATGTGCTCTCGAGCACCAGCATTGCATAGAGCCAAAGTCAGTGAAAGATGAGTCCAAAGCCCCAAAGCACAACACGCCCTAAGGTCTCATTACAGGGTGCCACAGAGCCTGCCTGCTATGCTCCAAAGTTTAAATTTTTATGTAGTGGTCAGTCCTTTGTTTTCCATCAGACACAATGAAGTGCACGCATGCACGCCAGGGACCACGAACACCATCACAAACACAGCCATGCCCGGGGACCGGTTCCTCCTCTCCCCATCAAAGGCACGCGTGTGTCAGGGGCCAGCTGAAGGTGTGCGCATCCACAGGAAGACAGCCTCTGCAGCGCCTGCACAGGGTTAAGGGCAGGCTGACGGCAGCTGTGGCAGTGTGTCTGGGCCTGCCTCCCAGAGCCACACTCCGGGGGGGGGGGTGCCGTCACCACTGCACCTAACTACTGATGGGAAACAAGACACACCATGGCCCATCCTGAGACCTTAAAGGGAGTCCGACGGGAGAAGCTGGGAAAGTAAGCGCACACAACGACAGCATGGAAGTATATACCTGACACCCATGGTGTCACTCATTTATCTTCAGCATGGAAGCACCTGGGTTTCGTGGAGATAGTACTGAAGCCTGAACACAAGAGAACATTTAAATCTCCCTCAGCTGCATATTCCTTTAACTCAAAAGTGCTCAGGTGTTCCGCTGCACAGAGAACTCTCGGAGTTTGGGGACCCTCTCCCTGCCATGACAGCTCCCATGCCTGGTAATGACTCAGTTCTGATAGGCAAGGGCAAATAATGTCAGAAATGTCACAAGCCAAGAGAAGAGCACTAGCTGCTGACAGTGCCTGGCTCCCATTCCTCACTGTACCTGGGATGAGAAGGTTGGTGGGGGTGGGGGGCGGGCGGGGGAGTTGCATTTTGTGAGCCAAGAGAAACTTGATTATTCAGTATAGTTAAGACACTGAACACTCTTGAACACAGAGATACCATACTGTTTACGGGGAACGAAACAGGCTCCCCACACTCTGGGTTTGCCCACTATGACCCACCTCTTCATTGCAGCCTCAGCAGAGTGTGCTGGGGAAACTGAGGCAGAGGTGACTTCCCAGCACTGCTGTGGCTGTGACTGAGACAGTAATCTCAAATAGGGGCACCTCTTGTCTTCAGTTGGCATCCAGAGGCTGTGGAAGCATAACCTCTTAATTTGAAAGTTCACAAATCCTCAGACAGTACATTGCTCTAGATAGTTATCTGAACTTTAAAATCTTGGTGTCTCAATGCATAATATGGGACAATGATACTAAATATGATACTGAACGCTGTGCTTGACGTGCAGACAGAGCTCACGTAGTATCAGGCTTCTGCTAGCTACATTTTAAGGGGAGTAAAGCATAAATAAGTATGCAATGCAAGTGATGTACGTGGATATGGAAAAACTGATACGACTAATATCTGAAGTATGTCACACTTGTAAAACAATTTCGTGTGAAACATATAAGGTCCTACAATCAAAGAGTTTTAAAAGCTGCTGAAAGTAGAGAGTGGGAAAGGGGTTTTGAAGTCTTAGCTGTCAGGGTCACCACAGTGACATGACCGCATGCATACTAGAGCTGAGGTTCCAGAAGGAAGAGCACAGACGTGTTGCAGATTATGCAGGTTGGGGGTTGAGCTACACATTCTAAGAGGAACACTGTTAAACAGGGAGGCGTACAGAGGACTTGAAAATACACGGCTGTCTTAGGAGTTCTGTGTGTGAAGGTGCATTACAACAGATGCACTCACTCTACATGGCTCCGGGGGAAATGTGACAGGACCCAGAGGGGAATGAACTTTGACCCAGAAGATGAAGCATCATGCTTGGCACTTGAGCCTTCTCTTAGGAAAGGCTGGACCAACAGTTCTGGGATATTATAGAGAGACCTCAACCCAGGGATGCCTGTGCCCTATTAACACAGCAGGGAGCTAGAACTGTGGCGAAGGTACCCAAGCCTCTCATATAGGCAATCTGAGGGCTCATGCTTTTGAGGATGGGCTCTGCCTGACCAGGAAGCGGGGCAGCTTCAATCAAGAGATCCACCTGAGCAATAAGAGGGTGTGGGAGTCTAGCTTTAGTCCTGACCATCACAAGATATGTGGTAGCGGACACTCAAAAGACCCAACATGCACTTTGTGCAGGATGCTGATTAAATGTCTGTGCTAAAACCTGGGACCATCAAATCACTGACGTATAGAGGATGTAGGTACTGGCCCCTCCCACATGTCTGTCCACTTGATGCATCAGAAACTACACTAATAATTGAGAAGGACGATCCTTCCTTATGTGGTGCTGTGATGACACCTGGCTCTTCACAGAGCTAATTCCATGGTCCCCGAAGCCAAGGATGATTCCTGGATGTGAGACATGCTTCCCGCTCATTACAAAGGTGTAATGGCAATGGTAGACTTCTGTGGACACTAGAGGCAGGATACCCAGTTCTGAGATCACCGGTGAGTGTCTGTCTGAAGCAGAGTCTAGAGCATGAATGGCTCTGGAGCAGACCAGAGGTTGATATGAGGAACCTGCCTCTTGGCTTCCTAACTACCCCGGTGGGAGGGAGAAAGGTGGTGGTCACTGGTGCAGAGGGGTGAAGGGTGGGCCTTGCTAAGCTCCAGCGGAGGACAAGGCAGCTCTCCTAGGGCTCTGGTGATAGACCATGACACCTGGAACACAATTATCTGCCTTAGAGAAACTCTCCTACGTGACCAACATGGCTCAGTCCTGGGGCGCAGTTATGCACAAGTTCCCTTGTGACTTGGGTTCTTATGGACTTGCTGCACATCCACAGCTGCCCGCTATGCGTGGTTCTACTGGCATCACCAATGATGAGCTAGGAATGGGCCACCATCACACACTGGAGTCGGCGTAAGTCAAGTTGTATGTGGTCCCACTGTACCCATTAGTAGACATGTCAGGGCTTCAAAATGAACCCAAGCCAAGATTTCTTCAAAAGGCCAAGCATGCACTCCTTTAACAAAAACCAAGCAATGAGGAGAGAATGCCATTTCCAGACAGTGGAGTTGGACACTGAAAGATCAGAGCCATCTACAATGATGATGGAAGATGACTTTGTATCTAGATTTCACCAAGACAGGTAAGAACAGTAAACAGTGTCATACCTTCAGTGGAGTTCAAAATTCGTAATAAATTATGTTACCCAGTAATACTGTTCTTCATTTCTACATATGCTAAGGTTTTAGTTTTCTTTGTATTACTAATTTAAATTTCCTTGGATTGCTTATTGTTTTAACTATTGAATAAACACCGATATTATATTCACTATATCAACAAGTCATATCTGAACTAGAAAAACTTTGATGTGTAAGGGGTTGATAATCTATTAGAAAGAAGAACCCATACCATCTATGGCACGAACCAGGAAAGCCCCAGAGAAACCCTGGAGCTTGAAGGATAAATAAGAATGTTTCTATGCAGTGGAGAACCCCTATATCTTCTGAGCAGATGACAGTAAGCAGTCAGACTTGGCTGAGGTTGGGGCTGGGGAAAAGAAGGCAGAGACAGAGAGTGAAGAGGTGGGGTTGTTTGGTTATGCAACACTGAGGGAGAAGCTTAAACTTAGGAATCAACAGTCACAGGAAGCGTTGAGGAGATTTCAGCAAGGAGGTGCAGCTAAGGGTGTGCTGCTAGAAGGACACTGTTGGGACTCTGCAGTCCCTTCCGTGATGCCCTGAGCCGGGGAGCTCTTGCAGAGGTGAAAGAGAGTAAAAGGTTAAGGTGCTTCAGCTCACTTGCTTCCTCTACCCCCTCAAAGGCTCGTCACACTTAGTCTGTTTTGTCCATCCACCTTTCAGTTCTGTATGCCCCACCTGCTCAGAATATAACCTCCCAGGGAAGGAGCCTCGAGTGTTCCGCAAGCACTAGGCACAATGTGCGGCACACTGCGTTCTAATAATTACCAGTACATCAGAGGGCAGGATGGGGTGCTGTGACTTCAGACAGGGAAGGACAGGGCACAGGAAGGTTGAGTGCTGGTTGAGACACCCAGCTTCTAAGGCATGACAGAGTCAAACTCTGACCCACCATTTTCCGGCAGAGGTTGATGATAGTGGCAGAGAAGAGGAAAGACAAGGTGCCAAAGGTCTGATTCCCAAGCGGTGAAGCTGCTGGCCGGAGAAGCAGCTAAGGGTAATCCTGTTAAATGGGCCTAGGCATCCCTTAGTGGCTGCAGTCCCAATAGCCATCATTTTCACGGTCACCTTCTTGGGTTCCCTTTTTATTCACTATCCGAGTGGTATGGGGTTAAAGCTCTCTTCTGAAAGCAAGCACACGGCCTGCTCAGCACACGACGGCACCACGTGCTCAGGGAGTGCTCACCACACGATGGTACCACACAGTCACGTGATTGTGACCAGGTATGACAGTGTCAATGTTTCCATTCTCAGTCACACACCCATGTCCACATGTCCAATTTAACATTGACTTTTTCAGGAGTAATGCTGTACCAAAACACCCATGCCATTTCCTAAGTAGGTGCATACAAAGAGTACACTCCGTGGCTTGTAACATCGAATGAAATAGACAGTTATACAAGTTTGTGAAAACAATGTAGGTGGGTCTTAAGAGGCGTGGAGGAACTGCCACGGTGGACAAGGAAGGCTTGCACGCTCTGTCCACCTGCGTCACACACTTGATTCCTGTCAGAGGCAGGGAGGGCTGTCCAGTCAGCTTTGGGCCTGGGGCAAGGCTGGGTTCTGTGAGACACTGCATACTCGCCTATTACCGGAAAACATGCAGTGCCACATGTGGTCACCCAGAGAGTGGCTGGGGTGGGGGAGGGCTGAGAAGAGAGAGCAAGACTGAGTAGGGACCTCCAGAGGCGTGAACAACCGAAGACTCAGTGATGGGGATGTCCTTCTGTGTGCTATGAATATATGTTTCTCTTATTGGTTGATGAATAAAGCTGCTCCAGCCAATGGACAAGCAGGATTTAGCCAGGAGGGAAATCCAAACAGGGAGAGAGAGGTAACAGGCAGTCACGGAGACGCCATGTAGCTGCCGAGGAAGCAGGAGGTCCAGGCATCACCGAAGCCAAGACCACGTGGAGATACACAGATTAGTAGAAATGGGTTGATAATTAAGAGAGAGCTAGCCAACAAGAAGCCTAAGCAATAGGTCAAACAGTTTATAATTAATAGGGGCTGAATGGCTGCAGGACCAGGTGGCACAGAAACTTTTGTCTATGCTCAGGTCCCAGCAAGGAGACTGGAAAGTTGAAGCATGGGTCACGGGAGGAAAACAGACAGTGAAGACCAACTTGTGTTAAAAAGAGACCAGAAAGACAGAGACTAGATTTCTATGAGTCTCCTGGACCATGACAAAGGCCACAAAATCCATCACTCAGAGGAGGGTGCTGTTGGGATCACAGGGAGTGAGGCGAGCATCCAGACCCCACGAGGATGCAGGCCTGTTGCTGCTGTACACAAGCCACCACAGACAGCATCAGTATGGCACCACCGCGGCTCCGGACACCTCCCTTAATGACACATGGTCAGTGAACCGTGAATACTCACACGTGTCCCACCCATTTCACATAAAATCACAAGACAGGCAATTTGATAGTAGTTCTCTAACAGAAGCAAAAGATGTGCTGGGAAACTGGAGTGATGTCCCCACATTGTGGGAAGTCCTCTGTTCACTTTCGCTTCTGTTGGCTATTGTAGGATGTCAGGCATTCTGCTGAACAAAAATGCTCTGTTCCTTCTTGGAGTAGCAAGGCAATCGGAAGGACAGCTTTGAATTACTTCCTCATTTGCTGGCGGAGAGAAGCTCTGCAAAGCAGAGACAGTGACACTATGTATCTCAGCGTTTACATGTGTCCACTTGATTACTGTGTGCATGTCTGCATTTTCCTGGAGATCTAACAGTTGCCTTACTTAATTTACAGCGTGCTGAGCTATCTATTAGTAGGAACCAAGGTTTGGAAAGTATTACTAAGATAGCTGATAATTTTAGAAATTCTGAGAAGCCTCTCAGATAAATTACACACAGAACAGGAAGGGCATGCCTCCTAGGAAAACCTCTACCACAGAGGCTTGCCTGACAAAGCTGTCACGTGACACAAGGTTGTCAGCACTGCTTGTGACTAAGGCTGCAGAGATGAAGCCTCAGGTGACCCAGCGGTCACCCTCTAGAAGTACAGCCCTGCACCTCAGTCATTGGCTAGAATGACACTTGCTCCAAATCCGTCCCGCTAGTAATATTGGACCAGCATACCATCCACTAACCATGCACAACCAGTTTCCCATGTAACATAAAAATACCAAGGTAATCCTGCAACTATAACCTCGTTCCCTAGTAAATTCTGATTATTGTATTCAAGTTTTGTTTTTATTAAATACATTTTAAAAATTTATCTATGTTGAAGCAGGTTTCTAAATATTCTTCAAGGTGAACTACAAATTAGCTTGAATTTTGGTTACATTTTTCCTAAAGAATTCTTATTTTTCCCTTCAAAATACTTTCCCGCTTTATGGAGAATCTGCCATGATTGTAACTCTATTTGACTCAACACAACTCAGCTTGAATTTGTGAATGGCTGAAACTACAGTACATTTGGGAGAAAAATGTCTGACCCCACAGGATAAAGAGGAAGTGCCCTGTCCCCAGACACATACATATCCCCCCCAATACACACTGCCAGAGGGGCGGGGAGAAGGGAGGAGAGGGGTCTGAAAAAATAACAGCGATACCGGAGTAAATTTACACTTGCATCCTCTGGGTATTAATTCAAAGGGGCCAAGTCATGAGAGATGCGTATTCTGCCTGTGACAGGCTCTGAGTAGAATTCAGGACTATTGGTTAATGCTGACAAAGCACGACACTGGCTAGGCAATCACAGGGATCCCTGCAAAGTCTAGAGCAAACATCACTGACGAGTCTCATCTTGAGAAAAACTTCTGCTCAGATATGAAAGCATAAACTCTCTTGTATATTGAAGATACCCCCGCTTCCTCAACACAGCAGCCATTTATGCTATCTAGATCTAGAAATTAATGGGCTGATTGTAACGTGCACTCGGATGGGTTTATAGTAACCACATTTAGCTGAGTGTGAAATCACTACAGACCTGCTTCTGCTCTGATCTTTTGAATGGAAATTTAGGAACAGTAAAAATAGCTAAGTCTACCTGGTTGTTGTGTCACACTGAAGCTCTTTAAATATTTAAAGATGGGGAATGCCTACTCATGAAGATGAAGAAACAGATAGCAAGAGGAGAATGCAATAGGTCTGTAGATTCTTGGCTGCACAGCAGTGGATGGAACCCTTATGTGTCAGACCACACGCATCCATCCTAATGTAGTTCATAATCCATCTGAGATCCTAAAGCAAGCCTCTGGTCTTTCAGCCCGAGAAGCGTAATAAAGCCACTCAAGGTTTCCATTTTGTAAAAGAACAGGGTGGAGGGGTGGAAAATACTGCAGCACAGAGTAAACGCTGCGGTGAAGAGCTCCATGAGCAGCACGGTGGAGAAGACGACGGTGATGATAAAACTGTCCGTTTTAGGAGGCGGACACAGACGGGCCTGACACATTCTTGCTGCGTTTTCAAGAAACTTTAAACTCATTTCCACTCTCTGAAGGAGAATCTATGTGCACAAAACCAGACTTGTCACTGTTTTGGTGGATGCCTCAGCTCAAGACAAAAAAGATATTTAAAGAGGTAAGGGCAGTGCTTACAACTTATGTACACAATGTAAGCTGAATGCTTCAGCTATTAATATGCATTTTACTCCAAATAAAAAGAGTAACTTGTTTTCACAGTTACAGACATGGATTTTTAAAAGTGTCTGTTGAGATGAATGTATCTAAACAGAGATGACAGGAAAAAAGGGTAGATTATTGAGTCTAATAAAAAAACCGTTAATCTCAGAATATGTTATATTGGTATGGGCTTTGGTTTACTGATAGAAATTTAAAGTTATTTTTGCTACAGTATATGCATGTTTCTACTCTTGTGTGGGTATTGTGCTTGTGCAATTCATTTAAAAATGTAATGTTGAATTAAAAATACAGGTTAACAGTCATCTATAATAACCAAACTTGTAGTCATATTCAGTATGTTTTCAAGTTAGGAGGGAAAATGGTGGTCAGACCAAGACAGGGGAGAAACTACAAAGGAGGGAATGCACTCAAACATGCTGTATCCTCACATAAACGTCCCAAGATAAAAAGTGAAGGAAAACCCTGCCCCTGATCAAATGCCAGCTGCCGTGTAAAGATGCTTGAGGAACCTGCATCTGCTAATCGATCTGCTCAGCTGGAGGACAGCCCTGCACTTGTCACCAGGCAGCAGGCATCAATGGAGGAGTTTTGATTCGGGCACAAATCAGTTGGAGAAGACCCAGTGAGGGGAGGAGCAGGACAAAGAGGAGGGAGGGAGGGACACGGAGCTCCACGGCCTGCCACAACGGTACCTGGGGTGGCAATCAGGTTGCACCCCCCTAAATAATCAGCAAGCTTGACCAGGAAGGGAGTATGCTTTACTCACTCACAGGAAGTACGTCTCTAAAAATCACAGCATTTCACGCTGAAAGAGACACTGACATCTACAGTCGCCATGAAAATGTCTGCACAATCCAAAGACTCGGCTTTGGCTGCAGGTGCAGGAGAGGGCGCGCAGCGTGGGAAAGAGACGCTCACACACCATTGCCGAGAATGAAAAGTGCCACAGTCACTTTTGGGCAACAATTTGGCCACATCTTTTGTAACACCTCCACCCCCAATTAAATAAACACACAAGTTTAACTAGAGACCTGTGCTAAATACAGTTTATGATCATTTCCAAGTAGAGCTACCAAAATGCCGATCACCAGAAGAACAGAAAAACACACTGGTACATCCATACAATAGAATACTACTCAGTAACGAAAGAGTCTAAGAGACAGAAGCGTTAGACTCAGCATAGGAAGCAATCTCAAAAACTATGCTAAATAAAGAGCAGCACACTGTCAACCCATGCATGTGTCTCTCTGGGAGAGACAGAACTGAGGGAAGTGCCAGGCTGAGTGCTAAGGAGTAGGGACATGCCACTGATGAAACAAGGGGGCTTTCTGATGTGACAATTTTGACTCTGTTGTAGTCAAAAACCATTGTTTTTATCTATGGATTCTCAGGACTCTGTAAGACACATTTTAGAATCATTACAGATCAACATAATTCAGTGGCTTAGCTTCAGCACTTGAGGACAAATCCCATGTGTCCAGCTTCCTGTTCACTTTACAGACAATGCAGGCCTGGTTGTTCAAATAACCCTCTCCTGTTTAAGAAGCCCCATATCATTAGGTTAGGGTATCATTTACTTTTAAGTTTCGTTTTTAATTGGTGATACAGAAACTCAAGGAGTAAGAAATATTCTGGCACGCTAAGCATCTGTGCACTGGTGCCTGTGAGGGAGAGATGTGGCTGTCTGGAGCCAGGTGGGCTCTGTCAGCCGAGGGTAGTGCTGTGCCCATGGCAGACACCAGGCCCTCTCACTGCCACTGACTGCGCTCTGTCCACTCTACCTCATTAGAGAAAGACCACTCATTTCGCGTTGTAGGAAGACACAAACTGGACTGTCTACAGATGGCTGCAGCTGTGGTTAATTAGCGTTGCTGTAACTGTCTGTCCTTCAGTTACACAGCAGCCGAACACTTGCTTCCCGCTCACTTCGTAGCTGCTTGCTTGCTCTCTTGGTGTGTTTCAGCAACAGCCACATGCGGGAGACTCAAGTTCCTTCCAAGGCCTCTGCCACAGCTAAAATGGCATCACGAAGGCAATGGAAGCTGCTGAGTGTTTAGGAGGGGTGCGGAGGGAGCATCGGCTTTCTCTGTGGTCACTGCCGACTCCTTCACATTCACACAGCGAGGCTGGCTCCTGACTGTCCTTACTCATGTCTTTGGGCAGACTCAAGATTCAGGCAGGTCTGGGCTATAAAGCAGTGACCGCGTGTGGGCAGCTGTGTCAGGCTTGAAGGGCTTCAGTTTCTGAGTCCACAGTGTGGGGCCATGGGTACCTTGCCGTACCTTAAGCGCTCGGGAAAGATGACGTAAGGCAGCTCCCGGCGTGCACTTGTTTGGCTGCAGCGCTTTCAACACGGGGCATGCTGTTGTCTTTCGTTTCCTCTAGAACCACTTTTTAAAAGTAGTTACAGCTCATGAATGGGGCACCGTTGCTCCAGACTGAGTGCTAGGCTAGACCACCATGTGCACCCCCAGATTTCTCAAAGTTTCTGCCTCCTACCAGACTCAGTGAAGCGGGCTACATGTGAACTGCAGAGATGGCCCAGTGACTAGGACAGCTTGTCACTCTTACGGCCTCAGTGGGCACCACAGCCATCTACATATTACCCCCACCCATGTATAGTCACATAACAAGATTTACAATGCCCAAATTTGAGCTGAACAAGGATGGCACCGATGGACCCGCTAAACTGGATGGGGAAAAGCCCGCGAGGCCTCAACCTCCACGAAGAACTCCATGCAGCACTAGTTACAAGTGTGCATGCAGTAACAGTGGAAACTGGGCCATGAATCTGAAGGAGAGTCGAGAGGGCTGAGTGGAAGGTTTGGATGGAGGAAAGGAAGGGAGAAATGCAGCGATACGACAATCTCAAAAATTGCCAAACAATACATTTACAGACTCAGTTTACAACAGCACCAACATAGTCCACTAAAAAGGATGCCTGTATCACAGAAACTCTATGTTCTGATTGGCAAAGATCGTCTGATAAATACACATAGTCAGCTATAAAATATTGAGAAGTTCATAGTACTAAAAGGTTTGATTATTCTGATTCAAAACCTACTGGAGTCAACTCTAAGACAAGCTATTATGCCGTTAAACATACAGACCTATTTGATAGTAAGATGTAGACAGAATCGTCCTCCATTTTAAGCATGGCTCAATAGCCAGTCTTTATGTACCACAAGTGTAACTAACCTGCATCACGAGTCCCCTTCACAACTCTCTTCCTGCCAACATCTCCATCCAGCAGCCAGAATCCACGTCCTACTCCATTCTGAACTGCAGCCCGCGAGGAAGCCATGGCCTAGCAGCAATTTTAGGGCATGATCTAAAACACTAGGATATGGTTTGAAATGAATTGCTCCTCATAGCCTCATGTTTTAACTGCATGGTTCCTAGCTGGTGATGCTAATTTCTAAAGTTCTGGAAACTTTCAGGAGTAGGGCCTAGCAGGGTACAGCTGGCCCTGGTTCTTGCCATCATTCCTTTTCCTAGTTAGCCAGGAGGGGACCTGCCTCTGCCACACTGCTGCCCTGTGTTTCTGGCCACCCTGGGCTGAAGCCCTGTAGCAGTCACTGAATTTAGGAAGGGCATGTGTTCCTGAAGTTACTCATCCAGGAGTCCGGAGACAGACGTCAGTGATGACAAAAGGTGCTCTGCTCACAGGAACGGAAGGCCAGTGGACACAGAGGAGAGGCCAGCACCAATGTCAGGGGACAATGTCAGGGGACAATGTCAGGGGACAAGCAGAGGTTCAGTCAGGCCTCGTTATGTCTCACTCACTCACCGTGTCCCGAAACAACACTTCCAAGTCACAGGAAAGGGGAAAGTGGCCCAGAAAGCCTCTAGGGAAACGTATGGACTGCAATTTAGAAAGGACGGCCTGCACTGACCAAAGCTGTCAGGAAAGACCCTAAGTAATGGAGAAACAGAGACAGGGAGAGGAAGGCAGGAACGAATGAGCAGGGGAATGAAGTCTGGCCGCTGCAAGAAAAAAGTAGGAGATAATGTGCAAACTCAAAACTTTCAAGTATTCATAAGATATTAAAAATCATTTAAAACAAATGATTTGACAGCTGCAAATGCAGGATAACACCTAGTTGAATTATAGAAACAGTGTGGATAATTACTTTTTCCAAACGTGAGGCCCTGTGGACCGAGGTCCTGTCTGAATTTCCCTGCAGCACAGTTACCGTTCGAGAGGACACATCCTGTCACCACATCAACCTCAGTGCCTTTATCATCCACACATCAGTCAGGATGATGAGAGATGTCCCAGGATCCTAGCAGTCTTCCTCTGAAGGACCTACATGTTAATTACTGCACTAATTACGGTTTTTTAATAACCAAATGAAGTAAGCGGTCTACGGGAATTACAGACACAAACGGGAGACTGAGAAAATACTAGTTACTGAAGTCGTCAGGCACACTGACACACGGAACAGGCTTAAAGTGAGGCAGGGGCTTTAAAAGACAAGCATCTGAAATAATTAGGGCTCCACAAAGCAAAAAGAAACGCTCTTTCTGAATGGAAGTGCATCTGAGCTGCTCTGTGCCGATATGAAGGTGAGCCTGCTTAATTCACTGCTGCTCCTTTTGTTATTAGGAAAACATAATTGTCCCAAATAATTAGCACTAGAGTACATCACAAGCTGACAACAAAATTATAGAAATCTTCATATTCAGATCCGTCTAGCTGGCTATTAGGAACAGTTTCTGATCATAACCCATTAGTTGAAGTGCCATGAGTTCCTGATTGCCACCGAATAACCTCCGATATCTGCCTAAGTTAACAGCCCCTATTTATCCAGGGTTTTCCTGACAGTAGAAATTGCTGAGGATTTCTACAGCTGCCACACAAAGGAACAGTATTCCACGAGTGCACTAGAAAGTAGGTGGCGCAAGGGTGGGAACAGGGATTTTAACCACACCGCTAACTACTACATTCTAGGGGAAACCCTGCAAAGCCACGTTCCCACTGCAGCTCAGCAGTGGCCGCGGCTTCTGCTCCCAAACTGGGCACCGTGTGGCATATTGTGACATGCATGGGAGTTTTTCTGATCTTGTATGTAACATTTCTCTTCTTCCCATCACCCACCTTTAATTGTTTTTTAGCACTTAATAATTAACACACTTTTGTTGTTAAAAAAAACTAACAAAAAATTTAGGGAGCCCGCTAACCGCATGCTCTCTCTTGCTAACTAAGCTGTTTTAAATCATCAGCCACCCAGCATTTTGTGAGGAGGGAAAAAGACAAAAGAACTTGGTTCCACTTTAAAGACAAAACGCCATTGCCCTCTGGCCAGAGCTTCTCCTGGGTTCACCTCCAGGAAAAGCTACCAATCTGGGCACCTCCTGCTTTGCTGGCTTCCCACCGAGGCCCTGGTCCTTACCGCTAAGACAGCGTGCCGCCCGTTCTGCAACCCTGTAACCTCATCATTGCCCCTCAAGTCCTCTGGAAAGGGTTCAGCACACGAGGCCAAGCTGATGAACCCACAGAGCTGTGTGCTGCAACCCGTGAGAGATAAGTCTGATTACTTTGGTAATTAATGATGCTGGAGAGTAATATGGATTTTCTGTTAGAATTTGAGTTTGAAGTTAATTAGTCTTCACGTTATGATTTGCTGATTAATTATGGATATTTAGTTATAAAGAGGGATGTTAATTATTAATCTCAAAAAATCATCTAGTGTAATTAACTAAAACTTTGACATCAGTTAAAATTCCCTTCGAGTATAACTTCTAAAATTATCAATTACCAGTGAGGAGAAGAGTGTGTGCCCCTGGGAACGGGCCATGTTCTCTGCTCAGACAGAACACACAGCGAATGGAATCGTCTGTGGTGTGAGGAGTGTGTAGATTTTCAGCACAGACCCAAGCTGTGTCAAGGTTTGGCACTCCTCTTCGGCGGCCATCTCTCTGTAAGAACTTTCATTACAGAACAACGTGCATCAACCCAGTCCAGGGTGAGGCCAGCCCAGGTGGACTGCCACGCACTGCCCAAGCCTCCGGCGCGAGCTGCCGGGCTCGGCTGGCTCTGCGAGGCTGGGAAGTGGCGGTGGCACCAGGACACGACAAGTCTCTATTTTTGGCGGCAGCGGCTTGGGGACTCTGAAGACGATGCTTCGGCACAAGTGCTAATTAGTGCTTGGATTCACACAACTTAAAATCACCTTTGTGGCTCATTTCTTTCCCTTCATCTCCCCCATCATCTGTCAGCAATGCATCTTTGCTACCAAAAAAGGGGAGGGGTGCGTGATTAGGAAAAAGGGTCAGACCTCAAAGTGTCACCAGCACATCACTGTCCTGGAATTCCCTGCAACAGACTCTGAGCAGGGGTCTGTTTACATGATCTCTACATCATCTTGACAATATTTATTCTCTATTTACCTCAATGAGGCAATATGATGATATTTATTGCTCAGAATGGCTAAATATAGACTTTTCTTGAGCACACAGTACCATAGAGGGAGGTTTGCTCTAATCTACATCTTTAAACTGACAAGCTGGAGAATCCATAATGAATGCCTCTTTTCATCTGGATGTCTGTGTGTATCTGACAGTATAAATATTTAGCAATATCGGAGTCAGCTTGTGATTTTACCCAGATGGACTGATTGATGCCTTGGCTCGATGCTGCCAAAGACTCTCCATGTAGTTATAGAAACAATTTCCCTCTTACTTCCTAAGAAGCAATTAGGTAGCCAAAGGCAGCAACCCCAAAATAGTGGGAATACTTCTCGTATCAGCTGACAACCCTGAGGGATAAATAAAATATGGTACTTAAATTATTACCGCTTTACTTTCCTGAGTCACGGGATTAAAGCTTTCACTTCCAAAGTACATATAAATTGCAGGGTTTCTTATGTCTGTAATTTGCAAGAATCTAAGTTAAAATACCAGCTAATCAGTCAACTTGCATTCACCTTGGAAAAAGTACCACCCTTCCTTGTCATTTTTGTAAATTGCATGCCTAAGCACCAATGTTATTTTGAGAAGAAAAGTTGCTTGTTGTCAATAACATATATTGCAGTCTAGTTAAAACAACATTTGTTAAGATTTAATCGCAAATGCAATCCCCTTTTAAAGTTTAGACAGAATGCTCACAGAAATTCAAAGGACAGATAATAAATCATGTTCCTCATCTTGGGTGTGAATGAGGCAGGTCTGACTCATTCAGGCATGTCATTTTAACAACGAATGGTTAAATTCTCTCCTGTGAAACAATGAGGGCTACACACACTCAGGAGCTGCTAGGTGACACTCCCTTCCACCTCTAAATCATATTTTTCCCCTATCAACATTGTTTTCATCTATGTAAATCACAATGAAAATGAAACTACAGAATTACACCGTTTTTCTCATTTCCGCTGTAATCCATCTGCAAAGGCTGGGAAGTTATTGCTAAAACTTCACAAGGGTTGTTGCGTGCTCGCCATCTCTCTGTTAGCCCCCTCTGCTCCAGCTCACCTTCCCCGGTGTGAGATGCTTGCAATGGCTGTGTCAGGCGCCTTTATGCATACCGCTGCTTTGCAAGAAAAGAGCTGCCCATTATTTTTGGCATCAGCCGAGGCATGTGTTTCTGCAACTCAGTCACCTCTCCCTCCTATCCCATGTCCCACCACCTCTCGTTCCTTTGTTTCCTGTGAGTGCATCCCTATCTTTGTATAACCCATGCAATAACCCAGAAGAAAGGGCAAGCAAGACATTATTCTTCTTGACACTAATGCCTACGGATCCTACTCTACTGTGACTCCTCGCCCTATTACAGGCATCTCAGCTAACAGAAGCCGCGGAAGCCAAGAACTGGCCCTGGAAATGTACTCCAGAGGAGGGAGGACGTGCTGCTCACACACACATACACACACACACACACACACACACACACACACACACTCACGCACACACACACGCACGCACACACACCACACACACACACGCACGCACACACACGCACACACTCACACTCACACACTCACACTCACGCACACACACACACACACACGCACGCGCACACTCACACACACCTTCCCAGGACAGGCTGTCCAGCTGTGATGCACAGTGGCTCTAGGCCCAGTCAAATTCTACACCTGCCAGTTGCCAGATAAAAATACACATCTTTGTATGTTTACTGTAGGATCAGTAATAACTTGACTGTTGAGTTGATGCAGGGCCAGGCCCGAGACTGAGGCTGCTACACAGCACAGTAGTCATGGCTGCTCTACTGTTGGTTGCTTCCTCCCTTTACATGAAGGGAGAGGCAAACAGACACAAAAACAGGAGAGAGCAAGGTGTCACATCTAGAACACAACAGGTACCTGTTCATCTCATAACTGCAGAAAGTAGCTCTATGCTCAGCAACAAGTCCAGAATTTGGTAAAAGGGGCACAAAAATGTTATCAGAGGAAAAGTTTTGGGTCAAATTTGTCACTGGAAAAGAGGGGTTGCAGAACACCCTCATCATGTGCTCATCATGGAAAGCGGTGTGACTCACAGCTTAATTTCCTCACACTGAGCTATAAATTACAAAGGCTGCTGCAACTAATTTCTGTGGTGCTGTACTAGATGGCAGATGGAGTGTCCATGCAGCCACAAGTACACGCTTCCATCTTTCTTCATGACTGCTGCTACTTACTCTAATGATGTATAATAGCCTGCAACTACACTTAACCTGCACATCAGATGGCAGCTCTGGCTGTTTACCTGGAGTTATGAGAAGAAAACAGCAAATCAACATAGAATTGGAAGTGTGTACATTAGCCTCCCACATGTCAGCTTAACCACCCCCCCCATGATGTATAAACACATCTCTAAATTGTTTTCCCTTCTACACAACAGTCAGTACCAAGAGCCAAAGTGTATGATAGAGTGATGGTGAACTAGACACACAATAAAGAACCTGAAAGTATATACAACTGTGGTTTTACTAATGAACTTATATCCTTGAGAACTGCCAATATGGTCTACCAGTGAGGCTAATTGTTTTATAAATCCCCGAAAACTCACCACAGCACAACAGATGGAACTATTGTGATTGGCCTCTGACACACATCTAAGCCCAAGAAGGACATCATACGAACTCCCTGGAATGGAAACCCTTAGCAGTTGTCAGCTTCGCATCTCCTCTCTCCTCTTCCTCTCTCTCTTCTTCCTCTCTCTCCTTTCCTCTTCTCTTCTCCTCCCCCTCTCCCTCCTTGCTTCCACTTCCCTTCCTCCTCTGACCCAAGAACAACAACTCCCACATGAAACACAGCTTAGCTCCATGAGCCACAAGGCCACTGAGCACTGTCAGTAGTTAAGTAAGATGCACCATACCAGGATCGTGAAGGCACACTTTGACTGGTCATTACAGCTCTTGCCATACTGGGTGAGTATGAGCAAAATATGAAAACAATACAGTTTCACTGCAAGTAGTCCTCACGCAGTTGAGGATGATTCTTTCTAAGGATGGAGAAAGGAGACCAAAGTGGGAACACTTTCTTACCACTGTGCTTCCTTTAAAGGTGACATCTCCCACGGGAAAGACATCCACAGAAAAACTAAAGACAGAAAATTCTCTCCTTCTGGAACAAGTTTTGGAGAATCTGATTACGTCTCCTCCCGCGCACGGAGCGAGGTACTGTGCTTTGCCGAGGGCCGCTGCTATGATTAACGCCATTTGTCTGAATCATTATTCTGCACCTTGGTTCAGCAGACACTATGAGGATGGCACAGTAATAAATGACCGCGGGATTCTTCCCTGCTTTGGCCTCTTTTTATCTGCCACCTCTGCACCATCAGCTCCATCTTTCTGAACCTCTCTGAATCCCCAAAAGGGACAGGGTGTCTATTTGTTTTCCACTAGGTTACCACTCTGTCTATTGTTGTTTGCACTAAAGGGTACACATTCAATTCATTCTTGTGACATGAAAGCACTGATACAGTAAATTTTTTGCCCAGGAGAAAACAAAAACAAAGTTGCCGAATATCAAGTAAGGTTTGAAACACCAGCTAGCATGTACGTCTGACTATTGAGTAAGGTTTGAAACACCAGCTAGCATGTACGTCTGACTATTGAATAAGGTTTGAAACACCAGCTAGCATGTACGTCTGAATATTGAGTAAAGTTTGAAACACCAGCTAGCATGTACGTCTGACTATTGAGTAAGGTTTGAAACACCAGCTAGCATGTACGTCTGAATATTGAGTAAGGTTTGAAACACTAGCTAGCATGTACGTCTGAATATTGAGTAAGGTTTGAAACACCAGCTAGCATGTACGTCTGACTATTGAGTAAGGTTTGAAACACCAGCTAGCATGTACTTCTGAATATTGAGTAAGGTTTGAAACACCAGCTAGCATGTACGTCTGACTATTGAGTAAGGTTTGAAACACCAGCTAGCATGTACGTCTGAATATTGAGTAAGGTTTGAAACACCAGTTAGCATGTACGTCTGACTATTGAGTAAGGTTTGAAACACTAGCTAGCATGTACGTCTGAATATTGAGTAAGGTTTGAAACACTAGCTAGCATGTACGTGAAGAGGCTTTCTGAGCAGTCTTCGTTAGCTAATGGTATTTCCCATGTCTACTGTTGATGCACCCAGAATGCCCAACACAAAGCTTCCCCACAACTATGCAGGACAAAGGCCGGGACTCTACATGCACTCAAATATGAGAATGTTGCTGATGGTGTGATGGGAGATGTTATTCTGTAAATATGTTTCTCATGCTGGTTAATGAATAAAGCACTGTTGGGCCAATGGGAAAGCAAGATAGGCGGGGCTAGGAGACAAGGAGGAAAGAGGAAGTAGGGAGGAGGAGTCAGCAAGTAGAGCATGAAGAAAGCAAGATGCCGGCCCGCCACGCTCGGATAAGATGACCACGTGGAAATACTTAGATAAGTAGAAATGGGTTAATCATTAAGACAGAGCTAGCCCACAAACAATAATAGTAACTGGCCACAGGATTGTATCAAATACAGAATCTCTGCATGTTATTGGAGCTGGTGTGGCTGTGGGACCAGACCGGCAGGGAGGAACAAAGGGTGGGACCAGGTGGCCGGCGGGAAAAACCTGCACATAACAATGGCGAAGTAAGTTCTTATAGACATGTGCAGATAGGCAGCAGGGTCTTCAGAGATCTAAAAGTGGTCCACTACTGGGAATATAAAGTGATGACACCATATACAAAAGAGTCATTTCTACTGTATATGTATTATGCATTGTTCACAATGGCCAAGAAACGGAAACAAATTAGAAGCTCATCACCCGATGAACTGGGTAAAATGTAGTGGGATGCACACACAACGGGACACTGCTCAGCCATCAAAGGGACCCAGTCCTGACGTGTGAAAACAAGGCTGGATGGAGGTGGAGATCCCTATGCATGGGTGGCTTTCGCACTGTGTTAAGCACAGTGAGGGTGTGGTGGCTGCAGGATGCTGTGGGTGGTGCGGGAGGGCAGGGCATGGATGGTTGACAATGAACACTAAGTTAAGCTAGAATGGGAAGTCCTGGAGTGCTACCACACAGCAGACAGAATATAGCTAAGGGTAACACTTATATCTTTTTTGAAGCTAGAACTATTGTTGACCACGAAGATGACTAATGTTTGAGGAGATGTGGATGTTTTTTAACATATCAGATGCCTACCTAACACCAAGGCATTATGTGAGAATCACACTGGTGAGCTGTAGCGAGCAGCTAACAATAACAAAAGAGAAACGAGAGTAAAGGAGATGTGGGCAGCCGGCAGCTGATCTCTACAGGTCTGCTATGGGATTTCATGCTCTAACACATGTGAATACGTCATCTACAGGAGAAGCTAAACTATGTAAATGCCACCACAGCGCTTGCTTGGCAGTAGCTTTCTTCTGCCAAGGGTAACACGTTTTCCTAGTGGGGCTGCTAAGAAGTGCCAAACCCTGCAAACCCTGAAGAATATTGCCAAGTGCCTTCTAACTCTGGGCGCAAGCCTTAACAAAGGCTCAGCACAAGACGAATCTGAAATTCAGAAATGGCCCACAGTTCTTGGAACACGACCTTGTGTACTACTACTTTGGTTATTACTGAAATATATGTACTGTGCCAAAAGTTAAGAAGTAATCACGTGAGAATCACCGGCTAATCTAGCCTGTGCTAAGATGGATTTTTAATGGAAGTTTAATGAATGATAAATACTCATTTCTTGATAAATGTTTAATTATGCCAATAATTACCAACTGCTGAAAACTACTGTTGTGTTAATAATGGCATCCTAGTACACATGCAGTGCCATGAGTCACGGTGCCGTTAAAGATCAGAGCTCCATCTGTCTATGAAAACTTGCAAAACAAAAGTCTAATTAATATTTTGATCGATTTTCTCCATACTTCGAGTGTCCTGGTCTTTAAAAAGAGAACTCATTTTCTCTCCCATGAGAAAAGGTCAGGAAAACTGTGCAGTGTCACCCTGGGACCAGCATGTGCCAAAGATCAGTCAAACAAACAGAACAAACAGAAATGGAAACACGGACATTACCGAGATCATTGACTAAATCCCACGCCCTTCATCATTCTGATGACTACTTCCATATGATCTGATGCCATGTTTAAAATGCCGGCCCTCACACTGCTCAGCAGCATACGAGCCTCAGCTTCCCCTACTAGCTGGCCCTGGTCCTGACCCTGTAGGTTTTTCTGTTCCTGTGGAATCGGGAACTGCCCCATCTGTACCTGGTGATGCCATCTTCCAGGTCAGCAAACCGGGGTTTGAGACTCAAATATTATGTCTGAGGAGTCAAGGGTGATGGCAGAACACTCAAGGGAAGACAAAGCGTGTGCAGCTTGGGTACAGGGGACAGGCTCTTTTCTGTGGCAGCAGCCAGGAAAACCACTAAGCTCCCGTGTGCAGAGACTTGGAGAATGTTGTAGCAGGGTAGGAAAGGGAGTTATTAAAATGAATTTTCTTTTTAGCATCTTTAAGGCCACAGAAATTAAAACAACATGGCATGTAATAACAGGTGCTAGGCTGGCATTCTCTATTTCTGATAGTCCACATTCTGAAAGCCTCTCAAATTATGCTGATAATTCTCAAAGAAATCTTTTTAAGTCGTAATTTAACCCACAATGTAATTTGTGGATATACAATCTCAATTCCTTAGACAATCATGTATAATAACAACATACCATATTTATAATAGTATGACACCATTTCCATTGACAGGACAAGATCTGATGTCCAGTGTTAAAGATGTATTTTGTTAGTGATTTTTTGTTGCTATGCACCGTCTCTGTGCAGTTGCTGTTGGAGACCAGAGGGTAACAGGCCCTCTGGAACTGAACTTACTGATAGCTGCCCGCTATCATGCAGTGGCTGTGATCTAATGCTGGGTCCTCTTCGAGAGCAGCAAGTGCTCTTAGCTGTGGAGCAACCTCCTTCCAGCCCGCCATGTGTCTGAAAAGTAATCCTTACTCAGGAACTTCACACTTACTCTATGCCACTTTTGCCTGACAAAGCCGTCTTTAGAAAAGCTTTCCAATGTCTCATTATTTCCATTTGTATATACAGGAACACTCTTGGTGACTTCAGGACACAAATATATCATATTGTTTCTTGGAAGAAAAAATTTTATTGCAAGAAGTCATCCTGGTTTTTTTTTTTTTTTTTTAATCTTATTACACACTTGGAGTCTGCAACTGTTTTCTGTCACTACAGTTATAACTGTATGCCATTTTAAAGTTTGCTTTCAGTTCACTCATGCATGTATTCATCCATGATGCTATGGCCTGGTGAGATGCCGAGAGGGAAAGATTAAATGCACTGACAACATGCCCAGCTCAACTTTCCTCTACCTCTATAGTCTGCACAAAGGTGCAACAAACCCCAGAAATATTCTGAGCTTTCTGTCGCATATCCTGTATTCTGAGGGTAGTAGGCAGGGATTACAGTCTCTGAATGATGGTAAACATGGCACTCCACACACAAGATGACAGACATGGTGTATGTGCATACAGAAAGGCGATCTGCTCTGTTGTGACTAGGAGCTGCCAGTTCCTAGCACTTACCAGGTGGAGAAAGGGGAATTTTAGAAGGAAAATGACCTCAATATTGACAGCTGTTGCCCCTCAAAACCAAACTGGACATGCTACTACTTTGGGGATTATTTAGACATTCACCAGCCTGGGAGGCATGTTCTTTTCATATATGGTCTGAGATTAGAACGTTTGCCTTCTGAGTGTGTCTTTATGGGTACACAGTAAATGTAAGGGCGCACAAGGAGAACAAAGAGTGGGATTTTCTTCAGGAAACAAAGTAAAGTCGGCCTGTACACTTGACATAGGCTGGCCTTACTGCAATAACTAAGAAAATAACTCAGCTCATTTACAAGCAGCTGTGGCACACCTGAAACCAGGCAAACAGGGACGCCTGAGAACACCCTCTCTTAGCAGAGAGGGCTGTGCGTTTTGGTTCTTGTCTTCATTCTGTGGGGCAGCAGCTCTTTATGGGCAGGCAACACATCTGGTCCCAGGTTGGCATCTGGCTGTTTCTGCACACTGTAGTGCCTGTTTAAAACACATATCTGGTGCCTGTTAAGAGACAAACCCCGTCTTCCCAAATCCACTGCCACTTTTTAACACCCATGACTTGAAAATGTGCTTGTACTTAGACATAAGGTCTTAGGGAGGCAATGAAGGTAGAATTCGGCCATTAGTGTGGGCCTGAACCCAACGTGAGCAGCGTCTCTCTTAAGAAGAGAGCAGCCCACTAGCACACCCACAGGAAGACAAACCGAAGACACAGGGACATCTTTAGACTAAGGCTCACAAACACACAGGTGAGCGAGACAGATGACACCTGTCTTTACTCCAGTGTAAACAAGAGTCCCATAGCAGGCACTCTGTGTTCAGCCATGGGTTCCAAAGCTCTAAGAGGAGCCCCTGAGCAGTCAGACTCACCCTCACCTCCAGCTGCATCTGCTCCGCTTGTCCTGCCTCACTGGCCATGCCCTACGTTCCTGCAGCTACTCAAGGTTCTTCCTGGACCCACAGCTGCTATAAAGTCTCCTTCCTCTTCCCTGCCCGTGACCACTGTCCCCAATCAGAGAATGCAACAAGGGACAGGTAAAACCCCTCACCTGAGGTGGAAACCTAGCAGTCATGCATTACCTTCACCAACAACCAGGCCACACGTGACAACTGCAGATGCCATCTGCACAATCTGTCCTATGCTGTCTCTGCTTGGCCTCTGCACTACGGTCTCCTGTGTCCTTGCCCATAAGGGGCTGGCATCCTGGAGTAAGGCAGCAAGTGAGGAACACAGCCCAGAGATTTCTGGTATAAAGTCCAGTCCTGAGGGGTAAAGCCAATGGAGACCAAATCTTCACTCTCACGACTCTTTGTCCTTGTCTAAGAGCACCAGGAAAGCATTTCATTCCAACAAGGAGTCAGGGTTAACAAGATCAAATGGATTTGGGTAAATACTTTTTGACACCCATCATGCATTACAATACATTAAAATGCTTTTTCACTGCATTTCCCCCCGTAGAATGTTGCTGCATTTTCTGTCTGGGCAAAATAAAATTGCTCGCTTCCCTCACAGCCCATCTGTTTTTTGCTAGAGCTGCTTGTGAGACAACACTTAAAAAAAGAGGCTGTTTGTAGTGGATGTTAATACACTTAAGACTGTTATTCACAAGCTGAAAGCCTTACACATCTCACCAACCACACAGGATAATCACTCTCTACTGAACAATGCAACTGGAAAATGAACTATTTGAAATAGGTCCAGTTTCTGCTAAGACCTCATTTAGGAGGCCAAAGGGGAATAGTTGTACTTGGCAACATAAAGACTAATTATTATGTTCAAAAGATGACAAAGTTGCTGAGGAAATATCAGGGCATCGGTATCGTCACAGCACCTGAGTAACTGAACACGCTGATGTGGAAGTGGCCATTTTTAAAAGCAGCCGTCTCACATTGGGGGAAATCTCCAAAGGAATTGCTTTCACAGAACAAAACACTTTGAGATCGTCAAATACCTTTGGCGAGCAGCAAGGGGCGAAGAGGAGGACACAGTGGCAAAAGGAGATGTTCTAACACTGCACAGGACCGCACCTTCAGACGCCACACGGAGCTCACCACATTTATAACCCTATGCTGATATTCAAATTTTCTGTCTTAAGCTAAAGAAAGATTGAATACCCTGCTGTTGTGTGGCCAAGATTGAAGAGGTGTCTCACTGACATTGTTCAAAGTTTATGAAAATATATGAATGCTCAAATGTCATTGGCTTTGCGCCTCCAACAGACTGTGGTTTTATGAGAAATCAGTCTTTTAATCAAAATGATTGAATACCTTAAGGTCGGATCCAAAGATATCAGTTAATATCTAGAAACGTGCTATTTCTGCAAACTTTGCCAAGCTGTACATATTGTGCTGCATTTTAAAGTGTTAATTTGTGCATTCCATATTGAAAATTGATCTTGAGTTTTAGCTTTTTGTCAAGCAAAAACATATGGTTACAAGCTCTATGCATTTTACGTGATGGCTGTTGAAACTGTCACATGTGCAAACTTGATAACCGATGTGACACATACGCAAATAATTTGCTTGTTTAGTAACAATTCAAAGATTCATTATTCATGCAAACACACATTTTTAAAATGATCAGATGGAAATAGTCTCCGTTTTGTACAACCTAGTCTGGCTGGTGTGCAAACTCAGATAAAATAAAGCTGGAAACTAAGTGGTATTAAACAAATCCAAGAATATGGGTATTTTCAGATAATTATTGAACCAGATGGTGTTTTTTGTTAATTCTGTCATCAGTCTGAGAACTTGATGTCTTACATCTGCACTCAGTAAAATAAATTTTATCACTGACATTATTTCAGTTTTCTTAAAATACCAACCTCAGTTTTAAACTTAGATTTGCAAGCAGCTGTGACAATGTCTCTATGAGATGAAGTTATTGGAGATAATTCCTTTAAAAGCACATACCATTACACAGGACTTCAAATTTATTATTCTTTAAAATTTCAGGATCACTAGTTGAACTGTTCAGTTACAAGTTCGACAACAATCTTTGCGTGCATCTGAAACAAGCATGGTAACAGGTTATTAGAAGTGTGTGCTCATCTGGGGACAAGATCTTGCACTGCACTGTTTCCCTATCTTGACAACACTGAAAAAGGCAGCAAATCTTTTTTGTGTGTACACTTTAGGTAAAAGTTCTACATTGCATGATTAAAGGACAGAAACATGATGAACTAATCAGAAGACACAGATGGTATAGGAATTTTCCCTGAAAATAAGTTAGCCAACACCAAAGAATTCTTCTTCATTACTGCTTATGTACTCTGGCCCCGATACCCTGAGGACATGTCTTCTACTCCAGTGTTAGGAACCCAGAATACCAGCTTCAGGGCCCTCTGTCGAGACCCCCAGAGTTGTTACCTGAAGCATAAAAACCTCTGGAATGGCTTCCCCACCACAGGTAAGGCTCTCAGTAAAGCCCATAGCAAAGCCTTGTTCCTAAGCCTAAGAATGATCTTATAGCTTCTGCCATTGGCCTGTACTTGGGGGAGTCTTTAGCTCACAGGCTGGATGAGGAATTCTAAGGGAAAAGCTTAGCATGTCACACACCCCCTCTCTTCTCTTCCTGGATCAGAGGCCTCTGATCAAAATAGGCTTAATAGTAATACTGTAGCGCCTTCTGAATGTGTCAAGTATATGATGACCAAACCAACCAACCAACCAACCAACCAACCAACCAACCAACCAACCAACCAACCAACAAACCAACCAACCAACAAACCACCCACCACTATCAACAACAACAAAAGCAAAACAAAAGGATCAGACAACTAAGCCAATACAAAATGAGTACATATGATTACATGAGGGGAACTGGCTGACAGGCATCATAATATTTGAAACCAAGCATGCACTCAAATAACAAGAACAGGTAACACTCCCCATGCAGGGTTCAACCTCCCACACAGGAAGCTTTCAGAATAGCAGTGATCTGAGTTCAAGACAGCTAATTTCCAGTTGCTCTGGAGACATGAAGGAAGGAGAGAAACCAGGAAGGGTTTGGTCATCAGAAGTAAATGGAGTGGTACTTCTTAGTTCTAGCTAGGTGGACTCCAAATTTTGGCTGACTTAGTGGTTTTTAAAGTTTACTATCCTTCACTATTAATTAGTTATAGAAATATATCATCGAATATAATTGTTATTAATTATAACGATGAATATATTGGTATGGTCCCATTTATAATACTTACGATCCGTAAATTACACTGACTGGGGACACGGACAGTAAAGTCAATGTTTACCGCAAGACAGCTGCTAAGTGGTAATTTTCACAAGCACCTTACTCACTGAGCATACTGCACGACAGCCATGGGCTTTCTAGACATTCTTCAGCTCTGTCTGACTCCTGGGGATAATCATCCACTTTGCAGTACAGCTGACCCAGGGCTGAAAAATATGTTGACAACTGCTGTATCCCTTGTCTCTGACCTTTAGGCCATTTTCACTGACCGTCAGGGAGATACTTCTCTGTCTCTCTCCTGTCCAGGGGTCATTAAAGCAGTGACGTCACTGAAGGGAGGGCAGCTGACATTGGACCATCTGGGCCTAGGGGCCAGAGAGAGAGGAGACTTCAGTGTACACTGGCCACCCGCTACTTGGTCGACTCCAGTCTTTTTACACTGGACATTGTTTTGATTTTTTTTCTTTATTTTTAAACATTTTCCTCTTTTTTTGAGATTATAATATTACCTGTTCAATTTGCATGATTTATGTATATTTTTTTCAGGGCTGACTTGGGTATTTAATAAGCAGTTGATGTGCTTCCCTCTGGGTATATATTCTGTAGATAGATCATGAGGACTGCATCTTTAAACTTTGCATTTTGACTCCTTGTGTTTTTTGTATTAGCCTCCATCTGTTGCAAACAGAAGTTTCCTTGATGAGGATGAGGACCACACTTACATGTGGGTTAGAAGGACAAATATTAAGAGTGTATGTAGTTGGAGATTATGCTGGTTTAGCAAAGTACTGCTTGCAGGTTCTACTTCAAGATCTATGCCTTCACTAGCTCTGCATACTTTGCTGGGTTTCCAGTACCAGGCATGATTTCCTTTATGTTGAGTGGGTCTTAAGTAAAATTAGAGAGCTGATGGCCACTGCCATGATGGTCACTGTTGTGTCACCGTGGCTGGGTAGGACTGTGGCCCCCATCCTTTGGAATCTTGCACAGTGCCATAGGCACCATACAAGCCAGTCCTTAGGAAGGAGGCGTTTATGTCACTTCCAGCTCAGACCCTATGGGTTTGGTATCTGAAGTGAATGATGTCTTCAGCATTAGGAACTTATCTCCCATCTTTGCTGAGCAACTAAGGGCATTAACAATAGCTTGTAATGTTGTAGAATTCTCTTGAATAACCTTGACCTGGAAGCCCTCAAAAGAGGGTTTCTCATGCCTGTTTTGTTTTTTGCTTGTTTAGTTTTGTTTTTTTCCAGATAGTCTTTGGCTTGTTAAGGGGACATTGTTAGCTAGGGCAGATGAGAGACTTTCATTTAAATTGCATATTTATATTTATACAAAGACTTTTCATAAATCTGTGTAATCTCTAAATACACTCTGAATATTTGTTTTCTCTTTTATACTTTGGGTATTATTTTTATTTTATTCTTTTTAAACCCTTTTCTAATATGTACTCAATTGTGTCCATGCATTTGCAGTCAACGTGCAATCAGATCATTTATTCCAGTCTTCCCGTCACTGTAACATTTTCTTCAGTCTTCTATTAAAAAGAAAAAAACCTTGCTTCTTTATCCCTTTTTAAAATTCATTCACTATTTTTCCTTTTACCTGCAAATAACTTTAGCCTCACAGCTGACTCTACATATTCTCCTTGTGTTTAACAGGGAGATTGAACAGTAGACTTTTAAATAATTAGTGGATCACTGAAGAAACCAGAATGGAAATTAAATAATTCCTACAATAAAATCATCAGAGTTCTGGAATACAGCAAAGGTAGTTCAAAGAGGACAGCATATAGCTATCAGTGCTTAAATTAGAAAAGTTGACAGAACTCATTAAATAACAATGTAGATTATAGGAAAACAAGGATATGCCAAAGCCAAAATTATAAGCAAAGAAATTCTAAGGCTCAGAGCAGAAATTAATGCAATGCAGGGTAGAAGCACAACACAGAGAATCAATGAAACAGTCTTGGCGAAAGTCAATGACTCTAGTTAGCACAATTAGCATTGGAAAAAGGAGACATTACAATGAACGCCAGAGAGATCCCAGTGAGATCTAGAAGACTGCCAGGGAATACTCTGAAACCTGTATGAAACAGTAAGAATCAAAATTCAAACCCATTAAATCTAGAAAACATGGATAAATTCCTACATATGTAGGACCTAAAAAATAATAATAATAAAAAAATCCAGCCTTGTGTCTAAGACAACTTGAACATATCTACAATGAGCAATGAGATTCAAGCAGCAACAGTTTCTCTCTCTCACAACTCGACTCTGCCTGCCTGCCTGCCGATCCATCCAGAGTGGAGGGCATTAATGGGGAGGAGAGAGACCAGTTGTAAGGTGCAGGGTTGGCAAGAGAGAGCAATGGGGACAAACATAAAGTACAGTGACAAAGTCTTACAAAAATGTAATAAAGGAACAATGTTTTGTATGTTGATTTAAAATAAATTCTCCCTCCCATACCCATTACTTTTTCTTCTGTTCTGTCAATTAAGACAGTTTTTCACAGATGTTATTTGCCAGAAAATGGATAGAGCTGGACATCACTGTGTTAAGTAACATTACATAAAATTCAAGTAAATATCACGCTTTCTCTCGTACAAAGAATCTAAATTTAATTCTTTCTCCCCCACAGAAATGTCACACACATATGTGAGTGTGTGTGTACACATGGCATGAAAGCAAAGAGGGCTACTTCAGGAGGAAGGGATTGAGGTCACAGGCTACTACAACTACTATTACTACTGCCATTACTACTGCAATGACTACCACCACCACAATGACTACCACCACCACCACAATGACTCATGTACACACAAAATTGAATATTTCAGCCTTATCAATTCTCCACCCAAATTCACTGGGCCTTTAATCCTACAAGGCAAGGACTCATGGGATTTTGAAAAATAAATCTTACATAGTCTCTTCTGAAACATAACACATAAAATTAGCTCTTAAACAAAACAAAACAAAACAAAAAACAGTTACTACTGATGATGTGGTTATATGGGCTCTATACCAAAATGAAAATACGGGTTTAATACCATGAAGGCTAAAATGTAGTTCTTGTCTACTTGTGGGTTGTTAAATACTTTACGCTTACGTACAAAAAGGTTTCTAAAACACGCCTAGCTAAGCCTATCAGTGTGTAGTCTGCTTTATTTCTTGTGGGTAAAAGTTATAAAATGGAAATGAGTGCTTCTGTTTGTCTCTCCCCCAGTATTCTCAAAAAGCTAAAATACTGTAATGCTTGTCACGTTGCAGAAATATGTCTTCTTAAAAAAAAAAAAAGACAGAAACAAATGGAATTCTAGTAATTGATGGGGCAGACCTAATGTGTGTGTGTGTGGTTACTCTTGTTTGTCTGCTGGGGGGCTCTTTTGATAAGAACTATAGTGCTAAATTAGGAGATATTCCAGGCTGTTTTTACCAGAGCAAGTGTTTTCTGTCACCTGTCATCACTCACTATGAAAGGGTACGACTTTCGCCAATCCAGTTAGGAACCCTGAAGTTCTGCGGTTGGTCAATAAAGAAAACACACATAAATTCTCTGTTCCGATTGCTGATCTCGCAGGCATCCTGCACTGTTTTCACTGTGTGTACTGGAGAACATCTCATTTATTCAGACACAGGCGGCTGTGCTGGAACACTTCATGTCCTACAGCCCATTCTGTGTCTCTCCTTTGTCTGCACATGCCCGCGCGCACCAGGTTTAGTAGGTGTGAACGTCTACACACCCAATCCACGGGTGACCTCATATACAACAGAGACTTGTGAAAATGCTCATAACTGTTACACCCATTTTTATTGTTTTTTTTTAAAGCTAAAATATTTATGGACTATATTTCTACTTTAAAAATCTATTCTTTAGATCTCCCAGACCACATAAAAACATTTCAGAAGTTATATTTCTCTCAAACTATTCTGAATAACAGCAAAAGCAAAAGATGAATAGTTCTCTCAAACAAATCAGCTTGCTTATAGACTATAAAACAGAAAAAGATGATCAACTATTTAGGCGTCAAGAGTACATTCAGGGTCCATCAACTTCCAAGGCAGAGTGTGTGTCCCAGTTCTTGAATCCGGGTAGCAGGGTGAATTCTTTGTGACTAGGGTAAAACGTCTAAGCACAGTGGCGTCAACTGACTCCCACTACACAGCCTGTGCACTTTCTACAGTTTCAAAACTGTTCCTGTGTGCACATCTGTCTTGCCATAGCACTCAGGTGGAGACTAGGGGCAGCCATGGGGTAGGTTCCTTCCTTCCCTGTGTCTCAGGACTGTGTGCCAAGCACCTTTCCCTTAATAGACACCTTGATAGCCCAATTCCCTGACACTTTAGGAATAAAAACAAAATACTATACATGAATTATCTTAAATTCTCTCTCAATTTAAAGGAAAACCAGTAGAAATGTTCTTTAGAATATTTTGTCTCATGGAGACAGAGTGGCCCGCGTCCCGCATCTACAATATATTACAGTACAGTCACTGCATTCCATCTCTGTTGGTTTAGAAATGACCAAACGAAGTAAGACTCTGGCCAAGTCAGAAGAATGAATGACAGGAGCAGAATCAGTTGTCTGAAGGAAAGCCCCGACTTGGTTAGGTTTATGTAGGTGTGTGTAGCGAGATATCTCGCTACAGGTGTGTGCATGTTTGCTTTAAAGGAAGCTGTCCAGATGGTCTGACTGTCAAGAAGGCGGGCGGCAGGGGTGGCCTACCCTGAGGAACTAAGCTGAGGGCATTTAGTGTCAGTCAGAAGCCGAGAAAGAGACAGGCGGTCACTACACAATGGAAGAAAGAGTACAAGCCGTGTCTTTGGAACTCTAAGCCCCAGAGGAAGATTAGTTGGTACACAGGTATTTAGCTGGCATGTGAAAGCATGACCTCTTTGGAGAAAATTTTACTGAAATTTTCACAGTGAGGTTCTGAGGGAACCCGGGCACAGGCTAGCCATGGTGCTTGGCTCTGCTCCCGCACTCAGTATGGCTTCAGCTCCTGGACCACAATGCCAGCCCTCCCCAGTTATCACACTTTGCTACATGCGAATGCCTGTTTTCACCTTGGGTGGTGGGCACAGATCCAGAGCATTCTGTGGTCAACTAAGCACACGTGACTGTCTTTTAGACAAAGCATAAAGGAGGGGAGAGGTGTGCTTGAAGTGAGCAGGGCTTGTGGGCTGAAGTTAAATTGGTTATTGAAAGTACAAAGAAAAAGCATCAACACATTAACAACACACCTATAACAAACCCTGAGTCAAGGCTTAGTGAACACGGATGCCCAGTTCCTGCTCTGAGTCACCACAGTTCTCTACGAGGGGAAAAACAGGTCCTCCTTAGACGCACCTTGAATCTGCACCAAACACTTTCCTAAGACTGCCCACAGGCCACACGTCTTCCTTTTACATCAGGCATAGGATGTACATCCTGGTTGCCACAATAGACGCACGGTATAGAGCCAACTGTGTACTAAAGCCAGCAAGCGCCAAGGCACGAGTTTCTCACTCTGGGCATCAGCTTATCTCTTTTCCTTCACAGAAGTAGGGGCTGTCTGTCATCCTCACAGTGACAGGACAGAGTGCCAGACCTGGGAGAGCCACATAATACAAATGATTAAAAGTAACCACCCAGTGCTGAAGCCCATCCCACCTCAGTAGCTTATCTCAGGAAAAAGATTGCATGAAGTGCACACAGGTTTATGTGAATAAGCAAAGTAGCCGTGCAAAGAGTAAGGTATCTGTACCCCACTGTCACCAACAGTAAGCTGTGGCAGTTTACTTTCCTCAGTGTGCTTTGTGCAGAGATTTCAGTGTGACGTTTCCACCCTTTCTACCATCAGTAATCTAAGCCATGCTCTCAGAGGTTTGGACATTTGATGTTACTGCTAAGAACGTTATGCACAGTGTACTAAAGCCGGGACCCAATGATACACATCACCTGGCCCAATCACAGGGCCTAGGTCCTCATCGTCCCCAATCACAGGGCCTAGGTCCTCGTCGTCCCCAATCACAGGGCCTAGGTCCTCCTTGTCCCCAATCACAGGGCCTAGGTCCTCGTTGTCTGTGGTCCTGGCCCACACACATACCCAGTGTTCTGACGGCTCTGAGAGCCAGGCACACCCCCTGAGCATGAGAAATGGGCTTACAGTACAGGTGCCCAAGACACTACAGACAGTACTGTGAAACGAGAGTGCACATGTCCTTAGAAATCCAAGTGCCAAACATTTGGATTTTTGGACACTGACCAAACTGGCCTTTGAGTGCTGTCTCCTCACCCCCACCCCCAAATACTTAAATACAAAGAGGAATTCAACTTTCCCTATCTTGGATGAGTATGTATATAAATTTTACTAGGCTATTAAAAACATTGAACATTTTCCCCAGACAGAGTCATTTTGTAATTGTGCAGAATTTTTAGTAAAGATACTTCAAACATCTGTCCCTATAACTTAGCTTTCCCAAAGTGGAATCACGATGCAAGTTAAGAGATAAAAATACTACTACTCAAGTTTGATATTTAAAAACCACCAAGATAAAAACTGAGTCCTTAGCTGGGTGGTGGTGGCGCAAACCTTTATTCCCAGCACTGGGGAGGCAGAGGCAGGTGGATCTCTGTGAATTTGAAGCTAGCCTGGTCTACAGAGCGTGTTCCAAGATAAGCTCCAAAGCGACACAGAGAAACCCTGTCTTGAAAACAAACAAACAAAAAAGAAAGAAAAAGAAAGACTACCTTAAAATGTGAAATAATCAGCTTTGACTTGATAGGACAGAGTGGAGCAGGTTGGCGTATCAAAAACAAGGAGCCAGTGCTTCTTCCCGTAATACAGGCGATATAATGATGAAATACTGTAGGGATTTGTATTCACAACCACAAAGATTTAACTGCGTGGAAAACAGGGTGCTGAAGGACTTGAGGGAGAGCATTTCTGCAAACAGAGAATCGTGAAGATGCTAATCTCCTCACAGTCTCTTCTGAATGAAACAGCAGGAGAAAGAATGGCTGTGACACTCAGTAGGAAGACAGGAGAAACACAGTGAGGACAAGCGTGGGTTCCTGACAGGAAGGACAGGAGCACCTGCTCAGATCAGAACCAAGAATCTGGACCGGAAGTAAGATACCCGAGGATTTGCACATGAGCTCCAGGTGCCATTTCAAACCAAAGCAAACGGACCGTCAGCAAAAACGCTACCTTTACTTCTGTCACTTTTTACTTTAAAACGTATTTCGAGTGGGCTATAGCTTTAGATTTATTCAGTATCACAATGATATCACAATGCATGGTGGTTGCTCTTTACTGTTGAGGTATGTTCCAAGATGTCCAACGGAGGTGTAAAGACGTGGGTGGCCCTGAACCCATGTATACTGTGTTGCTCAAACATCAACGCTCATTACACAGCTTACAGTTACGTGATGTGGTTTCTCTGTATACAGTGTTAGAGTTTAAAGTTGCCTGATGAGGTCTCTCTACTGGTTATTCTTTTGTGCTCCCATGCTAAGAACCGTGTAAAGAGTGTGAGGGGGTGCAGCTGCTCCCGAGCCCAGTGTCAGGAGCAAGAGAGGGATGAAGGCTGGGGCTCAGTCTGCCTCCTCCTTTGTACTCACCCAGGGAGCCAGGCTCACGGATGATGCTCTCCACCTTCATGGGGTCTTCCCCTTTCACCTCTTTAGGTCATGGGGGTGGGGCGGGGGAGGACAGTTTTACTAGAAAACGTTCACAGCGTCACACACTTCAGAGACACCGATGACGACAACTGCACTCAAAGAGGCAGGCGTGGTGCAGCGTGCCTGCAGCCCGGCAGCACCGGGAGTCCTGTGGGTGCAGCATGAAGAGGCGTTTACTGCTCTTCGAGACAGGGTCTCTCCGCGTAGCAGCCCTAGCTGTCCTGAAACTCGCTCTCTAGACCAGGCTGGCCTCGAGCACAGAGATCCCCCTGCCTTTGCCTCACGAGGGCTGGTATTAAAGGCTGCTACCACCCTGTGGAACATTGAGAGTTTAGAGCTATCCTAGGCTATAGAATGTCTCACTTTTATTTTCCTTTTTTAAAGGGTAAGAAGCTTACTCTAATGAAGCATAAACCAAATACGGTAAACAAAATAGGTAAATGAAATTGCAGAAATGATAAAATAATAAACCCACTATAGCATAAGAAAGTGTTAACAAAGTTAAGAAACTGGTTCAGAACTTTCGCTCTTGTCACAGTGCAATAAATGATACATTAAACAAGTAAACTATTTACAACTTCTAAATATCAGAAGTATAAAATAATTAAAAAAAAAAAAAAACCATGGGAGACCAATGCTGTTAACAAAAATTCCAGGCAAACAGAAACTTTTGAGAGGCAGCTAGTTCACCAATTTTTCAGGGATGAGGAAACTCAGTAGTTGAGAATTAACTAGGAATTCAAGCCAGGGACTAAGAATCAGAGCAAACAAAACCACAGAACAGAAACTGGACACAAAGGGGAGCTCTCACAGCCCAGCTCAGCAGAAGCGGGGTCACGCTGAAGTCTCAGGGGCTGAGCAACAGTGCAGACTGGGACAAAGGTCCACACCTGCACACTCAGCCCCAACACCACCACTGGCTTCTCCAACAGGAGCTGCCATGTTAGAGGCTCATCAGAGAGAATCACTGCTAGCCACCCAGTGCACACTGGACACTGTCACAGGTGATGGGCATCTAAAAGTCTCAACTCAGTCGAGAGGCAGCCAAGTGCATGGCCGATGAAAGAGAAAGTCTAAGAGTAATGAATGGGGAAAAGAAACACGTTTAAGGAAAGAAATCTCAGGTATAATGTTCTTCTTTTCCCACAGCCAGAATATGACCATGCAATTATACTAAAATTAGTATACAGCTGTGGTAAATTCAGGAAAAAAGACCAAGCCATATCCAATGTTCTTCATTTCAATAAAAAAAAATTACAGAAGAGAGAAAGAAAGAGGGAGAGAGAGAGAGAGAGAGAGAGAGAGAGAGAGAGAGAGAGAGAGAGAGAGAGAGGGAGGGAGAGAGAGAGAGAGAGAGAGAGAGAGAGAGAGAGAGAGAGAGAGAGAGAGAGAGTGTGTGTGTGTGTGTGTGTGTGTGTGTATCCAGGAAATCTATCTTAAGGAAGAACTAAAATTACAGACTCAAAACTACGCCAGCTCAGTTTAGGCAGGGGTCTATGATGAATCAGGATGCTCACTGGCTTCAACATAAAACCTTGTAGAAGCAATAGTTCTGGATGGAGAAAATGTGCACGTTCTTTTGTTCTAGAGACCAGAAATGCAACAGAAACAAAATACAATAAAAAATGAAAATTCAGGTACAGGAATTATGCATTTCATACTGAATAATTATTTCTGTACTGCCCGTAAATCCTCTCTGGTAAGCTGTGCATCTAAAACTCATCGAGCTGCCACGGGGTAAACGCAGCTCCATCCATCAAGCAGCCACTTGACAAATACATTCCATAATAGAAGTTTATTTTTATGGGAGGCTGAATCAAGGACTTTCCCATGCATACAAAAACTTGTCAAAATTATTTATGAGTCTTGCTGAGACACACAATATGTCATATCAAACTCCTATTTTCCTTCCAAGTACAGACTGTCAATATCTCTGCTACTATCAATAATGGGGACATGGCTGATAGCAGCCTCAGGAATGCGAGGTCATGTGTCCATCAGCTGCATGGTGTGATGGGAAGAAGTATGTCTCCAGCAGATCTCAAAGGGACAGCTGGCACTGCACACAAGACCTTGACAGAGCATGCTTGAAAAAGTTGTAGCAGATTATGGCCGAATCAAAACAAGACAAAATAAAAATCAGAAGATACTTCATCCTTCATTTTGCACATAAAGTATTAGTTAAGTGTGATAAAACAAACACTTGAAAATCGTGAACACTGCTCATCCCTGGTGGACTTTCAACAATGAAAACTTATCTTGATAGAGCATGAATGATAGGAGGGGCGGTTCTCAGGCGTAGGATCTGCTGTGACGAGGCCAACCCAGTCTAACACTGCTGTCTCTCATTTCACAGGGGAGATTCAGCTGATACACACAAGAGCTCAGATCTCTTCAGCTCCATGGGCCTCTCTTGCTGGCTTCCTGAGGAAGCTCAGTGAAAACAAGGAAAACAGTGAAGAACTTTTGAGATAATTTACAGCAACAGAACATGCTACTAGTCCTTAGCGCCATGGGCTACGATGTAACCTTAGCTTCCGGTCCTCTGTGGTCCTGGGGAGTCATGGGCACAGGGAAGCCAGTCCCGATGGCAGGACCTCTGACCTCTGAGGAAGTATGCATTACTGCTGTCCGGGCTAGCAGGTGCATGGACGCGCAGGAACCATAAGCAACCATTTCAACAGTGTCCAGGCCCCTGCTGGCTGTGGGTGGTGTGAGGTGTGGAAAGGGCTGATGAACCTTGGCCTTTTCAAGGCAGCTCCATACCTGGCCACTGGCTTTGGCTCACAGCCCTCACCCATGCTCATCTTCTGGAGAGGGAGCTTTGGGAAGAGGGGAGGACGGGCAGCTGCTGGGACTTTACAGACACACTGCCCACCAGCAGTGACGTGTTCTAGGACCCTCGTGGGCTGACAGGCAGAGCTGACCTCGGGTGCCACTGAGGCCTTCTGTCTCAGAAACCAGCAAGTAAAAATTTGTTTTCTTGGAATCCTGAAACAAATATTAGTAAGACTTTTTTATTTAAAGAACTATTTTTTTTTCTTTTTTCCTTGCACAAGTTGGAAAGGAAAAACAGGAAAAGGGAAAGGGAGGGAGTGAAGGAGAGGAGGGAGGTCTTAGAATTCAAAATAATTTCTCTCATCTTCCTCGTACTTTCTGGAACACACTCTTACAGAATCCCTGCCAAGGCTCAAGATCCTGCCCAAGGCTTGCAAAATATTCCTGTTCGTTAATAATAAAAAAACAGATTGTGGGAAGGGAAGAAGGGGAGAGCTGTTTAGCCAGCCTCTGTGCAGGCCAGAGCGAGCCATCTTTGGTGGCTGTGCAGCTCCAACCTAGAAACACAGCTGACACGCTCACTCCTCACACAAATGACCAAATCAGAACGTCAACAAGAAAGCCATGAGTAGCTTTCCTTCGATTCTGACACAGCCATCTCAAATAATTGGGGTGTGCCTCAAACAGGACTGCCTCCACTATTTAAAAGTGAGCTGAAGTTGCTGAACAACCCACTGTATCCAGGGTTTCCACAGAGAAAGAATGTAGAGATTTGTGTTCCCGATTGTTAAGCAATCAATTAAAGTTTCCAGTAAAAAGAGGTACGGCCCAGGAAAGCAAGGGTTCCACCTGCTTTAAAACATGCACGTTACTTTTCCCTCAACCGCAAGAACCTGTGACAGAGGAGGCTGTGGTTCCTAACCTCTAAGGAGAGGGCCGTTCAAGATGGTATGACACCCACAGCCTCCAGCTTGTGCGTGGTGCAATGGATGCTGGACCTGGACCTGGACCTCCCCCACCACAGCTGTAGCCACTAAGAAGACAAGAGGGACCCTGGGAGGGAGTGTGATGTGGGAAGGTTTAGCAGGAAAGGCAGTCATGGAAAGAGCTCGAGTTTAGAAGCCTCTGGTTAGAGTAACCATTACTTAAGTTACTTAACCGTCAAGCTACGAGAGAGAAAGCTACTTCTGAGCACTGCAGTTAAGCTCACCTGCACACACAGCTCCCTCTAGCCTTGACAGATGCTGCTCAGTGGGAGCCACGTCTGTGGGCTCCATCGCAGCCTGCGGAGCTGCCGTTTCACTGTGGTCTGTACACAGGCCTATTGACTTGCTTCAGTGCTCCTCCACCATCTCACCCAAGACTCAGCACAAGCCACACAAGGAACAAGGGCCTTTGGGAGCATGAGCTGGGGACCAGTGGCCTGTCTGGCACTGAGGCCTGCCAGCTTGCCCAGATCAGGGTTAACCAGCTCACATGGGGCAGTTCGTGGCCAGGTCTTTGTGGTGGAGCTGCCCTGGAACTGTTGATCACGCACGGCATGCCTGGCTATGACTTCCTAGGTGTCAGTGTCATCCCTAGAGTGATGACAATCCCTCACATCTCCTGACGTTGTCATGTGGTCTCTGAGGGTAAAAAATTCAGCTGAGAGCCACACAATTAGAAATTACCAACCTGTAGGCAGATTTATGGTGTTATTTCCCTCCCTCCCTCCCTCTCTCTCTCCCGCTCTCTCTCTCTCCCTCTCTCTCTCCCTCCCTCCCTCCCTCTGATTGAGATAGGGTCTCACTTTATAGCCTCAGATGGCCTCAAACTCACAGAGACCCTCCTGTCTTTGTCTCCCAAGGATTGGGATTAAAGACTTGCTCCACCATGACCATCTTGGGAGCATTTTCTTGGTTGAAGTTACAGAAGGGCCCAGTCTACTGCCCGTGCCACCACTGGGCAGAAGGTCCTGGGTTCTATAGGAAAGCTCGCTGAGCAAGCTATGAAGAGCAAGCCAGTGGGAAGCCTTCTCCATGGCCTCTGCTTCCTCAATGGCTCTAGACTCCTGTCTACAATCCCTGACCTGACAGCCTTCAGTGACTGAGTGTAATCTGAAGCTAAAGCAAATCCATTCCTCTCTGTTGTCTTTGGTCATGGTCTTTAATATAGCAATAGAAAGCAAACCCAGACCCCCATCTTTACAAACATCTGCATGTACATTTTTGTATTCACTGTTGCTACTGTTCTGATGGGTATTGTTTCTTTGGGTGCTAGGAGCCATGACAACAGATTAAGGTTATTAGGCGAACAGGGGTGACTCCAGAGTTCACACAGGTGATGAATAGGATAGTGGAGGCACTGTTACATTAAAGGGTGACAGCTGATTCACACTCAGTGGGGCATCCTGCCTTTCTATTTGCTCTACCTGGAAACCCTGAATCAGAGGTTCCGGAAAGGCCACCTCCCTTGATCTTTACAGGATTTACACAAGGCGACCTGCATTTCTGCAGGAATCTCTCCTTGGCTCCATGTGCTAAGTGGTGTTGCTTCCTTCTGCCTGTGCGTGTGCTGCACTTATCAGTCACACAGGGTGCTAGTACTCCTCATTACTCCAGCATCCGGCACGCTTCACCCCGGCATCTCTAAAACGTGTTCTTTGTCCAGAGAGGTGCTAGCTGTCGCCTGGCAATGGCAACAGGAGCTTTCTCCACCGACTGTGACTTTCCTCTGTGCTCTGTGCACTGTGGTCTGTGGCGCCGCCCCCAATGGCTTCTCAGCCTCACTGACACTCTCACCGTGGCCTTCACGATCCACAACTGAGCAACCACGGCTCGTTCCCAACCCTTCCTTCACTCTCTAAGCCAGTGCAGACACTCTCTGCCACACTCCCAACAGCAAGACAATGAGTGGTGCCACTGACCGTGCTACCTGCCTTCATTCGGAGCCCCGAAAGACTGCTCTTTATGCTACCCCTCTAATACAAGCATGAACACACACTTTACAATTTCCAAATCATGGGCTATAACATAATTTAGAGATGCTACTTTATGTCACACGCACTACTGGGCTTTGGCTGCCTTCTTCACAACTCTGTCTGCCTCATGCTGACCCTTCCCTGAGTCCCCCCTTTCTCCTCCTTCTGTTTTGGGAACAATGTTACAACCAGATCCTGGTCTGGAGCTCAAGGTATGTTGGGACCATGGGGTGGGCATTGATGATTTTGAATAAAAATGTTCCATATTTACCAAAGGGCCTTCTGTGGTAAGTCTTGATTGGATGAAAATAAACTATAGGGCAGAATTACCTTGAAGGGTGAATTACTGCATCCTTCCCAGGTGAAAACACCTTTTAAGCTGGTGCTGGTGTCATTATTTGGATCCTTTTAATAATTTTCAAACATTTTATGCACACAAATTATCTCTAATGTTAGTTAACCCTTTCTTATATGGCATACTATGCTTGATTAAAGGATAAATAGAGAAGGTTGGTGACTATGGGTTAGACTTTAATAATGGATGCGAGGTTACTTACATTAATAAAGTACATGAAGACCTTATCTGGAAAAGGGCTGACAATCGGAGCAGGCGGCTCTGTGGCGAGCTGGAACTACACTGCTGCTGTGTCAGTGGAACCCTGGCTTTCACCCTGAAGAGCTGCCACACTGCTAGAGTGACAGGTATCCAAAGTCAACAGTGATGTGTGCATAGCTTTTACTGTAGTGCATGCTGTCCACCAGTTTCTGGGCTGAGGGTGTGTGCTTAACCAGGGTGAGCACTTCACACAGTAGAGTGAGTCCACAGCCATAAGTAAACCGCACCCACTCTTCCTCTACCCCTTCCCTTTAGCCTTTTCCATTATAACTGAAATATCATTGCATCACCGCCTCATTTACACATTTTAATAACAGCCATTTTCTTTTTGCACTTTGTAAGAATCTTCTGAGCTAGAAATACATCATACCACCTAAAAATTAATGACTTGTGAATGGATATTATACTTACCTGGCTTAAACTCAAAGGGTACAAAAAAGGAATTTAGTAAAAATTCTTTTTCTAACTTGTGTGCCCAGAGATCAAGACCTTTCCAGGATGGGGTTTCCTCAGTGACTTGTGGGCTGCCCCTGGGATTCTTAGTGACTTGTCTTTCTCTTCTTTAACATAAACAGCAGTGTGTCCCACCCATAGGACTGCGTCCTGCATACTGTTCCTCATCAATGAAAGTGTTCTCACTCTTTCCTATGACTGTAAAATGTTCCGTGTACAGTGCCATAGGAATCACACCCCACCCGTGTGCGCATCCGGTGGAGAAAGGCTCACATCAGAACTGCTCGCTGTCACATGCACTGAAATGGAAATTAAAGATTGAATGTAAGTGCAAGTTTAAGTTGCTGTGCTCTAAAGCAGTGGTCATGACCAGTTCGTTCAAGAAAGGTGGCCAAGGGTTGTTCCCAAAGTGACAAGTCAGGGGATGCAACCTTTGTGTAGGCAACAGGCTGTACAGAGCATTTCCTCCACGCTGTTACGGATCTTTATGAGACCTGAGTTCACTGCGGGTCAGATGGACACACAATGGGCGCTGCACTTTAGAAGATCAGTGCTTCAGGTATTGCTCTCTATGAAATACTGTGAAATGTGACAGGAACCAGAAGATTAAGCTGGGGCGAGGGGAGGAGACGCCTGGATGAGTAGTAATATGAATACATACACTCCACAACTTCAACAAAACAGTCAACTGAAAACAACGTCACTATCAGCTGGAGTATTCAAATTTGCCTTTCTTGGGATCAATAGTATCCCCAACGGAGTAGAAATCCTCAGCCCATACATATACAATCTTTTTCTACTTAATTTATTTATTGTCTTAATTTGGAAAGAAAAAAAAAAAGGTAGTTGGTTTCACCTCTGCAAGGCACCCAAGCAAACACTTCCTTTTCCCTTTTGTTGGCTGAGGCGCCCTGACACCCTGCACAGGGCAGGCCCTGACTCCTGCTGCTGCTGGAGTCTCCTAATTGCGAAGCCTGTACAAAGACCGAGCCTGATCATTCACTGAGTTGTTGAGTTGATGGGATTCGTGTAGCTGGTTATAAATTGATAATCTAAATTAATTCATTCAAGCAGAAATCGATTCTGTAGCTCCTCGAGAGCTTGTAATAATGCTTACCTCCCACTGCTCCCTGCCTTCTCTGTTTCATAAAGCTGGTCGGAAACAGCTGGATCCAGGTGACCTGCTAGCTCATTAAATCTGTTACACGTTCCTTCTGGTAAATGATATTAAGCTGAAATGTCCTAACGTTGATTTTTTTTTTACTTTAATTTTATGACAGAAATAACCTAATTTGTAATACAAAATAACAATCTCCTTGGATTACTTTGCCTTGTTAAAATATTTTATGCATTTTTCATTTACACAAAGGTAATGGAAAACCACTTAAACTATCTGTTATTTAAACCACGGGAGATATGTTACTGAAGTCTGATAGCTGCAAAAATGATTGTCTCTTCATAGTCTTTACTTTATATCTGTAATAAAAGGCAGACAATTCAATTCATTGGTTAGTAAATAAAGTACGATAGTTTTTATTTTATTTTCTCTGCCTTCCAAGAGCTAAAATCAGATTGCTTTTTAAATTCATTTAGAAACAGGGCTCATTACTTCCTTACCCTCTTTCTAATCCAAACTATCTACTGCCCGTTTGGAGGCTCCTGTTGTTTTTTGTTTTTAGCATATTCTGAACTCCATCCTAAAAGACCATTTCCCAGGGACTCCCCACCTCTGAAGGATACAGTTTGAGCAGGGCCTGCACGACAACCAGACTAGTCAAAGCTACCTTCTAGCAGACTCCTGACTTCACCGCTTTTTTCTAAGTAAATTTTAAAATGAAAATACCCAGCAAGCAGAGATCAAGTACTTCCTGAGTAAGTGTACACACACACACACACACACACACACACACACACACACACCCCACAACCAAAAGTGGTAAGATTTTTCAAGTCATGGAAGGAGATGGTTTGAAACTCCAAGTTCTTAGTTTCTTAGTCTCCTCCAGTGAGTGGAGGAGCCATTTACCCAGAAACATCGTCTTCTAGCTGCCCAGCCTATGCTCAAGCTAGGGCAGTGCTGCCTGACGACCCTGCTTTCCAAGAGGGAATTATGGGAACCAGCCATCTTAAACAGCAGATGAACAGAAAATAGTATCATGGAATTCATAGCCATTTTAATACTGAGCACTACATGTTTAGTGCTGAAAATGTTCTTAACTATTTTCTAAATATAACCCTAGCATTGAACAACTCACTCCCAAAGTCTCTATAGTTTGTAACTATTTATATCACAACAGTTAAAACCAGATTTTAAGATATTAATAAATGACTACATGCCTGATGGTTAAAAATGAATTTGAACAGGCACAGTAAGGCAAAGGCCTGTGCTCCTCCTCCCTCAGGGAAGGTGCTCTCTAAAAGAGGGGGTGATGACAGGTTGTGGGAAGTCCTGAGGATTGGGAGAGTGCAGAGGCCGCAGCATCCAGCGTGCCCTGTCCGGGTTCCACCATCGAGGACTGTGTTCTGTAACTCCCTGCTCATCTCTGCCCCTTCTCTTGAGAAAAAGGGACTTTAGTCTGGAGAATGAGGTACAGGAATGCAGCAGCCTGTAGAGTGAGAGATAGAGAGAGCTGCACACAGCCCCTCACCTCACACACTGCCTGGACGGCTGAAGAAAATAATGACGTTAAGGGCCACTGCTCAAGTCCTGACAGCATTATCTGAAGAGACCCATGTCACAGTTTGGCCCAAACTTTGATCCTGCCCAAGAGCAAGCCCCACTGGGTAAGTGACTATGGTCGCCACCTGAGCCCACCTGAGATCTTACAATATTGTCCAGAAAGCAGCAGAGTGTTACAGAAAAGAAGGGAACGGCTGTAAGAGTTAGAGGCGATGGATGATGACAAGGAAAGTGACTTCTGGACACAGCTGGGCAGATGCCTTATGGGCTCACAGCACCCGTGAGAGCACACACAAAACCCGTGTGAGTTCAAGCCACACAAAATCCCAGCAAGGAAGGGGCAGTGCACACCACGTTCCCCCCTAATTGCGGAATGAGTTATCGTCATCTGATAGCTACTGAAGGGGAAACGGTCTCTTTAGGGTGAGCAGGAGGACCATGCTCCATGGAGAGGTGCCCACCTAGCGGGTGGGAAGGAAGCAGATGGGACTTCCCGGGTTTTAAAATAAGACGCAATGTTGTAGAGTAAATATATCAAAATACACTGTATGAAATTCTCAAAGTACTAATAAAAATATTCAGGAAGCGAGCAACCTCATGGTCTTAGTCTCTTTACATAAGCAGTGAAGAGAAATTGAGAAAGTAAGATTTCTTAATTTAAAAAAATTACATTTTTTCTCTGTGTGTGTGTGTGTGTGTGTGTGTGTGTGTGTGTGTCTGTTTTACATGTATGTGTGTACACCATAGCTGATGTGTAAAGGGAGGCCAGAAGACAACTTTTGGAAATCAGTCCTGGGGACTGAACTCATGTTCTCAGTCTTCATGTGCTGGTCTTCTTGGTGTCTAGAAATAAAGATTTCCAACATGCACACAGAGAATACTGCAGCTCGTACACTATGGCATTTATCAAGATTGCATTGCATGTATGTGCTAGTGGCTGATCACAAACAGTTGTTAAACACACACACACACACACACACACACACACACACACACACACACACACACACACACAATCAAATCAATCAAAACAAAAACCGAGCAAACAAACAAGAACAAAATTGAGCCCTAACTCCTGGAATTCACTGCACAGATGTTGCCTCTGCCAGCATCTGCCTCAGAAGGGATCTTTCATGGGCCCCCCCTCTGAGCCTCTCTTCTTGTACCCAGACCCAAGCACCATGCCCGGTTCCTTTGACCAGAGTAACGGTGAGGTTACATCCCCTACCAACTAAACAGGAGAGCCCAGCCCTGCGACCTGCATTGCCCGAGTGAGTGTGCTGGCCTACTCTGCCCCAGCTCCTGCCTGCAAGCTGCACTCTTCCAGATGCAAGTTCTCTGCGAACACTGACATCCCACCCTATGCTTCCGGGGCTCTCCTCATTGTAACCTGCTCTGCAGCTCCATCAGTAACACCTCAACAGCTGCAATTTCTTATTTAGAGTCACTTTCAAACTGGGACTCGTAAGGATGTACAAAGATTGTTCTTACACCTTTATGTTGCTCTGTAATGTAGACATTTCAGAATCTTTCACTTGTTATATGTGTATATGTACACAGACACACAGGCGCACAGACAGACAGACACACACACACACACACACACTCACTCACACTTCCTGGCTCTAGACAGGATCTCACCACACAACCCAGCTTGGCAATGAGTTTGCAATCCTCCTGCCTCGGCTTCCAGGTGCTGGGATTAGACCCGCAGCATCACACTACAGTGTTTTCTTTCTGAGGAGCCTCTGAGAGAGAGCTAAGCCATGGACCTGCTGCATCTTCACCTGTGCATACTACAGTGTGAGCGCCCTACGAACAGACCTTGTCTTATTAAGCATGGAATTTAAAAGGAAAAAACAGAAAAGAAGAAAGGAAGGCAGTGTGGACGATGATCCTAAGCAGGAAGAGCACAGCACAGGGTGACCGCTCAGCTCCAAGTCTTGTGTCTCAGGGCCATCAACCATAAAGGTCTCACCTGACTGCACCAGAGACGGCTGCCACTTCCTCAGCGTTTGTCATGCCTAACTCCAACCTTTACCCTTCAGCTTCCGCTATTTGTTGTCATGGACCTTAGGGAACTATGTTAAATAAAGTAAAGGTGGTTTACGTGAATGGTTTCATGAGTTGGGCAAATATAAGTGTGTGTGTAGTCACCACTACCACCGCCACTGACAACGCTTCTAGCTCCAGGAACCCCAGGGCCAGCAGACCCCGAAGAGAGTTTCCTATTCTCGATTGTAAGATAAGCAGAAGACAGCACGTGCTTATGTGCTGGGTGCTTCTGCTGTTGTCTGAGTCCACAGTTAATTTGTATCACAGAGCAATAGCCCACAGATTGCTCATCTACGCCCATTTGGCACTGGGATTATTTTTAGTTTCTGGCTACAATGAGCAGAACTACTGTGGACACTGAATATAAGTCTTTGCCTGCCCATATGCTCTTACTACTCTCAGGCCAATTTGTACAAGGACGTAATCCACATGTTAGTGCATGTTTAATTTTTAAGACACCGACAACCTGTTTCCCAACAACTGCACAGCAGCCTTGATAATTGCACGAGCTCCACACGGCACGACCACTTAGCCTCCACTGCCTTTCAGGTCTGAGGGTTCTAGAGGGTCCAGGAGCAGGGGATCGGGTTTAATTTGCATTTCCCTGGCGACTGGCAATGTGCAGCTCATCTTACAGGTTGTGGGGCTGCTTGAATGTCCTCTTACACAGCTTTCCTTGTCCGTTGTGCACTGAGAATTCGTCTGGGTTGTACTGTGTGGATCCCGCATCCTCTGTCAGATGATGCTGACAGATGATGCGCCCGTCTTTGCTCTGTGGCCTGGCTTCTTTTCTCTTATGCTGGTCCAGGTCTTCTGAAGAGTAGAAACCATCCTTTCAGTGAAGTCCGGGGATGCTCAACTTTGGCTCAAACTGTGTATTCTCTTACAAAGGAAGCTGTGGTGCAGACCCAGGTCAGAGGCACCTATGTCCTACTCACTTCCGTCATCTCAGCGAATATTGTTAACTGGGATTCTTATTTGATAACTGTTGTATGATATATTTTGCTATGTTAAGGTTAAACCCCTTCTTTTATTTTAGACAGAAAAGAGGACATGATGGGAGATGTTATTCTGTAAATATGTTTCTCATACTGGTTAATTAATAAAGCCTGTGGCCAATAGGAAACAAGATACGTAGGGCTAGGAGACCAGGAGGAGGAAAGAGGAAGTAGTTGGGAGGAGTCAAGATGTAGAGCATGGAGGAAGCAAGACGCTAGCCGCAGCTCCCCGATAATATGAGCCACGTGGAAATACTTAGATAAGTAGAAATGGGTTAATCATTAAGACAGAGCTAGCCCATAAACAATAATGGTAACTGGCCAACAGGATTGTATCAAATACAGAGTCTCTGAGTGTTATTTGGGGCTGGTGCGGCTCTGGGCCCGGATCGGGAGGGCGGCACGGAGGAACAAAGAGTAAAACCTGCCGGTAACAGTCCACTTCAAGGTCGGCCTGTGCTCAGCATGAGCCCTCAAGGCTCACTGTTGAGATTTGTGGCTGGTGTTGTCTTCATGGACACTCAAGCAGCTTGGCCCCCTTTGCCAGAAAGATTCCTTAGTACCCTGGTAGAAAACTCAGCCAACCAAGTGTGTGGGCAACACAGCACCTGCTCATAGAGCTGCTTCACACCATGCTGTCATCAGGAGACGTGAGCCTGGCACGCTTCTTCCCCTTCCTCTGTCCTCACACCCCTTCTTCCCGTCTTCATCTCTCCTCGGAGCCTGGCGCACTTTCAGTGCAGAACCTCAGACTCACTGTGCTTTCCCACACATCTATCATCCCTTTGAGCTAATCTGGAAACCCTGCATTTCACATTGTTCCCAGCGTTCAGATTCCAGGGAGTTATTTTATGGTTTCTATTTTGTTCACACTTATTAAGACTCTGCTGATTAGATCACTGCTATTACATCCTTACCCTTTGTAGCCGGTTATGTTTTCCTCCTGACTATGGGTCGCACTATACACTTCTCTGCACATTGAGATTGTTTTACTGGCTTCCGCCTGAATCGCCACAGGTTTGCTTTTAAACTTTAAGATGTCGTCTATTCAGTGAAAGAGTGATGGGCACCAACACTCAGCAATGCTATAGAAATCACTGAGCACAAAACAACTTATTTCATAAATATCTATGGAAGGTTCATTAAGGTAAGGATCAATTTTTGAAACATTAAAGAAAAGCCATTTTAAATTTAGTGACCAATACCGAATACCTATTGATTTTAAAGAGAAATGTATGTGCGTATGCTGTAGTGCTAATGTTCCCCTTCACGCTGAAAAATGACCACACATGACTCCTCCTCCTCACTGAACAAGAAACTCCTTAGTAAAAATTTCATTAAACTACTTAGATTTGCATTTCTCTAAATTTTGATCCTAAAATGTTTAAATTCTTATGGTTATACAATTCAACAGCGCCTGAGTTGTAGTAAATGCAATGACAGCTATGCTGAGCTTATGGAGACTCCCACCCACTGCCCACACACTCTAGTCTTCAATGTCCACGTGACCTCAACACGTTTTCTCACAAATTAGAGGTGTGACATGACTGACGGGAGTTGTTATAAACATATAAAAAAAAGATGGACAATCTAATTGAATGCATAAGGAAGCTGGGACAGAACACCGTCTGGTTTCATCATGAGTGACCATGGTGATATATTATTTATGATTTATTAAAGCTTTCCTGGGAGTTCAGAATGCAAAGCTAGCCACAAGCCAGACAGGCCAGGCAGTGGGGATGCACACATTTAATCCCAGCTGCCATACTAGCCATCCATAGTCAGGAAGGAGTGGCACAAACCTTTAATCCCAGGACTCGGGAAATAGACAGATGGATCCATCTGAGTTCAAGGCTACCATGGCTTACACAAGAGTGAAGAGTAGCAGAGCTCACACCTTTGATCCCAGCATTTGGATCACAGGCCTTTAATCCCAGAAGTAAGGAGGCAGAGAAAGGAACATAAGGCAGGAGACAAGAATTCAGAGCTTTTGCCTGTGAGGATTCATGGAGACAGGATTGCCATTTCAACTTGGTAGAGGTAACATCTACTGGCTAGGCTGCTTTGCTTCTCTGATCTTCAGCTTGAAGCTTGAACCCCAATATCTGTCTCTGGGTTTTTATTATTCGTGGTACAGGTGACTGGAAGTTCAGAGGGCCCCCTATACATCCACAGAGACACAAACTTTCCTGGGCCATTTGCACATAGAAGACTAGGAAGCATATAGCAATCCTTTCTCCACTTTAGCGGATATATTTTAAAGGAAAATATATAATAGATAGCAGAGTATGATGGCACATATACAGTCACAGCATTTGGGAGGGGGAGGCAGGAGAATCATGAGTTTCAGGTCATCTTCAACCACACACTAAACTCAAGGAAAGCCTGGTATATTCAAAAGAACTGTTGGTAGGGGCAGTACTTGATTTCACTGAGCTGTGTGGTTGGAAGAAAAAAAAAGCCTCTGCATAAATTTAGATCCTGAATGCCTGATGCCAAACTCAAGAGCTGGGGGTGAGCCCATGTTTTGCTTCTGCAAGAATTAATGTGGCATTTATGAAAGCTCATGGCCAGGTTTCCTGAAAATCATTTGTGAAAAGTTCCAAAGGTTTACAACCTATCAACCATTTGCACAGTTGGGAAGCTGTGGTGGAGGTTTCAGGAAACCCTGTTAATAGTTCTGCTTTTGAAAAACCCTTCTGTTGTCACACACAGCTTCAGCTGCTTAATAACATGCAGAAATGGAATATAATCAAGGGCCTCACAGGGAATCCAATCCAGGAAGTTAAGGAAAAAGAGACAGTGAAAACAAAGTTCTTTTAATGACCACAATTTTGCTGTAGTATTTGAGATCCCCCTGGCAATTTCCCAGTTAACCAAAGCCAGTCACATTAAAGCTGGTTGAAATAGAGTAAGTTGCTAGGTACGGTGTCCAGTGATAGGCTTGGGGTTCAAAAGAGGGGTTAAGAGAAACTACACAGGGTGGGTTTCATTGTTGTCTACTTACCATTCTGCAACTCCCAAGTACCACATTCGACAGTATCTACTATTTTCTCTCAACTCTACAATACTCTTGGAAACCACAGCAATAGTTTACAAAGCACCACCAAGATTTTTCTAGAAATAATGTTTTTCGAATTTGGTAAACAATGATATTTTAAAAGGTGAGTGGTTGAGGACACATCCAAGCTGCTCAAAAAGCAGCCTACTTAATTTTCAGAACTTACGGAACGATGTAACTTTGATAATTACATTCCTACACCCAACATAGAAGATAAGTAAAAAATAAAAAACACAGAAGCAAAATCAATACCAAAACTATGGTATGTTTTTATGAAAAAGTAGAGCGACACTAATGATGGGCGTGCCAAGCTCATTGTCCTCCACAGTGAGTCACCCTTCTGCCTTGCTCTGCTGGCTTTTGGGTTAGCTGAGAAGCACAGGTCTATGTGCTCACACAGCCCATGCTGAGTGAATATGGGGATGGTTGTGACAGGTTTCTAAGTGTTCTCAGCACACTTCCACATCAGGATATGGCACGTGTGCAGTCCATTCAAGACCTCCCCATCCTCCTGTAGTTAGTGCCCTGGTGCATCCCAGCAAGGACCTGCTTTGGTACCAGGGTCTTCCGTGGGGCATAGTAAACGGAACCACTGAGTTCCACCTGCAGCTCAGCTGTTGCCAATGCGGGGGAGTTTTCCTCTTCTCATTGAGTTATGCCTGGCTTTCTTGTTCATAACTGTGAAGTTTAGAACCTGATTGATTTGGAATAGATTCTTTTACTCTTTATTTCTTTGAACAGTGTCAACTCGCCAAGTATCCTAAGTTGGCTTAGAATTTAGGAGCAGTGTGTCTGCCTCTGCTGGAATTAAAGGTATGTTCCATTCCATTCTTTCTCTTGCCGTGCAGTATTATGTCCCTCAGGACCTACGTGGGAACCTCGAACTCTCCTGAGGTCAGAAAGATTTCCTTTTGTGTTTGTTCAATGCTCCTAGTTTTAGGTTTCTGATCCATTTTGAGTTATTTTTGCCAGATGTAAAGGTCAAAGCATCTCGCCCCCCCTTAGGAACATAGAAACAGTCCCAACCAGCTGGTTTGAAAGACCAGTCTTTACCTCTCAGTACTTTGTTGACATCACTGGAACAGAGTGCCCTGGTGTGGGCTGTCTCTGTGTTCTCAGGCAGATGTGGCTGCTAGGCAGCCCAGCCCCTCAGGACTCTGGGACCCTGCTGGCTCTAGGCCCATGGAGGGAGGTGACATGAGCAAAGTGGGCCCTCCCACTGACCATGTTTACTCTGTTCAGGGTTTAGTTTATCTCCTGAGTGATATTGTGTAGTTTTTATTTTGAAGACCTCAAAACTACTTTTAAAAATAAATTCTTAAGTTTCTTTCTCATTTAATTCATTTCTAGTCTTCAATTACATTTTTAATTTTGCTGGCTACACTTTTTATTTTTTAATTAGGCCACAGGGACTCCAGACAGGTAGAACCTCTGTCCTCAAAGAGGTCCATTATTATCTTCTTTTCTTCAAGGATTTTGTTTCTATTACTAAGAGGAGACATTCTCAGAGTGTTTAAATAGAGCTTCATCACTAGAGGAAGGCTGGGTGTGATGTTTCTGCCAACATGGTTTTCTTTATGACACAGATTCTTGTTCAGAGATTGGGCATACACCATGCCCCTGAAACCACATCCTCTGTTTTACATGATCACTAGGATTTAATCCAGGGAGATGCTTGCTAACAATGATTTTTCCATTCTCCTGTTATTGCTTAAAAATCTGACAAGATGTCCTAGATGGTGCAATCATCTGTCAAGAGGGCTATGCGGCCAGCATGGTCTTCAGGATCATCTGCACACAGATTACGGAGAAAACATTCACATATGGTGACATCATTTCATCACATGCTTTCTAGGCAGCAACAGCAATGGTTTTCCAATGGACATGTGTTTTAGCCTTATGAGCTTCTGACATAGTTATGGTACTTTATCAACTAGAGGGTTATAACAAAAGTGTGGCACATAACACAGTGGAATACTATTGAGCCCAAGGAAAAATGAAATCATGAACTTTGTAGATAAATTTGGATGGAACCAGAAAAGATCATATTGAAGGAGGTAACCCAGACCCAAAAGGAAAATACCACATGTCTTTCATGTGTTGTTCCTAACCCAGGTCTTCAGATGTGAGTAAACAATGCACAGTTGCAACAAAAGTGGGGAAAGGGGTTCTAACTGGGAGACGGGAAGGGGTCAATGCAGAAGGAGGGGACAAATAACAACAAAGTTGTTTGATAAGGCTTCAATGAGTCATTATTTCACACTTATGTAAAATGATGTGTAACATATATGTGTGTGTGCATGCGCGCGTGCGTGCGTGCGTGCGTGCGTGCGTGTGTGTGTGTGTGTGTGTGTGTGTGTGTGTGTGTGTGTGTGTGTGATCGTAAATGAAGTTGTGTCACTTGAGCGGACAATGATCTACATAAGAACCATAAACTAACAGAATTCCCAGTACCAGGCATGAGGCGCCTTTCCAGTGTGGATCGCGGTAGTTTGAGTAACTCTCCAAAGAGTATAGGCTGTTGGAATTGCTCTCAGAGGTTGAAGGTAGACCCCTATTGCCCAAAACACCTCACACTTGCAGCAGAGAATTATTTCAGTTGGGTCTACCCAGAAAGCTTCCTTTTGGTAGTCTAGCTTACACAGTGCCAGAAGGTAATACACAGGCTGTCAAGGGGGGGGGGGTAGACATCTGCTAAGGTGTAAGACTGGAGCTCACTCACTGGTGGTAGCCAACAGCTGTCTAATTTGATTAAAACCCACTCAACAAGAGGAAATCATGCTTGGTACTAGAAATCTAAGCAATTATCCAGGGTTGGTGAGGTCATGAATCTTAGAAAAGAATCAACTACTGCTACTTTGCTAGACCAGCAGAATTCCTAACTCCATTTAAAACCTTATCTTTATATCCACAGCTAAGTATATCATCGAAGGGGTGTCTCTTCACAGCAAATGAAGACAAAATGGACTCAGAGCAGAGACCAACTGACTGTGGGAAACCCTGCCCTAATGGACATATCTGTAGCATAGCTCCTTCATCTATGGCTCAGGGAACATCATAGAAGAGGAGACAGAAGTATTGTAAGAGTAAGAATAACAAGGAGTCAGCCCAGCAGTGATGGCGCACGCATTTAATTCCAGCACTCGGGAGGCATAGGCAGGTGAATCTCTGAGTTTGAGGCCAACCTGGTCTGCAGTGTTCCAGGAAGGCTCCAAAGCAATACAGAAAAACCCTGTCTCACAAAACAAAACAAAACGAATAGCAAGGAGTCTTTGATAAAACTCTCCGAAAAGTGGCTATATGAACAAGTCCTAAATAATGACAATATCAACAGATACACTAACTCAGAAGGTGAAAAGAAAATCTCACAGGATCTCACCTCTAGACAAAGAAATAATTTTGGCTCAGAGAGGGAGAATTGGCTTCTTTTAGGTATGAGTTCCCTAACTAGATATCTAATACAAAGTCATTAGTCCTGGAACCATATACATATAAACAGCAAAAACTGACTCAGTAGGTTGTATTTGTACATCCGTTTGTCCATCCATCTGCCTGTCCATCCATTCATCCTTCCATCTTTAACAATAGTAACCAAAGAAAAAGGATCTATCTATTTGAGAGTTGTAGGGTGGGAGGGGCTAAATAAAGGGGACATGGGAGTGGCTATAGGGATGAAAGGGAAAGTGGTGTATTTTTAAGTAAAATGTATTAAAAATAAAAAAGCTTAAATTGCCTTTACATAACAAGTCTTGTGTTTTTATATATTTTATATAAGACTTACAATATAAAGTCTTACTATTTTCTTACTATTTTAAGGATACTGTTTGACCCAATGTTGCATATAATTTTTTTATTAATGTGCGCTGGCATATTAGAAAGAGCATAAGATAAACATACTCAACAAAGCCTTACTTGTTCCTCCTTTCTTTTGTGGAAACACATAAAGCAATAGGAAAAGTAAAGCACTACACCAACAGAGTATTCTTATGTACACTATACAGGGCAAGAGACAGACGTCATTTACAAAATCCTCTAAAACGGGTTGGATATGTGCATGTCCTAATCTACAGTTTTAGAATTAAGGGAAATATGAACTTATTGTCAGTTTCGGTATCCACTGCAAAGGAATCTGATCTCATGCTTCTTACCCTGAAACTAGAAAGCTGGAGATTCTTCTAAAGCCAGTGAACTGTACTGAAAAACAGCAAGCTTACAGCAGACCTGCGGGGACAGAAGGGGAATTGTAGGACAGAGGACATGTGCTGAGGGAGGGCTCAGACTCAGTGACAATGGCTTACTTCTTTTGCATTTTCATACAGTCAATACTTTATAAAGTAACAGTTTACCACACCATGTTGCACAGGAAATAGAATGGACACTATTTAATTTTGGCGTGTAAATTTTAGTTTGGTTAAAATTCTTGATTTGATAGCAATATCTTCCCAATATGACATGTCAAAACTGTATCCTCTGGTAACTGGGTAGATGCTGTAATAGTGGTCCAACTACAGTTCTCTGGTAAACGGAGAGCATGTACAAGTTTGTTACTCATCTCCACTCAGAGTCCATGCTCCTATCTGTTTTGCATAAATTGAGCTGTACAGAAGACAATGAGGTCTGTCTGTGTGGCGGTGGAAGCATTATCACTCATGGCATTTCTGAAGGCTCTTCTGAGTGGCATTCAGAAGCATGTATATTGTGGCAGCAGCAACACTGTGTGTTACAGGGGACACTGCTGCTCCAATAGCTTTACGGTCCACGCTAACAAGAGTATGAGTCAGACAGGAAGAACGGATTTCCTTTTATACAGAAGAAAGCAAGTGCAAACAGACCAACTTGCCAGCCCACAATCCTGCCATAGGGTTAGACGTAGCTCTGATGGAAGTGTGGAGCTCCCGAGCCCACTGCCTAGAGGGTCTGCTCTGGGGCTCCAAAGGGCACGGACCCCATTGCTTCCTCTAAGAGTCACCAGTAAGCTCTTTAAGCCTGGTGAGTTTGTAGTTCCAGTCAGGGAGAATAGCTCTTCTACTCAGACTTCTCAAGGTGTGTGGAAAAGAGAGACACAGCGCCTGAGCTCCCAGACCGACAAGACCAATACTTAGTTTTATATTTCTCAATTTTATTTACTTATTTATTTTCATTTTATATACCAACCCTCCCCTTCTTCCCAACCCCTATCTACTCCTCAGAGGGGGAAAGGCCTTCCTTGGGGAGTCAACAAAGTCTCTCATAGTAAGCTGTGAAAGGACCAAGCCCCTCCCGGCTGTATGCCCTGAGCAAGGTATCCCATCACAGGGATTGGGCTCCAAAAAGCCATTTTATGCCCGTGCGATAACTCCCAGTGCCACTGCCAGTCCCCACCCTGTAGCTAGTTGTTTTCCGCCAGCCCGCCTGGTCCCGCCGCCGTGCCAGCCCCAAATAACACAGAGACTCTGTATTAGATATAATTCTGTTAGCCAGTTACTATCATTTCTTATCGGCTAGCTCTGTCTTAATTATTAACCCATTTTTATTAATCTAAGTATTTCCACGTGGTCTCATTTTACCGGCCCAAGCAGCTGGCGTTCTACCTCTCTGGGCTCTCTATGCTGACTCCTCCTCCCTACTTCCTCTTTCTTCCTTGTCTCCTAGCCCCACCTATCTTGCTTTCCCATTGGCAAACAGTGCTTTATTCATTAACCAGTATGAGAAACATATTTACAGAATAACATCTCCCATCACCACCCCATAACAGATCACACAAACATACTGTTACCTATATTCAGAGGGATTAGTTCGGTCCCATGCAGGTTCCCCAGCTGTCAGTCCATAGTCTCTGAGCTCACACTAGCTTGGGTCAGCTGTCTCTATGGTTTTCTCCATCATTATCTTGATCACCACCTCCCTCCCTTCAACTCCAGGAGCTCAGACCAATGCTTGGCTATGGGTCACTGCATCTGTTTCTATCAGTCACTGAATGTAGGCTCTATGATGACAATTAGGGTAGTTACTAATCTGATTCAGTGGGGAGGCCTGTTCTGATTGATACCCTTTCCATTACTGTTAGGAGTCATAGCTGGGTCATCCTTGTTGATTTCTGGGAACTTTTCTAGAACCAGGTTTCTTCCTAACACTATAATGGCTCATCAAAATGGAAGCTTACAGAATGGGAAAAGATCCCATTTAACAGAGGGCTGATCTCCAAAATATATAAAGAACTCGAGAAATTAGACACCAAAATAACAAATAATCCAATTAAAAAATGGGGTACATTTCAACAGAAGAAACTCAAGGAGTTGCCCAACATCCTTAGCCCTTAGGGAATGAAAATCAAAACAATTCTGAGATACCATCTTAAACCTCTCAGAATGGCTGAGATCAAAAACACTGAAGATAGCTTTTGTTGGAGAAGATGTGGAGTCAGGGGAACACTCTTCCTCTATTGGTGGTAGTGTAAACTTGAACAGCCACTTTGGAAATCAGTAGGCAACTCCTCAGAGAATTGGGAGTCAATCTACCTCATGATCCAGTGACACCACTCTTGGGTATTTACTCAAACGATACACAACCACAAGGACACTTGTCAGCTGTGTTCACAGCAGAATTATTTGTAATAGCCAGAACCTGGAAGCAACCTAGACACCCTCAACTGAAGAATGGATAAAGAAGATGTGATAATTTACACAATGGAGTATAACTGGGGGGGGGGGTGACACATCATGAAATTTGCAGGCAGGAAATTGGTTGGAACTATAAAAAAACAAAACTAAACAATCAAACAAACTAAACATCCTGAGTGAGCTAACCCAGATCCAGAAAGACAAACATGGTAGGCACCCACTCATAAGTAGGTATTAGACTTAGAGTAAAGCATAACCAGGCTACAATCCACAGCCTATGAAGGTCACACATGGAGGGCCCTAGGAAGGAAAAATAGTTAAGATCTCCGGGGTAAACTATGGGAAGGGGGTAGAAGGGAGAGGATCAGGGAGGCTGGGTTGGGGAGGTATGGAGGGTAAACTATGAAAGAAGAGACGGATTCTTAGAGAAGGAGTTTCCGTATTACTTGTGTATGCTTTCTCTAAAGACATCCAGATTCCAGTGCCTGTCATAACCAGGAACCCAAAGCACCAAGACCTGTTCTTAGTACTGCTGTCAATCAGCAAATTGTCCTTACATCAGTTAACACTATTATGAGGAAAAAGGATGAATTACATCATTCAGGAGTTGTGTACATAAACTTAAAATAATACAAGATTCTTTGGGAAACTGATTCATGAAAGTTTATTGTAAAGTTATTCAGAGTATTGAAGTATGAGCAGTATTTATCTAATTTTTCTTGTGAATTTTCTAGTGAGTCGAACACACTAATATCTAAAGGATATTTTTAGGAAGTGAAAATTTCCAGAGTAATGAAGGTAAAATGTTATGCAGGTTGATTCAAATTGAGAGGTCAAAATTATAGCAATAAAGTGGACAAAGTAGGACTTATTTGTACATTAATAAATGATTTAATTAGAATAGTGCTCAAATATTGAAAATACATTAGTCTTTGGGATGGTAATGCCTCACCACATACACTAGAAAATGTAACTTATGTGGCTGAGAGCTAGCGCAAGATACCAGTCTGGAAATATTGTAGGATCTTCCTAAGAAATGAACAAGTCTTTAGATGGTGGACAATCAGCATCCACTTGCAATCAGATCATTTCCTCCCTCAGGTGAGCACCTCAGGCCCTCTGCAACAGTGACAGGCAAACAGACTACTGAAAGTCAACTCAACTTTCTCTGAAAAGCAGAGACTCTGAAAGCAGAGACTCAACAGGAAAATGTCCCATTGTGTTTTGCTCTCTAAAGCTCTTCAACCACTGGCTGGCTTGGTTTGCAAACACTTTATGTTTGGGGTCATGAAAGGTCTCCATAGCAGCACCATTATTAGGCTAATTCAATGCCAGGAAAGGGGAAGGAAACTCAAGAGAATTTCACAGCTAGGAAGTAACTTTCCCGGGAATATAACAATGAACAGGATGGAAGAGGTTTTTTTTTTTTGGGGGGGGGGTGTAGTAATTCATCAGTTAAAAATGCTACTACACAAAAATGACAGGACCCATCACTCATCAGAGAGAGAGATAAAATTTCTTTTGATTTTATATAATCAGAAGCACTAGAGAAAGATTTAATTTGCCATTTTGGAGCAAAACTTCAATGTCTGCTTGTAAGATGCTGAAGTATCTTTACTGTTGTAGCTGCTGTGTGGAACTATAAAGATGGTGACAAGAACCTCCAGGATGAGGCCACACCCACATCACAGGTGCTGGGCTGCTCTGGGATCCGCCCACACCCACCCAGCAGCAGGGCAAGGGCACAGGGGTTCAGCCTGTACTGCAGGGCCTCCAGAGACTGCAGTGGACCTAATGCATTACTTTGAGGGAAGCCGGGCCTTTGCTCCTGAGCACTGGCATGTGAAAAGAGCCCGGCTGTAACAATGGCCTCTGAGGACTGTCTGCCTCAGCACTTTTGCTGGGGACTTTAGCAGGGAGCCTCACACCTTTACAGATCAGATATGGAAAACTGCAAAAGAAAATGTTATGAATGGCAGGCCCAGGTGGACAGACAGCCTGAATGTGTGCCTGTGAGAGCCCGCCACTTACTTTCCCCGAGTTGCAGCTGCAAAGAAAGCCATCAGGAAGCCCCCAAACCATGTGGTGTGGCCGAACTCCCGCTTTTAATCCACAGAAAGAATGGGAAATGGAAAACTGTGCTATCTTAGAGTTCAGTTACAAAGCCAGTAAATCTTAAAAGTCTCATACCAGCATTGGATAAGTTTGATTTTATGTGGCATATATCTTAGAGTACATTTATAGCCTGTGTTTATAGTTTTTATAGCTTAAGGCAAAGTGAAGTTGTAGCTGGAAAATAATCCACGTGTGAAATAAAACCACCCTGCTCAGTTTTCTCAGACCCAAGGTGTGGGAGAGCTGGCTTGCCTGGACACTTTTCTGCCACCAGAGCATCACCTGCCCCTGCTCAGCTCCCAGGAAGCTGCAGGAACCCTTACGCTTCTAGCACTCGCTGGCACCATCTTGGAAGTATTTGAGTTCATCACTGGATTTGGCATTGCTCTCTGCAATCTGGTGTTCTGAGCATCGCATAGAAGCACGTTAGTTCCTTCTGACGCAGAAGCAATGCGAGCTTTTCGGAAGTCAATGCTGTTCTCCTGGGACACACCTGGAGTGAGACTGAGCGGTCACATGGAATGGGTACTTGGTGCCCAGCTCCTCTGGGTTGTGCCTCTTCTAAGAGCCATGTTGTCTTACGTACCTTCCCCATGCCTCACCCAGGCACACTCAGACAGTGCCTCCATTGACACCTGCTGTTGCCAACGGAGAAATAGGCCCACAGATCAGCCCCATAACGGCCAGGTGTTAAGTTCACTCTTTCCTGTCCTGCAACATTTCTAGGGTTCACAATTCCCAAGAGACCTCCCTTCTTCTCATCCCCACACTCAAGTGGTAACAATGCTGGCGCACAGCGGAGCGTCAGACACTGATGTCATCTGCCATGGTGCTCTGAAGTTACAGATGCCCAGAGGATGATGGCCACAGCCTCACAGCAAGCACTTGCCTGGGCAGAGAAAGCCACCATGGAGGCTCCTCCTCCATTCCAGGCTCTGTTAGATTCCCAGCACATCCACCCTGCATCCGCCAACATTTTGGCTCCTCCCCAATCCAGGCTACCCAGTCACATGCTGGGTCCTCCTGCACTGAGGTTTCTCGCCCATCTGGGGCTCTTGCCCCCATGACCCTTCCCAAATCATGGGCTCTGTCCACTGCGTCCCAACCCCACCCTCCCAATCTCAGCAGCAGTGCTTACTCAGTACATGCTGCATATCTTAGCAAAAATTTCAAAATATTTTGGTTAATGTATGCTTTAAGAACCCTTTTAAGCCAGGTGGTGGTAGCCCATGCCTTTAATCCTAGCACTTGGGAGGCAGAGACTGGAGGATCTGTTAGTTCAAGGCCAGCTTGGTCTACAGAGTGAGTTCCAGGATAGGCGCGAAAGCTACACAAAGGAAACCCTGTCTGCAACTCCCCCGCCCCCCCAAAAAAAAACCCGTTAAATTTTATTTCCTTACCTATTTATTGTGGTTCTAAAGATCTAACCAAAGTTTTCCCCACACTAGGTAATTCTCCTCTTCTCTTCCTCTCTTTCAAAACAGGCTGTCCTACAAACTGCTATATAGACAGACTCGCCTTGAATTCAGAGACCCACTGGCATCTCAAATATGTTTGCCCTAACTGGCAAGCCCCAACTAAATATTCTCCTTTATAAGAGATGCTGTGGTTACGGGCCTCTTCACAGCATTAGAGCATTGACTAAGATGTGATTCAAAGTGGTAAGTGATACACTATATACTGTAGAATTACCTAAAGTAATGCCTCAATTAGAACAATGATGGAACTAAATACAGTAGAAATACTGGGTAAATATTTAATTGTATTAGTCCCTTTTATAGGATTGTTAAAATTTGGTAGAAACTATTCATAGACATATAAACACTGATTTTCTCTAAACTATATATTGTTTGTAGTTTAATTTTAAACTTTGATAACAATATTTTTGATGCTATACTATACTGAGAAGAGTAATTTATTAGGTCATAAATCTGCCACTGCTGAGTGATGATGTTCTGTGTACAAAAGAGATGATGTCTGCTGTCTGTAGGGGCAGTCTGTGACTCAGCCCAGCTTCATTCTCTCATCTCATCACAGGAAGAGCCCCAGAGCAGGTTCAAGGCAGCACAGGTCCAGAATTGCCTTCTCTCTCTCATCATTTCCTCCACCTTGTTCTCCAGGCGGCAGGCAGGCCTCCTGGGTTCCATTTGCTCCCTGTATACCTCGTGGTCCGTCCTGACTGCCCGTGTTATCTGGCTGGTCCCTCAGGGTTGCCATGGGTTAAGTCTGCAGTCTTTCTGAACTGTATAGACAATTCCACAGTAAAGTTCTTCCCTTCAGTGTTTAGCTTGCATTGGCTGATTGCAACTTCAAGTTTGACACTCTGCCTGTATATAAAACTCCCAATGTTTTAAACCATAACCACATCCCATCCCTCCCTCTGTAACCTAAGACCCTCAACCCCCCCCCCCCATTATCCCATCAATCAGTCCCTGATAAACGTGATCTTCACTCCTTCCTTCTTACCCTGGGGACTGAAGATGCTGCTCTCATGGCTGGCCTCTGGAGAGGTCCACAGACCTGCCTGCCTGTTAGTTTGTTGCTACCACTCATTAGCTTCACCTGTGTGTTGCTGTTTCTCGGTCTTTTTTAATTATAGCACTAGCATCTTTCTACCACATATCTAGTCATGAAGTTCCCCTCCTTCACACATGGAATGGCTCCCTACTTTACTGCTGTCATGAGAGCTGAGACCGGTTAACATAGATCCGAGGGTTCTTCTGCCAATTGTCCCTCAGGCTTGGTAGCACTATGTGAAATGCAGTCCCTATGGGGGCATCCAATCTGCTTTCAATGTTTTAAGGAGCAAGTCCTTGATCCAACTCGGTCCCCACTCAATTCAGCCCACCACACCCATGAAAACTCGCTCACTGACGTGCTGTCTGCATTCTAAGCTACGGTTTTATAAGGACAAGAGACACACTGAGGGGTAATCAGTCATAAGCACAGTCAATAAATACATAAAACCTTGAACATGCATTCTAAACACTACAGGAAAACACTAATGTTTAGAGTACATAAAACAGGTTTACATCAAAAGAACAAAATACAAACAACAGCAGGGGAAAACCACGGGAAAAATCCAAAATTCAACAGAGAATTTAGATCAGGAAAAAACAAGTCAGACTACAACAAATGCTAGAAGCCCATTACTGTTTCGCCGTGAGGGTCTAGAGAAAAAGCATGGCATTCTCCCCATCTACTGTCTAGACTCTACTTTCTAGAGCTTCAGCTATCACTGAAGTTCAGGAATACTACATGGGAAATTTCAGGATAAACTTTCCTGGTGTTTCAGTTCAGTTCCGTTCTGTGCAACATGCTACACCCTCTTACAAAGCCCCTCCCCCCCTTTTTGGCGTGCGGGGGGCGAGGGGGAGACAGTGTATTCCTACTGTATTTACCACCTGTCCGTTCCTCATGTGGTAGCTGGCTGTCACATCATCAGGCTGTCAATGGCAGTACTGGACTAAACACTCATGCTCAAGTAACCTTTGTTTACGGTGGCCTCAAGGCACGGAACTCAGATATTCAACAAGAAAGTATGAGCAGCTTCTTAAAGGAAAAGGTCAAAGTTCTTTCATAAAGAAGGGGAAAATCATCTTCTGGGATTGCTGAGATCTATAGCAAATGTGTATTTTCCACTTGTAAAATTGTGAAGAAGGAAAAAGAAATGTGTGTGTTAGTTTTGCTGTCACACTTCAGGCTGCAAAAGAAACAATTACCAAGTGTGATAAAGGCACAGTCAAGACTTAAGAGGCATTAGATTATAGGGTTTGCCTCACCCAGTACCATCAATAGTGGGGCTCCTGGACGGCACCCTTAGTATGATGAACGACAGCTGGACTCTCAGTGCTTCAGCACTTCAGGTGACTAACAGATAGCACCTGGGGCATGCCGGGCCGAGGTAAATGGCTTTCCACTACAATCTATGCTCCACAGTCAATTAGTTATATGCTTGTAAGACTAATATTTCCCCTAATAATTTATTAATGTCTTTAGATACAAATTCAAGGTAGGAACTCAAATGACCATCTCCGTAAGACAATAGGTTTAAGATGTTTCACTGGAAGTTCTTCCAAAACACACAAGAGAAGGGCAGCTCTGGAGGAGCACCTGCAGCCCGCTGGCATACGGTCGTTCTCGTGCAGAGTCGCTTCTAGCACTTAGCTAAGGTGTGTGGACGCAGCTGGGATCTCAGGCAGCTGGGATCTCCGGCAGCTGTGATCTCAGGCAGCTGGGATCTCAGGCAGCTGGGATCTCAGGCAGCTGTGATCTCCAGCAGCTGTGATCTCCAGGCAGCTGTGATCTCCAGCAGCTGTGATCTGCAGGCAGTTGTGATCTCCAGCAGCTGTGATCTCCAGCAGCTGTGATCTGCAGGCAGCTGTGATCTCTCTCCAGCAGCTGGGATCTCCAGGCAGCTGTGATCTCCAGCAGCTGTGATCTTCAGCAGCTGGGATCTCAGGCAGCTGTGATCTGCAGGCAGCTGTGATCTCCAGCAGCTGGGATCTCCGGCAGCTGGGATTTCAGGCAGCTGTGATCTGCAGGCAGCTGTGATCTCCAGCAGCTGGGATCTCCGGCAGCTGTGATTTCAGGCAGCCCACTCGCACACACTGGAGGGCAGGTTTCAAACTCTGTACCACTGTGCAGTTGCGGAGGGGAGAGCAGGGAGTTGGTTGAACTTGAGTGAGACCAATTAAGCTGACAACTGGATCCTACAAATTTCACTCTTTGTTTTGAAACCCACAAGCACTCATGTTAGGAGTTATAGGCCAGCAGCAAAGTCACCCAACACATCAGACACAAGCAAGTTAAGCACATGCAGACACAGTGCTTCAGATAAAGGTGCTAATGCCTAAATGGTTAAAATCCACAGTGCACAAGGCAGCCTTTCACTTTGTGCCTGTCCAGTCCCTACTGCTCCTTGGAGAGCCACAGTCTGTGTGCTAGCACATAAGCAGGCATGGGAGGAGGCGCTCAGAGACTCACTTGTCAGGAGATGTGCTCTCTAAGAGAGCAGGGGGAAATTCTTAATAGAGTTAATCTACCAATTCTAAATAATTTGGTGTCCCATTATCAGAAACCAACATGGCATGGCATGTGGCAGGACGCAGGTGTGACTGTCTGTTCTAACAGAGCCGCCTGGGCCCTGTGGGGTAGCTCAAAGCTCTGAAGGGCTCCGTGGGTTTTGGAGGGAGACTATGCTGAGAGACAGAACATGGCAAGACAACATGTCAGATTTCAAACTCTGCAGAGTCTCCAACAACTGATTCCTTGCAGTCAAAGGCTGCTAAATTACATGTGAAGGGCTCCTGGCAGAGCCCAATGTTCTTCTTCTCATCGTTTATTTAGTTCTTAAGCTCTTAGTCTTTGTGCTGATTGCCCTAACTGACAGCACAGGAAATCTGGACTTGGTAAACAGGGCAGCGTTCTATTGAATTATAGGTCGAAGGTCTGTAATCAACCTGTGGGCTGAACCTGTATAGAGAAATTCTTGCCTTGAGGAACAAAGGAACTTAATCTAAGCAAACACCAGTGCTATAAATAATATTATAAAGCAGAAGAACTTGGAAGAGGGACAGAAGGAGAAATATCTCTGGGGACAAAAAGATCTCAGTGCGTAAGAATAAGTACACTGTTGACGATAAGGAAAATGCAGTTGTTTTCTGACACAAAAGAACATCTTCCCACTGGGACTGTGTCAGACTGGAAGGGGCATGGGAGGGGCCCTATTTCCATAAACACCAGCCTCACAGTTTAGAAGTGACCACCTTCATAACAGTAGCCCAACCTGAAATGGCCAGCACCAGACTATATACCTGATTAGCAGATATTTTATGTAGTTGTTAATTAAAAATCGTAAATAAAAAGGTGGCCCCCAAGTTAGCTGGATGGGAGAATGAGTTGGCACGAGGAGAAAGGTCTCCATCACCACAGTTCTGGGCTTTTCTGTCTGTGGACCTGGGACTGTGCCAGAGCCGTGCCAGGAATCAGCTCCCTTCCGCCAGGCTCTTGTTACACAGATGCACGAGCTACCACATCACTACGCCCAAAGACCTCCTTCTGCATGAGGAATTAGAGCGCCAAGGTTTCATTAGTATACTCATTCATGTTGATCCTTTTAGCTTCGTATTCTGAACTCTTGAGATTTAATCTACAGATAAATGGTGGGATCTATAAGCTATTTCCCCCCTAGGTGTATTTCAGACAGTGTACATTGTAATTTAATAAAATTATAAAAGTAAACACAAAGTACTATCAGTGAGTGTTTATTCTTGCTATTTTTATTTCAGAGGCTGAAATACAGCTTTATTAAACAATGAATGTTTTTTATGAATAACCTTCAATCATTGGTAAATACACTTTTCAGTAACAGTTCCTTTCAAACATACTTGACTATGAGATGCATCTTTCACAAAATAATGTATATTTAGATAACACTATATCAAACAATTCAGATACACATAGCATGGAATATTTAAATGCCTAACCACAACATATGGGCAGCTATATACTGCTCATAGAGCAGAGAGCTACTATACAAGCCAATGTGCTGTGCTATGCTCAGACTTATGTGGGTAATATGTCGCCATAATTCTGCCTCAATTAAAAGCATATTTCACCAGAAGTCCAGGATGTCGGGCCTATGTATTTTAGTAATGCCAGCTTACAACTCCGCTTATGCTAAATGTACATTACTCAGATGGGCTCAGAATTATGCTTTACATAAATAAAGACTGAGCATATTAAGACAAAATCTTGCATAGTCTAAGTATGTACTAATGGAACAGTGCCAGAATCTGCTGGCAGTCCTACATACTATAGATAAAACCCAGCAAATCGGTGTAAGACTTTACCAATATTTTCACTTAAAATGGTTTCTCATTCTTGTCCTTCCAAAGATGGAGCAAAGTAAACGCTGAGCAGAAGAAAGAGCTCATGTGTCTTATATATTTCACTCTACATGGTACACACAGAGGAGATAGCTTTGTATTTATGAAGGCCATAATGCTTTACCCTACACTTGGATGTGATACCACCAGAAAGAAACACAGGATTCTGCTTAGTCAGTCCTAAATTAGTACCCCTACGTGACGCTCCACCCTGCACTTTCCATGTAAGGGACACTGAATTTTTATAGTGATAATGCTGCTGCTGCCGCTAATAATAATAATAATAATAATAATAATAATACAACTACAGATTCAGTAGCTGTGTACACTGGAGTGATACGCACAGGCATAAATTCAGCTTCTGTAAATTCTAAGACAGTTTCATATTTAACATGATTAACATAATCAGGTAAAATTGCTTGACGAAATGTGATACTTAGGAAAAAAGTGAGATGTCATCTTAGTCTTCAAACAAGAAGCAAATAAAGCAATGCCAATGCTATCATCTCAGCCACCTCTCTTGTTTTTGTTTGTTACCTCTTTATTATTAAGACTTATATATGTCTTAAGATGTTTAAAGGCTGTTTACTGTAAGATGTGACTTCATAACTGTAACAGGACGTTAAGTGGAGATGAATCAAAGGTCAAGAACTGGGCATTGCCACCAAGGAGGACGAATTTGCAGGGTGCACAGCAAGCAAGGTGTGGAGAAGAGCGTCCACCTGAGGTCAGGACAGTGACGAGTGCCGATGCAGGTCCTCTATAATGTCTTCTAATATTTGCTGCCAGGATCTCATATTTTTATGACTGCTGTAAGAATATATCTGAAGATTATGTAATTGACTGGTATATTGTAGATGAAAACAGGTCTCTCAAAATATCAGACTGAAATTCCAACTCCTAGTATCTCAGATTATGACCTTGTTTAGAAGAAGTACCTTAGGGATACATACATACATACATACATACATACATACATACATACATACATACATACATACATACGAGTTATCTTGGTGTTGGGTGGGCCTCCAATAATCAACATCTATCATTTAAGCCCTTCAGTTGGGGAACTGGATTACAGTGCAATAGCAAACTAATAGCCAATATTTGTCTCATTCATTTTATTATGATAATAACATTATATAGTTAATGCCATGACGCTAGACATGTCCAAAAGTATATTTGAATACTGATGTCTGTTCCAGGTACCTCCACCAGGGATGCTTTTGTGGAGCTGGTAGTGTCACTACAGACAAGGCTTTAAGATAGCAGCAACAACAACAAAAATAGGATACCTGATGCTGGTTGCCAAAATGGCTATTTCTTACATGTATCTTGCATAGTTTTCAATTCTGCATATTATTACACATGGTTACAAGCAAAAAAATTAAAGCTATTGAATGCAGCTGTCAGTCCATGTGGTTACTGTAAACAATCTCATTACAGAAGAGGAAGAGGGGAAGAGGGAGGGGGGAGAGGAAGAAGGAAGGGGGGAGAGGAGGGGAGAAGGTGGTGCTTGTGAAGTTTCTGTGCTGTGTGAAGGTGACAGAACCACATAAGAAAACAGCTGCAAATCTGGTCTGCACAAGGCAGTACACAACAACCTTGAAGCTCAACAAAGTGGTATGTTCTGAAATCAAACTCACTCTAAACAATGATCACATAAGTCATGGAAGGCAAGAAATGGGCTGGCCAGGAAGCCCTCTGTCCTCAGTCAGACAACGGAGTTCAGTGGGAACCCCAGTCACCTCAGAGAAACTGAGGAAATGGAAATAACTTGTGAACGCATAAAAAATTCTGGCGACATTTGAACCACAGTTCAAAAAATTAGGCTGCATGTTAAATTTCAGTGAAGTAACTGTCCATGAAGATAAAAATCCAAATATGACCTAGAAATACATAGCAGGCAAAATGTTTGGCATACAATCATTATCATACCGAGAGCCCAGAGTCACAATGTGATAAGAAAACAGTCTGATGTCAGTATCAAGATGGATCCCAGGCAAAGATAAATTGACAGGATTTTTAATGCAAGTGTTATAAAAATCTTGTCAGCAAAACTATATGTCTTCCTGAGATATACATAAGTTATCCTCAGCTAAGAAACAGATGTTACAAAAGAGGAAAACAAAAACTAAAGAACTGAAAAATGCAATGAAAGATTTAAGGACTGACTGACTGGGCTCAGTGGCAGGGAAGGAATAGAAGGCCAAGTGGACAGCATGAAGAAATGAAGAAACCGACGGACAAGAACTAAACTCACCCGTAGAGAAGAATAAGAAAAGAAAGACATTTAAAGAAATAAAAGGTGAAGAGATCCAAATTTTATGAAAGAGATCAAGAAAGTAGGTGAACCTGGGAGACAGAAATGGAAAAGACACTCACACGAAGACACTTTAATTACACTCCTGAAAACACAGGCAAAGGGGGACACACCCACTGCTGGGGACCCGGCCAGCAGGCACAGGGGCAGCCTGGGTCTCAGGTGCCTACGAGACTAACTCCACCAGGGCTTTGATGGCTTTGGTAAGTGATGGAAGCGTCTTTCAGGACTGAGGAGCAAATAGATGTAGTCCAGACAAGAGGGGCTTGCTGTTAGGAAGCCAGGAAGAAGCAAGCAGAGACAAGGTCCCAGGACAAGGCTGTCTCTGTGAGGGAGGAGGGACGGGGAGCGCAGAGTGAGCTGCCGATGTCTCCCTCATGAGCTTGGGCGACTGAGTGTCTTCTACAGTGCGCATCTAGCCAGGTCTGTAAGGACAAAAGCCACTGGCAGCAAGTGTAGCCAGGACCGGGAGGACATCCTGCTCTCAGAAGGAATCACGGACACTCCTGTTCTCACGAGGTGGGAGGAAGCTGCCCATCGCTCACAGCTCTTGGCCACTCCTAAGGAACAGGCCACTTCCCACTGTAAAAAGAAACTTAGCTTATCTGTTTACAAACAGTGTCACCCATGATGAGGCAATTTTCCTGATGCTTTTTTTTTTCCTTTTATAAAACCATTTAAAAATAAAACCAGTAAAAATGAGTGCCAAAACGTTAGCTATTCCAACACCATTAAAATATAGGCCACCTGAGTTTACAAATGGTAGCATGAACACAGTGAGACCATTTAAAAGTCAGACATAAAACTATAGAATAATTGTTATACTTATTTACAGTTCTTGCTAAGAAGTTTGAAGACTACTGCATAAGAGAGATGTTTATGTTAAGTTAGCTCTCATGCGGAAGTATTTTTACAAACTTTGTGAATATGTAAAAAAAACTATTTAAGCTGATCCACTGACACCCACTGTGGGGTCTGAATAATAAATGCCCCCATAGGTTCATGTATATGAGCATCTGGTCCCAACTTATTGGCACCATTCAGGGAAGTTGGAACCTTCACAAAGAGAGATGCACTAGAAGAAGGTGGTCATTGTGAATGAATGTTCTTCCAGGGTCTGCATTGTCACCCCAACCCCTGCTCCACTCGGCCAGGTTCTGCTCCGGCTGCCAGGCTACCCTTGCCATGAGGGTGCTATTCCCTTGACCACACACTAAAATAAAGCCTTGCTTCCTTAAGTTGTGTTTGCTCATGGCATTTTATCACAGCAGCAGAAGAGTAACTAAGACCCATCAGTGCCTATGTTTACAAGGGCGCACAAGGAGAGTGACTGATTCCGACGTTGTCAGAGGGCTGCAGGGAACACCGAACCAGCTTTCATGTTCTCCGGGTCAGCTGTCACTGGAGCTAATGATTTAATTTTTGCACAGTATCACTAAAACGATGAAGACTAATTAAAATCATTCCTACTTCAGGGTTTCTTGGAATGCACTAGGTACCACACCTCAGGTGTTTGCATCAATGCCTGGACATGTTCTATGGGTGTGAGAGTGGGAGCAGCAGGAGCAGCTTGTAACCTTAGATACTCAGGAGGCTGAGGAATGAGGGTTGTGGGTTTGAGACCAGACTGTAACATGGTAAGACCCAGTTAGAAAACAAAAGTATAAAGATAAAATTATACTTTTCTTGTCTAACTAAACGTTTCAGTAGGTCTTTATTAAAAAAGAATAAAAAGTCAGCTCTGGAAATGAAAGACAAATTAAAGAACAGGCAGCTGGATTTTACAAAGAGCTCAGACAAAGAACGGTGGCACTGGAGGCATGCGTGGGCTGGAGGCTTGCTCCCACCGTGGGCGGGAAGTTCAATCCAGCACTGCACAATGACAAGCAGCTGTCACTCAGGTATAGAACGAGACTTCCAGCCTGGAAATGAAGCACCGGTAGTCTTTATTCACTAATTAATTCAACCAATAAATCCCTCACCCTTGTGGCCTTCCAACAATTTACAGCAGGGTAGCTGAGCACTCTCAAGAGGAAGGTAAGGCAACCCTCAGAGGGCCCTGGCTTGGAAATCTGGACAGGAACATCACTTCCATTTTACCCGACCTGGAATGAAGGACTTACCCTTTACCATGGATCTGCACAGAAAAGGACGAGAGACAAGGATGAACACTTTGCTCAACTTGTAAATGAATTCAACTCTGTAAGTAAAAGTTTTCTATTGATTTTATTTTTACTTTTGAGAGAGAGTGTGTGTGTGTGTGTGTGTGTGTGTGGAGAGAGAGAGAGAGAGAGAGAGAGAGAGAGAGAGAGAGAGAGAGAGAGAGAGAGAGAGAGAGAGAGAGAGAGAGAGATATGTTACCCATCAACATGAAGATAGGTAACTATGGAGGACAGCAGCATGGGATTCTCGGAACAGGGATTGTAAACCCTTCCGGCAGTCTTGCATGGGTGCTGGGAACTGAACTTGAAACCCTGCAGGAGCAGTGTATGCTTTTAACTGCTAAGCCATCATCTCTCCAAGCCCAGTTTCTGAGACATGGAAAAGTAACAGGAAAATGAAGGCTCCGCCACTGAGGGCTCACAGGAGTGCCTGACATATAAGCTGCACTGAGTACATGAAGTTTTCCTCGGGGCCACAAGACATCATCTATGTCGTGGTTTTTCAAACAGGTAAGGACAGACTCAGCAGGCAGAGAAAACGTTTTGTTGGGAGTTCTAGATCCCAACAAAAATATTGTCGGCAATGATAAGACCCCACTGATTTTCCTGGCGCCCGTGATCTAAGTGATCCCCAAGACTATGCTGTGCCCACACTGACGCCAAACCAATACAGGAGCACGCGTATTGGCAGCCCCTTAAGGGCTTCCCATTGGGGTCACAAGAGAACCTCTGCCTCCTCACACATCGTTCTCTGTCTTCGGGGAAGCCTGGTTGCCAGGCTTCTCCAGTGGCCGCTGTCCTGACCACACTCGTTTCCTTCATACCCTGCATTCCACATTTGCTAGAGGCCCTCAGTGGTCCAGACCCAAGATTCCTTGGTGTTCCACAAGTTACCCGTAGGCTTGAAAGGCTCTCTTGACACATGTTCACACATCTGGCCTTTGTGTCACACAGATGTTTGCTCACAACGTAAATTTCTTACAATTTCTGGGAGACAGGACATGTCTATTAGCTTAATCATGGTTATGGCTTTAAGGATTTACACTCGCAGTATACACTTTAAATATATGCTTCATTATTCATCAAGAACTCGTTTGGAAGAGAACTCTTCCATCATTCTCTTGCATCTTCTCAACCTTGCACACACAAGGGACCGAAGACCCTCGGCTCCCTCCCCTCCAGGATGGACACTGTGGTTCTCCTCCTGCTGGAAAGCCAACACAACACCACGAGGAGTGCCGGTCATAGTTCAGCTCATCACCAGGGTTCTTTTGAAGAGTCTTCGAAGGTCCAGATCAGGAGAGAGAAGCAGCACGCATACACAGAACTGGATTGTGACCAACACAAAGTTCTATTGTGGGGAGATTTGCTACCAAATTATCTAGACCTTTATTTTTAATGAGTTAGTAGCAGCTCTGTAATGACCAAGTATTTTCTTCTCTGGCTTCCCAGGTCTGTGACTGAAATGTTACCTTCTCAATATGGGGAAGGGGTCATTTTTGAATAGTAAAAGCAGGAAAACCATTTACAATATGCTGTGATATTCTAGATAGCTAAAGACAATTGGACAAATCATTAGGGAAGGAACATTAATTGTACCTTCACTGAATCACTATTAACTATGCATTTCTAAATGGTCTCAATGCTTTATTTTCTGTTATCTACACTGAGACATTTCCAAGCATTACTATGTCTCCCTGTCTTCCTTCCTTCCTTCCTTCCTTCCTTCCTTCCTTCCTTCCTTCCTTCCTTCCTTCCTCCCTCCCTCCCTCCCTCCCTCCCTCCTTCCTTCCTTCCTAGATGCTCTAAGTTGTGATGGGGGACATCCTTCTGTACATGGTTCACTTCTTGGTTGATGAATAAAATGCTGATTGGCCAGTAGCCAGGGAGGAAATATAGGCAAAGCTACCAGACAAAGATAATGCCGGGGAGAGGGGAAGAGAGAAGCCATGAGAGACACACTACGTAGCAGCCGAAGGAATAAGAGGTCTGGGCATTCTCCAGTAACATAAGGCCATGTAGAAATGCACAGATTAACAGTTAAGGGTTAATAATTAAGAGAGAGAGCTAGCCAGTAAGAAGCCTAAGCCACTGGCTAAACAGTGTATAAATAATATAAACGTCAGTGTGTTTATTTGAGCTACATGGCTGCAGGACCAGGCAGGAAAGAAACTCCATCTACAGAGTTGCCCTATTCCTCACTAACACTTGGTATTTCTACCACTATTTTTTTTTTTTTTAAAAAGAAAGGATACCTACATTTCTTCATTTCTTTCTTTTTCTATACCATCCCCTCCTTCTTTAGTGGTACCGAGAATTGAAAGTGGGGCCTCACATATGAGCTATGCCTCTGGGTCCCTTTCTACTTTCGATTCTGAGATAAGGTCTCACTAACTTGCCTAGGCTGTCCCTGAGCTGGCTCTGTGGCCCAGGCTGTCCTGACTCGCTCGTACTTTTGCCTTAGAACCTTAAGCAGCTAGGATGAAGGACTTGTGTTACTAAGGCTAGCAGGAACTATTTGCTTTTTATTTTTATTTTATTTTAGGAAGTAGGCTTAGTTTTGAAAATGAGAAACTATAGAGAAGATCATGAAAATGAATCACAGGTAACAATTTAGATGAAAAACTCCATATAAAGTAACACATCCACATATTATAAAGTTCAATACTATAGGAAATGGGGAAAATATTGAAAGAATGATACATTTTAAGTTTTCCTGGAAGTTAAAAGCTAAAGGGAAATTGTGTTGTTGATCAAGATGAAATATCAAGACACTGATGAGGACAGCCAATCGACAGGAAGACACGGCGACAGAAGGAATAGTGTCTATGGCGGCTTACAAGAATCTGCCTGCTCTCCAAAAGCTCCACACACAGAGAAGCTCAGGCCAATGAACCCAGCGGCCAAGGGACTAGAGTAGTTCAGAATCCAAGAGCAGAGAGGACAGAGGGCGCAGCCTGGCCATATCACACCCTCTCTCTCCTGCTCACTGCCTTGTGGGGATTCTAACCATTAACAAATGGCTGGGGCCAGTGACTGTTTCCTGCTGGACACCATTTAAATGTCCACAGCATTAAAGAGAAAGAAAATCTGGGCAAGTTTGGATGCTTAGAGCCACCTGGGAATCCCAGTTGCTATGTTCTTAAGAAAGAGGTGACACAGACTCTTGGGTCCAGAGCTGCTGGTAGAGGGAGGAGGGAGGATTATTGTTCCTTTGGTTTTCATTGTATCCTTAATATGTGCTATTCCAGACTCAAGGAAAGCTGCATGCGAAATATTAAAATAGGTATCGTGCTAGCAAATTTCAGTATAGACAATCAATTCAGGCTCAGCAAAGGCAGTGGTAAAGGTCAAAACAAAATCATTAAAGGAGTTTCTAAAGCTTCTAGAAGCCTCATTAAAACCATATCCTGCTAAAAGTATGAAAACCCTGGAGAGTCAGGTGAGAGAGCAGGAAGGACATGCTCAGAGAGTTCCCATTAGCAGAAAATGGGAGACTGCCCCGGTTCTGGGCTCATTCCACAGCTTCTTAACACACAGGAAAGGAGAGGAGTTAGCGCTCCAGGAAGCTGCCGTGAAAATGGAGCTGCTGCCATGATGGTCTGTGCAGCGTCCAAAGTGAGCGGCATCTCTGTAACTGTGAGGGAAGGGTACAGGGTCTCACAAGGGACCTCAGAGCACGCTTCTTCCCCGGCTGAGACAAGAGCACCAAATGGCATTCCCTTCTGCGTTGGTGCTGATGCACACACATTTCTATACCCCAACGGGAGCTGTCTTCAGGATGGCGTAGTCTCTAAGCAAACAGCAGAAAGAGTGAAAATCATTGCCACTCTCCACCGAGTGCTGAGGAACCCACTACGTCCCATCTTCTCCCCGGTCTTAAATCATGTCAGCACTAGAGAAGGAATGTGGCAGATGACTCACAGAACCATTGGTGACCTGTTCTCTGCTGTCATACACAGCAACGCCCACTAACTCAGGAAGAGGGGCTGGGAGATATGAGCTGTGCCTGTATGCGGTCATCAACCAGGAGCACAGCTTGGCCCCACGGCATCCTCCACAGGACCCTGGGCATCTTCTCCTATGCTGCACTCGGTGGAGCATCTGCGATGTAACTGTGGTTAGTGCTTCCTGAACTCGTACTACAATCCTAGTCAATTTCCAGTTCAGATGACCTTCTACTGTTCTTGGGTTGAAAAGATTAGCAATTAACATGGGCAGTTCAGTGTTTCTCTCTTTGGGGAGATGGGAGTAATAATAGTCTAATTTCCTGAGGGAGAATTCAAGAACATGGGGCAGGCCAAAGAGATCGAGTATGTCTCCCCTTCACCGGGGCTGTGCTTCTGGAGTGCATGGCTTGTGCTAACCCTGTTTTGATATTAACAGACGTCCAAGAACAGTCATGAGATGTTTTCACTGACGGGGTATAACATTGCTTATCTACAGCTGTGGTCACAATCCCAATTAGAGCATAATGCTACTTCTTGAGGATTCAGGTTTTGTTTTTATATGCGCAATTAAAGTGTGTGTGTGTGTGTGTGTGTGTGTGTGTGTGTGTGTGTGTGTGTGTGTGTGTGTGTATGTGTATGTACGTATGTTAACATGTATTCTGAGGTATTGGGATTCAAAGCCAGGGCCTTGCACATCCTACACCACTAGGCATATGGTACTATGCGAGTCTTCTATGGTCTATAGGCATATAGGCATTATAAGAGTCTTCTATGATCTATAGGCATATAGGCACTATGCGAGTCTTCTATGGTATCTAGGCATATAGGCATTATGCGAGTCTTCTATGGTCTATAGGCATATAGGCATTATAAGAGTCTTCTATGATCTATAGGCATATAGGCATTATAAGAGTCTTCTATGATCTATAGGCACATAGGCACTATGCGAGTCTTCTATGGTCTATAGGCATATAGGCACTATGCGAGTCTTCTATGGTCTATAGGCATATAGGCACTATGCGAGTCTTCTATGGTCTATAGGCATATAGGCACTATGCGAGTCTTCTATGGTCTATAGGCATATAGGCACTATGCGAGTCTTCTATGGTCTATAGGCATATAGACACTATGCGAGTCTTCTATGGTCTATAGGCATATAGGCACTATGCGAGTCTTCTATGGTCTATAGGCATATAGGCACTGTGCGAGTCTTCTATGGTCTACAGGCATATAGGCACTGTGCGAGTCTTCTATGGTCTATAGGCATATAGGCACTATAAGAGTCTTCTATGGTATATAGGCATATAGGCACTATGCGAGTCTTCTATGGTCTATAGGCATATAGGCACTATGCGAGTCTTCTATGGTCTATAGGCATATAGGCACTATGCGAGTCTTCTATGGTCTATAGGCATATAGGCACTGTGCGAGTCTTCTATGGTCTATAGGCATATAGGCATTATAAGAGTCTTCTATGGTCTATAGGCATATAGGCACTATGCGAGTCTTCTATGGTATCTAGGCATATAGGCACTATGCGAGTCTTCTATGGTATATAGGCATATAGGCACTATGCGAGTCTTCTATGGTATATAGGCATATAGGCACTATGCGAGTCTTCTATGGTCTATAGGCATTATAAGAGTCTTCTATGGTATATAGGCATATAGGCACTATGCGAGTCTTCTATGGTATATAGGCATATAGGCACTATGCGAGTCTTCTATGGTATATAGGCATATAGGCACTATGCGAGTCTTCTATGGTCTATAGGCATTATAAGAGTCTTCTATGGTATATAGGCATATAGGCATTATGCGAGTCTTCTATGGTATATAGGCATATAGGCATTATGCGAGTCTTCTATGGTATATAGGCATATAGGCACTATGCGAGTCTTCTATGGTATATAGGCATATAGGCACTATGCGAGTCTTCTATGGTCTATAGGCATTATAAGAGTCTTCTATGGTATATAGGCATATAGGCATTATAAGAGTCTTCTATGGTATATAGGCATATAGGCACTATGCGAGTCTTCTATGGTATATAGGCATATAGGCACTATGCGAGTCTTCTATGGTCTATAGGCATTATAAGAGTCTTCTATGGTCTATAGGCATATAGGCATTATGCGAGTCTTCTATGGTATATAGGCATATAGGCACTGTGCGAGTCTTCTATGGTCTATAGGCATATAGGCATTATGCGAGTCTTCTATGGTATCTAGGCATATAGGCACTGTGCGAGTCTTCTATGGTCTATAGGCATTATAAGAGTCTTCTATGGTATCTAGGCATATAGGCACTGTGCGAGTCTTCTATGGTCTATAGGCATATAGGCATTATAAGAGTCTTCTATGGTATCTAGGCATATAGGCACTGTGCGAGTCTTCTATGGTCTATAGGCATTATAAGAGTCTTCTATGGTATATAGGCATATAGGCACTGTGCGAGTCTTGTCAGCCTGGGAGCCCACATGCCCTCTGCAAAGCTGCTTTTAAAGGCACTGGTGTTGGGCAGGACCTTTGCTTTTCTCATGGTCTCAGAGAAGACATGTAAATAATACACAAGTTAGCAGTGAATGAGAGGTACAGCTTAGGGTTAGGTAAACTTTACCGACTATGGTGGGATCTGCAGTCAGCAAGCTCATCTTAATGGTCAGTCAGTTTATTTCATATTCCTGGAGCGTTAATCAAAGAGAGGGTGAGACGCCTGCTAGAGCAGGCGTGGCCCGGATGCGCCAGCTCCTCCCTCCCTCAGGAAGCTGCCTTCACTAACCTGTAAGCCTGAGCACCCATGGCTCTCCAAGGCTCTGATTTCAAACATGAGCCCAGAAGAAAGGCACTGACAGAAGGCACCATGGGTGCTGCGGCTCTTCTGCCATCAGTCACATAGTTTCATTTGTAGCCTACTCTACTTACTTCCACTGCTCTAAGAAGTCAGCACAATGGTGGCCAGACTCCATTTACTCTCAGTTCGCTTTCCCTGCTTCCCATCCATTTCTTTTTCTCTGCTCCCGCTCTGTGATTTGCATACCCAGATAAAGCCCTCACACAAAACACCACAACAGATGCATTATTTCTTCTCTCTGTCTGACTTTAATTCTGACGCTGAGCTCACTCTCAAGGCCGGGCTCTAACTGTGGGTTTCTATGCCTTTCAGCTCTCATCCCTCTCACCCGATTGCCTTACACGAATGCACACCAGCAATTTATAAGTATTTATACATTTGCTTTAAATCTGATATTCTTGTAAACATATGCCTTTTCTCTCTTTCCAAACATGAACTTGAAATTCCTTAGGTTTGATAATATATGGGTGTAATGAGGGTGGGTTAAATAAGAAATTAGTTTTCTTAGGACATTGAGAAATAAATATAAAATATTTCCAAGTAACATGTGAAACTGACAAATTAATTTGCCATTGTTGGAATTTCAGTGCTTGAGGTGTAACAAGACACAAGTAGATTCATGAAGGTTGTCTCCAGACTCGAGATTTCTGTCAGAGGACAGCCAGCTGAGGGCCAGCGATCTGGACTATTTTACACGTAAGCTGTGAAATCTGAGTAGTGAAGACACACATAGGTGAATTTAATAATGAGTGGCACATACAAAACACCTGCAAAGTGTGGTTTTCTTGTTAAATGGAAACGAAATTAAAATCCCTAAACTAACCACTGGGAAAGGCCCATTCAAGAAAATTAGTGGACAAAGGCTTATGAAAGAATCGTCTCCTTGGTAAAAGCACATAAGCCGAGGGAGAAAGGAAGGCTGCATTCTTCAAGAAAATAATACTTTCTTTAAAAGGAATCGGCAATTCACACTTCTGACTGAGCTCGCTCTCTCCGGCTGCCCAGGAGCCAAGTGTGCTGGGTTCTGTCCTCAGCTTGGACTTAATTATTTTACCTCTCAGGCATGTTCTCTCTGACCCTTAGGTTTGCGGGTGTGAATTTACAGCAGTTTCTGTTTTTTTGTAAAAGAAATAAAAGGGGGAGAGGTTGCAAGGTCATAAGAGCTGGGAAAGGAAGGAGAGGTAGAAACAAAGAAGAGGGAAGAGCCCGGCAGCAGGGAAGGCGGGGCGCCTGGCCCTTCTGGCTTGTCTACAGGCGCCCACCTCTGCCTGGACTGCCATCCTTTCCGGGTGCAACCAGGCTCATCTGTGGTGGCCCAGACCCAGAGCATGGTGCTTGGTCCCCCACCAAGGTGCACTGTGCCAGAGAACGGGGAGGCTGGCACTGTGTATTGGACTGGCTGCTGCAGCCTGACTGAGCTTCCCTTCCCTTCACATCTGATGTTTCGTAAATTAGCTCGTAAGCTTACATGGTGCGTTCACCCCAAACCCTATTGAGGGGCTCTGTATACTCTGTTAAAGTCAGCTTTTCCCACACAAGCTGCAATTCAGGAAAAAGCCCAGTTGAAGTGGTCACGGAAAACGGGAGGACGTTGGCCTTTCCTAACAGTATTTTTTAATTCTGCCAGGTCACACAGAACCAGTAATGATTTCAGCTAAAATTAGGCAACACTCCTCACTGACACGCCAGAAATGAGAGCAGAGACTGCACAGAGGGGAGTGCCTTGTCTAAGAGCCAGGGAGAGGGCTACTCCTGTCCCCCACGATTACAAACTGACATGGACAAAGACTCAGGCCAGCTTTCTTCAGGGTGACTTATTCAAGTCAACGATTAGCTGAGCACAGGGCTGCCATCCTTCCCTCTGTGGAGCACAACAAAAGCTTTTTGTTTTTTAATTAAAAAAAAAAACAAAAAAACAAAAAAACATAATTTATTTGAGAGCTATACTGGTATATTAGCTAAAGTCTCTTACTTCCTATTTTTAAACATATTTTTCAATCCAAGAATAATTCATTAAAACATATTTTAAAACTCCAGCTCTCAAAGACAACACAGATTATGTTTTCAAGGACAAAGCTTACAAATTGCCACATAATTATTTCCTAGGATACATTGTTCTCACTGTCATTTTCACTTTTTAAAAACTGTTTTTTATCTGTCACATTTATGTCCAGTTTCTCATATTTAACTTTGAATTTAAGTAAATCATTGAAGCTATGGTGTGCTTTCAGATTCAATCCAAAAACAGAAAACAAGAGGCATATACATTGTTACAACATTAGCAACAATGTTTTCCAACAATTTAAAAATGTTTCATTTAATATATATATATATATATATATATGTATGTATTTTAAGCAAATGAAGCAATTCAAAAATAAGTTTAAAATATTTTATCTCTGGTGGCCTGAAAGTTCTTACAACTTACAAATTTTAAGGTAATGAATTTGATTACTAAAGAACAAATCAAGCACGCACAGAGCTTGCGCCACAGGGCTTGCTTTCTTTATTCTGAAGGTGGGGCAAAGAATAAATTCCACAGTTACTAGAATCATGCAGCCTTCCTGACTGCAACACTAAATCTTAGTTGCAGAAATCTGAAAATCCCATGTAGTCATGGGCCTCTCCACTAGTGCAAATGCTTGGAACTGTTCTTTATCTATTTCCATTTTAGTTTGTATCTTAACAACTTTTCTTAGACACAAAATGTATTGCTTTTTTTTTGAATACTTCTAGATACCGAAGTTCACATACAGGATTTAATTAATATCATAAAGCTATCTTCCCACAACAGCTACTACCTTAGGTAATGGTTAATTTGGAGGTGAGGGTGTGATGGATGCCAGTGCCTGGCTGTGACAGCCCATGTAATTTTAGAAATGAAGCAGGGTGTTAGGGAACCCTGTCAGTTGTCACCACAGGTTTTGGTGGACAGTGCAGTCAGATAGGCTGGAGGGTACAGTGCTCTGAACTTCAGGTTCTGTAAATCTCAACAAAAACATTTTATACTATGAAGAGCTTGCACACTGTAGGCTAGCAATTTCCGGAGTCATCTAGTTGCTTTCAAATTTAGATTTTTAATAGGCATATATTAAAACTGATTCTGGGAGAAAGAACAGTTTCCCAAGCACATTTCTTTCAAGAATAAACACCCAGCACAGGTTGCTTGACTAAGCATATATTGGAAAACGGGAGGCAGACAAGATAGTCCCAAGGCATGATGATCTGGTATCTATTCTGCTGCTGGTCAAGAGAAGGAGGGGAGGGAGGGAGGGAGAAAGGGAGGGAGGGAGGAAGGGAGGGAGGGAGGAAGGGAGGAAGGGATGGGGAGGGAGGGGAGGGAGGGAAAGGGAGGGAGGGGGAGAGAGGAAAGAAGGGGAAGAGGAAGGAAGGGAAGGAGAGAGAGTGAGAGAGGCAGGGAGGGAGGAAGGAAGGAGGAGAGGGAGGGAGAGAAGGAAGAAAGAATGTGTACACACATGCTTTAAATATTAGAAATTTCATTACATTTCAAATATAGGTTGAATGCTTTAATTTAATCCACACTTGAGCTATAGAATATTAAAGGCAAAGAAACTTCTATGTACTTCAAGTATAAAAACAAGTAATTAGTGACACTGTCTTATTTCGCTAGTTACTCGCTGGATGCTTTCAGTAAACTAAGTAAGGCAGAGTGTTTGTATGTCCAGAAAGCAAGGGCACACTAGGGCCTCACATGCTCACCATGCGTGGACCGGGGATTACAGTCTTGCCCAGTGAAAGCAAACAAGTAGTATGTAATCTTCATTTTAATTCTAATATGCAGCCAGGGAAGAACTCAAGATTCTAGGCAGTGAGACTTCTTTTTCTTGCATATTCGTCAACACTGCTATGACACTCCAACTGTTTCTTTAAAATTCCTTTAAAACAAAACATAGGCCTCCCCGTTCTTTGCTAATTACATACTTTTTTTGTTACAAAAACAGCTCTTTGGTGCTCACGACTTCAGCTATCACTGGCTTCGGCATCTCTTCAGACCAACAGCTCGCAGCTCAGTGAAGAAAGGGCTAAATGTGATGGCTGTTTGCAAGCAAGGAGTTTTGCTTTTCACATGCTGCTCTTGTGTTTCATATTAACACATTAAATACATGTTCAGCTTTGGGTAGGTACACTTTCAGAGCTTCTTGTATTAAGCTAAGTATCTGTTATTACTAAAGTCTAGCATATTGGCACAGTTTATAATGCTATTGGGTATGTATCCTGCAATTTTACAGATTCCACTGCTGGTGGCCATGCATTTTTCGATAGGAAAACTACACTGGTGGGAACACCATAAAAATCAATAAATATTAACCTTCTATGACACTCTGAACATGGATGCTTCATCAACAGCTGTCAGGTAACAGAACAACCAGTGATGAACTATATTTCTCCGATAAGGAATCCAGAACAAATTAGAAATCAATGTAGATTAACAGGCTTTTTAACAACAAATTCATCTACAGACCTTACTTGCTATAAAAAGAAACAGAGGGTAGCAGCTTTATTGTGAGTGGCCGCTCTTGCTAAAAAAACAATATGCAAAATGGCAATCTTCCCAGAGCTGAACCCTGCCTAGCTCCAGGCTTCACTTATGTAATGGTAGGGATGCTAAGCATCTCCTTTTGAACCTCGGTAACATGCTGCCTCCAGACCAGCACCCCGGCTCTCTACATGCTTCTGGATGAGGCAAGCAGTATCCAGCATCACTTTGGGATTTTCGAGAGAAAGGGGAAATTGTTGGGTAGAATGAGTGTCACTTATCTCTAGAATTTCTCCAAATCACTGTAATAATAATGACTTCAACTACATCCCATGCTGCCCCCCAGGGCCCAATACCTATCCGGAAACTGATCCATGCCTTAGATAATGCTCTCAGAAAGAGAATGGCTGTAAATACAAAGCTTCAAGAACCGTAATATGATCAGCTGAATTCTAGGTACGTCACACTGAAAAGTTTGCTTTTCCCAAGGTTGGATTTGCAGTTCAAAGCTGTAGATAACCCTCACTAAGAGGTTAAATGGACCAATCAACTGATGAGATCAATAAACAGGCATGAAACCTGAATCTGGATCCTTAGCACCCACATAAAAAGCTGCTTATGGCAGTAGGAACCTGTGATCCCAGCATTTGGGAAGTAGAGGCAGGAGGTCTGTCTGGGGGACTGGCATGCCTGCCAGTCTAACCAAGTCAGTGAGTTCAGTGACAGACCTTGTCTCAAAAAGTATGCTGGATGGAGACTGGTATACACACACACACACACACACACACACACACACACACACACACACACACACACACACACACACAAATAAAAGTAAACTAACAACCCTGCTGCCTGTTAAAATGTCCAATTTGGTAACATGAATAGGAAAGTAGTACAGCTCTGCTTCTCACATGTCTTAGCATATCTACTTCTATATGAAATGGATGACAGACTGCTCTATGACATTTCTCTTTGAAGATGCTGTAAAATTTTACTAGTTTAGCCATTCAGATGAATGAGTAACTATTCCAAATGACAGTAAATGCTCCACGGGTAGAGCAACAGCCCTGTGCTAAAGCACTATGACATGATATCAGCCTAAGAAAGACCAGACGTCTATACTAGTAATTTCTCAGATTATACATTTTGAAATTGGATTTCTTGGTGAAAATATCTATAACGATCCATTTTTTTCCAATAATTAGTTAGACTTGGTTTTCAAAGTAATGGCTTTCAGAGTAGGCTGAAGAAAGCATCTAAATCCAGTTAATCACAGAGAGTGCAATAGGACCTAATAACATACTTTCTAAGGAGAAGCTGGTGTTAGAGGCAGGAAGTCTCACTGGAACAATCCCAACTGCTGCATAACTATTTGGTACCAACTGAGACTTGCTGAAAGCGAGAAGGATTTCCTTACGGATTGGAGGCGCATGCACGGTAGGCATGAGTAAATGAAAATGGGGACCAGTTGTGCTGGAGAACAGAGTCCTAGCAAAATGAGCTCCAGGACAAACACACCGGCCCCTTATGACACAATACTTCTAAGATGACCAAAGCCTAAATTTGTTTCTAAGCTTCAGGTCAGACAGCTTAAGAATCTCTCCACTTAAGATTTTCAAAGTGAAGCTTGATTTGTGTCACACTAGGGTTCCCTGTCTATGGTCTCAGACAGGGCCAGCTCTCTAGCCATTCTTCCACTCTGTCACCAAAGCTTTGCTACCCCACCCATGTCGCAGAAAGTGCCCACAGACGGCTGCAGTGATCTGAAAGCTCTGGTCACAAGTACTACATGAGGCTTTGGGACACACCGAGGCCTCACTTTGGATGGGACTATGGTGCCGTGTATGCATTTGAGCGTACTTATTTTTTAACTTTCTCTTTATACTCACAATGCCTGCCAATCTCCCAACCGATAGACCCCAGGTAAGACAAGTCAAAGCTCGAGCTATAAGAATGCAGCAGCCCCTGAAGGACAGACCTCCTCCTGTCCCCACCTGCAGTAGGACCCACTGCCTACCGAAAGCTGGGCGAGGGCATGGAGAGCGGGCGACAAGCATGTACTCTCAGGATTCCAGACTCCCTCCATCAGTGGGCAACAAAGTCAGCACTGAGATCAGCCAGCCTCCAGGGACAAGGACGACGCTTGGCAGATACACACAGAATCGGGTGGCAGGCTTTGGGAAAAGCAAGGGAGGTTTTGCAACTGCTCCAAGAGGAAACCCTTGAGTCAGACACGGGAGAGCAGGGCAGCTGCATGAAGTCAGACACAACTGCTACTGTCCTGACCCAGCTCACTGCTTTCATTCCCCAGGCCAGCCTGAGAGCCTGAGCTACGACTGAAAACTGCAGTTGCTGGCACTGCCATGGGCACTAGCTAGGGAGTGAGGAAGGGTGCTGGAGAGCCGGGGCGCACCCTGCACTCAGGGAGCTCGGAGGGCACACACCAGAATAAACACTTACCTTTCTTCTACTTAGATCCCACTGCTTCAGTCTTTGAGGAGACAGCAGCCTAGGAAAGTTAAGTATTTCCACAAGGCACAGCACCTCTGGGTGGCGTCAATCTTCCTCTGCCATCCATCTATTAGCAACTCCTGCTGGATTCCCACTTAGTTGTGCAAAACTCTCCTCTGCAGTCTTCCTAGAGGTCACCAAGGCTGCTCTCTCACAGCGCACTAAGGGCCCTGACTGGGGTGCACACATTTCCAGGTCCTATCTTGGCAGACTCTCACTCCCTCGTCCCATGCTAGCCCTTTCCTTAAAGCAGGCATCCTGGTTGCTACTGAAAGCTGTCTTTGTGGCTCCGGTGTCATTTCTGTCTCTCTTGTTACAACAAACTCCACAAGGGCCAGGATCACATATGTTCTGCCCACATGTCTAGCTTTGCACAGAACAAGCCAAATCATGTATTTATCCTACTATTCAGAATTGCAGGCAAAAGTCCACGGAAAGGCAGTAGAAACTGCAACAGAGATCACATGCAGCTACACTGAGTCTCACATCACGATTCTCTATGTTTCCTTTTAAAATCCATTTCACAAGCACAGACGCAAAAGCTGCCAGCAGTTGGGCATGCTTGCCAAGGTCACACACCAAGGAAACATCGTTGTTAGCCTCAAGCTCGGATGTTTTCTATCATCATGTGTTTTCCACTATGCCATGTGCAATCTTGATCTAACTAGAGAAAGGAAGTCTAATTTCTCCTCTGTACAGCTTTAGCGTAGTTTTTCTTTTGGTTACAAAAAAGCAGCAAAACGTAGAAAACACAGGAAAACCTGCATTCTTAGGTTTCTTGCTTTTTCTGAGAGGCATAAACAAAAGAAAAGAATAAATAAACCTAGAGACATATGCAACCTAACACTTCAAATTTTTTCTTTTTTTTATAACTTCTTAAGTAGTCATTAGTCACGAATAAAGTTATTTAATATCTACTTACCAACTAAATCTATGTTCCAAGATGATCATACTAACAATTTGTCCTTTACAAATTTATGCTCAAACACATTGATGTACAGGCTTATTTTATTTTCTTTTGCATTTTAAGGCATGTAGGATAATAGCAGTCAAAATATTCTACAGATTACCTTTGCATGCAGCTATGTGCTATGGTTATAGCAATCTATCCACATCTAATTCTGTTTTAGCTGCTGTGGATCTGTCCACTGCATAAATAAGCTTTATTAAAGTAAGCCCTCACTGTGGATATATACTTCCTGCCTGTGACTGTTACAATGGCTCTCAATATGGAGATCTGTGACAGAAGTGCATGCAATCTGAGAGAGACTTGACGGTTAAAAGTGAAACTGCCCAGTCAAGTGACGTCCCTATTTCAAATATTATAAGCGAAGTCGAAGCATCGCACCATGCATGAGTGCATCAAAGACATTACATGGCAACCAGAACGTGTGTAAGGTTAACTAAGAAAAAACAATTCCCAGACTTCATTTAATTCAGAAAAGTCAGTGTTATAAGTTCCTATTTAGTCACAATTTGAGGGAGGGTATTAGAAATACTAACATTCTGTGGAAATACTCATTCTATTAACACTGCTTCTCCTGTCTGGCCACTTCTCATGTCTCCTGCATCTCAGAGACTACCTAATAACGTGAAGTTAGTTGTGCATATCACGGAACTATTGAGAACTTCAAATAAAAATGGGATAATTGAAAAACTAGCAACTGTCTGCTGTGTTAAGTATTTAAAGTCTGCTTTGCCATTCCCTTCCCACGTCAATTATGAAGTACCTGCAGTCTAGGTCTGAAGACGCAGCTACTTCTTTAAGGAGTTGTGTGTCTGTGAGGACGCTGCTGATGCTAGAACATCCCTCTACTCTTCTACTTATGCTTGTTTCTAAGAAGACATCATAGCGATACCCATCAATACCATTGCATGGCAGTTTCAAAGGAACTGAAATGCTCCGCTCTGCACAGAAACCCGTTAACAGGAAGTAAACAACTCAGAACACCTTTAAGAAGTTCCTAAAAGAAGCAGGGTTCTCCAGGTCCCTTCTCCAAAATATATCAGCAGTGGAGACTCTCAGACTAGCCAAGCCTGCGGGAAGCAGCAGAGACCAGCTGAACAGCCTACAACTGTTCTAACCCTGTAAATCGTGATCCCTTTGGGGGTCAGAAGACACTTTCACAGGGCCACCTAAGACTACAGGAAAACACAGATATTTACATTACAATTCATAACAGTAGCAAAATTGCAGTCATGAAGTAGCCAACACAAACAATTTCACAGTTGGGAATTGTATTTAAGGGTCATAGCATTAGGAAAGTTGAGGCTTAGAAGGAACACTGCCTGGAAAAGTGTCACACCAGCAAAGCCACCTGGAAAGAGCAGGGCAGCCTGGTAAGTTGCCTGTAGGCTGTGCAGTACACTTCAGGGTTCCAGCTTTTGTGAACTGTCACCCGTGCTGGGACAATTATATCTGAGTCCCCCCTGCTCCCAGAAATAACCCCTCACCCACATTCCTGCAAGTAATCATGATAAAATTCCCTGGGACACCAAGCTGGGTGTTGGTGGTATCTGTACTGCGGTCTGCTGTGGGCCTATCTGAGTATCCCCAGGAAAAGTCTGTCACACAACAAATAAGTAAAGATGTAACTAAAGCAACAGAGACACGTTTTCTCATATTTCAATGTATTTACTCCCATGAGTCCAATTTTGGAAGAGAAAGCAACATTAAGGGATGTGTACTAAGAAAGCCTAGACAATGTTTTAGGTTTGGTGTTAACATGAACGAATCTTACATAATCAACCAAGCTGTGTGAGATCAAAATGTCTAGTTAGACTCTAAGGCCCCTTCAGGGTATGGCACTGTCCTTCCATGCCTGCATGTACTCTGGGCCTTGGAGTAGGTTTATCCTGTAGTGTCAATCCTATCTCTGTACCCTAGTGATTATTTTCTCTTCTTCCTGAGCTTTATATCCTCGCCAAGGACAAAGGATTGCTGTCTGTCTTTGGTAGGGTGAGGGCTCCTTATCCCTACTTGCTGGGTGCAAACACAGTAAGTTCCTTCGTGAGCTGATCATTTTCTAGAGGTCACTCAGACCATAATTTTAGACCCCAGCCACTGCCCTGATGGTCCCTCTTAGGAAATTGGACCCAGTGGGGACATTTGCTCCTTCTGCTTAGTCTATGGGTCAGCACATTCCTTCTCTTGTAGTTCTTAATTCCTGTAAGTAGCAATTACTTAAAATACATTTAAAGAAGGTACAATCTACATTCATCCAATAAAACCTAAATATTAAAAGGACAGAAAAATCTAGCATGGTTACGGATGATAAATGGGCCAGCATTTTACATTTGGAAGGGACCAGCAAAGTGGCACACGAGTAAATGGGTGGGAGAAAAGGGTGCAGGTTAAAAAAAATTGGGCAGAATTAAAAAGCCATGCTATGTGTCAAAGAGACAGAGCATTTTAATTACAAAAGGTTAATATCATAGCTAGGGTTGAGACATAGGTGGAAAGATCGCTTTAATAGATAGTATCTGAAAATCCACTCAAAGGTACTAGTACATGATTAAAAAAAAATAGACCAGCACACACACACACACACACACACACACACACACACACACACACACACACTTTTTACAGAATAACCTATTGACTTAAGAGCCACATCTATGCAAAACCCTGGCAGGAAAACTGCATCAACTATATGGATGTGACAGGCGCTAAGCCATGAGAGAAAGCAAAGATCTCTGAAGTTAGGTAGCCATTGGTAAGCTGGCCACAAAGTTACTGGGATAGGCAAAATCAAGGCAATTCATTTAAAGGATAGCATATCTATGACACACACCTGCCAATGCCCTCGGTGTTAATATCAAGCATGTAGATTGTGTTCCACAGCTACGACCTCATGCCTTGATTAAAGACGCCACTGTTTGGCACGGTGAAGAGCTGGAGCCAGGTAAACAGCTGTGACAGAATCAAATGCAGTGTGCCATACTGAGGAGCTGGCCTTTGACGTCACTTATCACCTCTGAGTTGTAACAACAAAGGGGGAGGGTATCAAGGAAACTCAACATATGCTTAGAACACTGTACACACTTAAAACTTGTGCTTAAGTGGAGTGTCACACCTGACAACACTCACAGCTACGACAAATCCAATCCCCATAACAAATCCCGTACCCCTTACACCAGTGTGGTCGTCCTGTGGGAGAACTGTGTCTGACAAAGCACTTTGGGTCGAGTATCATATGTAACATCGCCAATTATCTTTTTTCAGATCAATAGCGCAACTGAGGCTACAGTGGCTCGGAAGGCGGCCTCACACAGTACTACCAGTCTTGAAGGTTTGGGGCGGCCTCTGTGACTTCGGCCCTGACTGCTGCATTTAGAGCAGTGGTATTGCTTGGTGCTCTGGACAGCAAATGAGGCGCGACTCTTAAGAGCAGAACAGAACAGAGCTAATAACAGACACCTGCATCACTCAGCTGTCACTTACGATGTGCCCACTTAACTGAGAACAATCAAGCTAGTTCAAGGCTAGAGAACACTGCCCCCTATGCTGCATCCACACAGACAATTATGCTAGTGTGGTGTGTCTCTGAGACACATTAGGCGTTGTCGTTACACGTCTTACAAGCAATGGACGCCTATTTGTGTAGCTGCTCAATTACTGTCTCTTGTTTTCAAGGCCAGGAAAGTCCTCCCCAACTCACTCTGACACCTGGTGTGGTGAAGGTGACTCTGTAGATATGTTTCATGCAAACTTTTCTTATATTCACAGAGTTGCATCCATATCCACAAATGTCATGGGAATTTATTAGATCAACACAAAAGCTGATACAAAATATCAGCAAAAATTAATTTCTAGCCACTGCAGAATTTTTATACCATGTTTGGCAAAGGAAGAAGTAGAAAATTCATGCACATAGATATTTTCAAAACACTGCTTGCTTAAAAATTAATTTTTTCTTCTCTACAGACATGGCAACAAGGACATAATAAAGAGGTTTAGATTACTATATCTTTGAAGTTGTAGTGTATCAATGTGAGGGGGTCCCTTCATGTTCTGATAGATCACAAAGACCAGGGTATGTCAATGTGGAGATTTCTATGGCATCAAGGCTTAGTTACAAGAATCCTGTGGGGGCTGCTGAGCCCACAGAAGAGACTATCCCACAGGGGAGAAGCTACTTCACGAACAGCACACCTTCTAGTTTTTGGTGACAGATGGAGTGGGGTGGAGGTAATGGTTCTTTTTGTTCTTTGTTTCTAAAAAAACATGCTGGTAATGACCCTGAGCATGGAGAACTAAATATAAATACTCAGATAAAATGCCTGCATAAATTATCATGCTACATTTTAGTCCTACTTCATGCAAAACATTCAATTTTACCTGAAGGATGACGATAAAATACTATTTCCTATAGTGAGTGAAAACGACTATGCATATCAGTGTAATAGAAGAGTCTGTTGACATCTTAATGTCTAGAAGATGAACACACCCAACTTGATCTTGCCACAAATAACAAAACACAGTCCTAGATTTGAAATTCTTTTGTCAAGGAAGGAAAGATATTACACATTTGATACCTTCAAATGGAACATAAAGCATCTAACACATTTTATTAGACACAGAGAAATTGAGGTGAAAATATATTAAGTGCTAAAAAGAATTACATACAAAACAAAATTACTTTGTGGACTTCATCCTAGCTCATGGCCAAAGACTCATAACCTAAAAGAATTTCTCACAAATACATTTACTGATTTTTTTTTTTTCATTATATACTAGGGGGTAAAGGCAGAAATATAGATGAAGATTATATAGTAGGAAAACACTAAAACAAAACCGAATCCTAAACTGTTAGTAGGCAATTTCAAAGAGCTGTTCTGGCTTATTTCTCTGCCCCCTTTGCATTTTCCCCTATCTATATGACCTAGGTCTGCAACATGCCCTGTGCACACACCCTGCAGTCTCTGCCTGCTCAAGGCTTGCGTTCTATCATCTCACTCTTCTGACACAAGACAGATGTACTCTTCCTCTTGGCTTCATACATTTAACACTAACCAACTACGTGAACACTGGGCCACATGAGGCAGAGTTACATTACCACTGCTGAAGTGAACAGGGCCCCCAGCTCACCTTTATACAGCAAGAACACTTACAAATTGAAATGATTTAATAATTAAATGTGCACAAGAAGGACATTTGGTACCTATTTTATTTGGTCTGTGATTTAAATGAGAGGTTTGCCCCCTTCAAATAGCCAGAGAAATCTAACAAACATAAACCAAACACAGCAAAATGTCATAGTTTAGTGTTAACTGGATGCTTAACATTCAATAAATAATCCTTATATGAAAGATGCTAGAATATGGGTTCACTTAACTATTGGATGAACAGAAATGGTTATGAGTTTGGTGTCTTATTAAACAAGAAAACATCACGTGAAACCAGACATCACTAAACAGAACACAGACACATCAAGAGAACTATGTCTCTATGACAAGATACAAACACCTTTTGTTTTTTTTTAAATAGCAGACTATTTGTTACAAAGTCATGTTTCTCAAGAGAATAAGGAAAATGTATTAGAATAATGATGGTTAATCCATGAATATGTGAGCTGTATTAACAGTCCAGGCTACCTATATTAACAAAGTACAACACAGAACATGGACCTTTGTCAATCAAGAGGAGCTCTTATTGGCATAACTGAAAACAACATAGGATACAGAGTAATTTTTAATTATATATTTTATATGTAAAATGATTAAAGAACTTAATAGAAAGCATGTTCTAGTTTAAGTACTTTAGAGATATTAACTTATTTAATCATTTCAAGACACGTGGTAATAAGAAAGACTGATGGAAACTTGAGCCCAAGTAGCAAAATGATCTATTTCATCATTTAAGACGTAAAAATCCCAGCCCAACATCTGGAAAGAAAACAGCACTGCCGAACTGGAAGATGGCAAGGAGTGCAGAGCATGCTGTGCACAGCTGTGCCCAACAGGCATTCTCTTCCAAAGAAGAGAGATTCAGTTTATATTCCATGCACAGATTGAGATAATCTATGCTACTTGCAAAGGAATCTTGCCTTTTCCTTTACAAACAGGAAGTCACTTATGCTAGGTTTTTATTTTAAGCATGCACTAAAATTATGAGTCTTTAGAAGAAAGAATGAGTCCCTGCCAATCACGCTGACATGCTACTCAACAAATGGCACTAATAGCTGTGACAAGAGCGAACATGTCTGAGCAGAGCTTTTTAAGGAGACTCTAGACCAGCCATCAAAAGCACTGTTTTATCGAGTTAGGGCCTACGCTATATTCTGTGGCAGTGAAAGCTATTAGGTGATTCAAAGGCCTACTTTACAATGATGGATTTTCTTCTATTAAAAGAATGTATCTAAGTGTTTTTAATCTTTCTTAGAAAAGTGGAAAACAATAAGAAAGTAAAAAAGTATTTCAAGAAGTTCAAATCTTCTCCTTCCCCTCAATAAATTAATTTTGAAACTTTATTTAAATGTCTTTTCTATTACAAATGTTCATTAAAATGTGCTATGTTGCACCTTTTGGATCAACTTAATTTTAGAGGCACATGGAAAGTCATGTGATTTCTTTTTCTTTCTTTTTTTTTGGTACCAAGTCTTCCTTAATTTCATGTTGCCCATTCCAAGTATGTTTTCTAAGTGATCTCTCAAAACCTCAAAAGCCATGGAAAATATAGGAAAGCTAGTTTTCTGTGTGTGTAACTGTGTAACTTGTGGTGTGATGCATATTTACTGGGACTCTTGAGAGAAGGCAAATCAGCCACCTGCCATGACACAGATGAACGCTGAAGGCATAGTGTGAAATAAAAACCCCAGTCACCAAAATTGTTAGAATGATCCCACCTGTATGTGCAGCAGAACAAGCTCCTGATTATATCACTTCTTCCAACGCTTGATTTCGTATCATACTTCCTTCATCACCACCAAAACATTAAGTATGTAACAGACATACAGACATAGTCATCATGTATTCACACAGAGTATTCAAACAGCAACAGCCAACACATTGTTTACCCGTGAATCATCTATGGCACAGACACAAATTAATGTAGCAATGACACCGCCAAACACCAGTTCTCAGTCATCTCTTGCCAACACATGACTATTGTGTGAACACAAAATATGAATTAGGTGGGCATACTGTCACAATTTCAGAGCCCACCAGAGAAGATATCAAAAGGGAAGAAACCAAATCTGTTAGTCACAGGTATACACTTGAAGAACAGGCAGTGTACAACTTCTCATGCAAACACACAGAAGTCATCACATTTTCCTCTAAAGTGTTTTTATTGCATTGTAAGCTCCCCTCAGTTACAGAGTCGTTCAGGAAAAGGTAAAGAAAGTGACAGATCAGACAACCTCTGGACTTTAAATAAGATTATAGAACAATGACAAGATGCAAAGTATATAAAGCTGAAAGGAAACGCATATACTCAACTATGGCATTTTGAGAGTAAAATTAAAAACCTCAGAAATGGTTGCTAATATAAAGAAAATGGCCCGAGAAAATACTGCTAAATTATTTTGAACAGAATTACAAAGACAACTAATTGAGGAAGGAAGGTTAGTGATTCAAACAATAAGATACCACTTGGTTTAAAAAAAAAAAAAACACATTCCATATGTTACACAAAACATGACTAAAAATAAATCACAGGACTGAATGTAATGCGAGCAGATTTAGAGGCAGCAGATTGATTTTAGGGCAGTCCCAGTCCGTGGTCTTATCCCACTGTTGGGAGCCTATGTTGCAGATGTCAGGAAGAGGCCATGGGTAAGGATGCCCCAAGTGATAATGATTTCTCCCTCCAGGACTTATCTCCTAATTCCCATTCTCTATGCAGCCATCAGTGGATAAGGCCACTGATGAAACCAGTGTTCTCAAGGTCCAATCACTTCAGGATTGGAGTCATCAGTTGGGGAACAAACTATTAATGCATAAGTCTTTGAGGGTATTTCATATTTAGCCATAGCCATTGGTCTTCAGTAAAGAGTGAATTAAAGCATGAAACAAACTCTAGAATTTCATTTTGGGTTTGGCATTTCGCCAATGAGTCACGATACTGAGTGCATTTCTTTATTTGTACTGGGCATTGGTTAATTCTCTTTGAAGAACAGCTCTTCAGGGTTTCCCCCAATTTTAAAGAGTTTCCTCTGTGATTATTAAATGTAACAGTGCTTTACATGCTCTGGATAAAGGCTCCTTACAAGACAGAGAGGTACATTATATTCTGCCATTTTATAGGGTTTAACTTATGACAATGTCCTTTGAAGCACCAAGTTTTTTTGTTTTTTGTTTTTTATGAAGTTCAACTTACCATTTCTTCTTTCTTTTACAGTTTGTGTTTTTAGTGTCATATCCACAAAAGTAAAGTCACAGAGATCTAAACTCAAATGCAACGACAGGGAAGGAATGGACAGTGTGCTCACAAGGGCGGCCTAGTATGTCCCATCAGCATCTAAGAAAGCGAGCACACAAAGGCAATGGGCACAACTGCGATGCGGAGGCCGTCTGCAAGCCAAAGGGACAAGGTTCTTAAAAAAGAGGGCAACTCCCACACCCACACGGGCCTAGAGCACAGCGTAATGCCTGGAAGGGCTTTCCAAAGACACGCTCACTAAAAGGAAAGCCGTTTTACAGGGGAGGGACCTGCAGGATCCGGGCTCCGTCTACTGGTCAGTTTACCATTTCTAGTTATAACAAATGTACCCTCTACAGCCACAACAAAATCTTTTACAAGCATTAGACTAGCCCAAAACAAGGGGTGTTCTACACAACAACTGGCCCTATGTACCTGAGTATCAAAGTTATAAATAGGAGAAGATCTCATGGACCAGAACAAACTGAGAAGACATGGCAGTCATAAAGAATTGTGGCCCATGGAATGAATTCTACTGAAAAGAAAAAATAATAAAGGATATGAGTAAAGAAACTGGTGAACTCTGAACAGGCGTATACCATGGCAAGTGCTACTGTTCTAATGCTCATTTTGCTGGGTTTTGTTGTTTTTCTATTATAATATCATGAGGTGAAATCTAGGGATGCTTAATGAATTCTGTACTTTTGTGTAAATTTAAAATTACATCACAAACCTTAAAACAAAAGTTGTGCAATGGTGATTTTACTTATTGCAAGCAAAAATGAATGAAATTGTGAAAAATAGTTATGTTTAAAATAGGACAATTATACCATATATCTAAATTTATTTCGCAATTTGAAAATTCTGTGCTTTCCTTCATTAAGTAGGTTAAGTTAAAGCAACAACCTGTTACACACAGCCAGTGATAGGGCTTGTCAGTACCCATAATAGCTCTCATATACATAACTACTTTTAACTAAGACTCAAAATATGTGATGGTGTAAAAAGTTTTAAATAAGGTTATATTGAATACAGTCAATGAAAGGTCTATAAGAGGTAGAAACTGTATCAATTATCTGATCAGATCATAATGACCCAATTCCAGTTTTTCAAAATCAATTTCCCCTTAAAATTCTGATGTTGTCCTTGTCTCCCTTCTCTTTTCAAAGAGTTTCTTAATTTTCAGAATCTAGTTTCCAAATGCTATGCACCCTTGCTGTGATTAGATCACAATTCACCTGTGAGGATTGAGGCAAGCCAAACTGACTGAAAATGTTACTGTGTTCTGAATTTACACAGGCCTTGAAGACAAGTGAAGATCCAGCCTTCTGTGTAGGTAAAAGTAGGTAAACATCATTTTAAAGCCCTCAAAAGCCTATAGCAGGCAACCAGCCTTTGTGACTCAGCTCTGTGCTCTTGACTGGACGAGTTTCTGTGATTCACAGGTGCCATGAGGAGAAGCTGATGGTAGATAGCAGATTGATAAAGGTTTATTTTTATTGTGTATTCTGCACTTACTATGCAGCTGAGAAAGGGAACTCAGACTGCTTAGACTTGATTAAATCCACACATTAACAGAGTCAGCACCAACAATGGTTCAATCTTTCATCCTTCTGCTTTGTTCTGTCTGACGTAAGGGCAACAGAGAAGCCACTGTGAAAATATTCATCATTGTGGGTTTAAAGTTATTGTGTAATTTGATTCCTAACACAGACATTCAGGTTATCTGAAACTACCCTCACTTTTAAGTCTTCCATGGTAAAAATTTGATTAACTGGATTTAAAAAAAAAAAAAAAACAAAAAACTTCTTTCCAAGCAGGATTTGACTGTACGTTGGCACATTCAAGAAGGCAGTCATAGATTTGATTCCGCCAAACTCTGGGTTATGCATCCTTAGGCAACTTAACGACTGGAAGATCCATTTTTAAAAGTCATTAATTGGAACTCGTGATCATCAGAGATTTGTTTTTGAAGATTTAATGGCCTGCTGGGAAGCCTGGCACTATTATTACTGCTCTCTCTTTGTTTGTAATTAAAAGGCATAACTTGATGTTGAGAAAGCAGCAATGCACTGGCCACTTCCGGAGGGGCCACTGCCATTCAGTGGGGCCCAGCTCCCTCAGCAGCCTCCACCTCCCCCGCGCTACGAAGGAAGGGAGGCTGTGCCAGACAAACAGCGGCGAAGGTTTCCCCACAGTGCTGAACACATAGAGGTTTTCACGCACAGTGCCGGAACATCTTACTCTCAAGCATCGGAACATCCAAGTATTTAAGGGCAAGTCACTGTAAGGTTTTGAATGGAGAAGAACATTATTGAGCAGAAAAAGCAATAGTGAGCCCACACGCCTGCTTAGCTGACCAGTAACTCACACACTCACAGCAAACACCCAGGAACAGGATTTCCCGGGAACGCCAACTACAGCACTGAGAAAACAGGCCGATGGAAACGGCCTTTGTGATGTTGCTCACTCATCGACCACAGAGATTTGGTGCAGTCCATGTGGACTTAGGGACCTGAGGAGGCAGGGAAGTCAGGAGGCCAGCAAAGGGAGAGGTCAGCTACCTCCAGAGGGACAGAGGGCTGACTACAGCGGAGACGCCAGGGCCTGCAGACAGCAGTTTGGGAAGAACAAAGGCTCTCCTCAGCTTTTAGGAAAATGAACCCATGACTGGCTCAAAGATCCCCATCCCTGAACTGCTCATTATTCCAGGAAGCCTTTTGTTAGCGTGAAGAAGTGGGAGCCTAGAAAACAAGGACTCCAGCCTGAAGGTTAAAAGAAGAGGGGAGAGGCTGAAAATTATAGACCTGTAAGTCTCGCGTCTATATTAGGAAATAAATTTGAGATGATACTCATGGATGAGCTTAATGATACATTTGGAGAAGTACAATTTAATAGGAGTGAGTCAGCATGGATTTACCAAAGGCAATCATGTCAGAAAAAATTCCTTCCTTTTCATGTTGAAGTAATAATTGGTTTTTGTAAAGGAGAACCAATGAAAAACTGTCAGGGTTTATAGAGTTTTGGACTTTTTCATAAAATAAGTTATTGTACAGGATGTCATGACGTGTGTCAGAACATCAAACTAACAACGGGTAAGAAAGGAACAGGGTGGAGACAGCGGGCCAGACCCTGGGAAAGGCAGGGCTGCCTTGTGCAAGGCTCTGCAGAGCAGGGCACACGGCCTGACTGCAGGGCATCAGGGTCTGAGGACGCCAGCTCCGAGAGCTCACTAAAACAAAGGATGAAGCAAGTGGGCTGGGGAAGAACATCAAATCTAATCTAAGTATAAACTCGAGTATAGCTTAAATGGCGCTGACTTCGTTATAATTAGAACGGAAGACAAAAGGACACGGGTTTGGATAAAAGTCAAACTTCCCCATCCCTGTATTTATAACTGGGTAGGAGAAAGTGCTAGGAAATACAGTTGAATAAAATATGCTATAAAGAAAAGAAAAACTAACTTAGAGAGGAATATGAAAATATAGACTTGTAAAGAAAGCATATAGATTCATATCATACTACCCTCCTCTACAGACAATAATTTAGGATACTATTTAAATGAATATGTCTTAGTACATAGAGATAATGAAAAATTAACTTATGTATGATGAAAAATATGACATCAGAAAACTGGAAAAAAAAAAAAAAAAGATTAGGAAAAGTACCATGTCTTACTGCCTCATCTTCCCAAAAGAGCACACTGCCTTCGAGCACCCCAGCATCTCAGAGAGGAATGTGGGTACAGGGAAAGGTCCACCACATTCTCCAGGGCTGAGGTGAGACTCTCACCGCACAGCAAAGGCAACTTCTGCCACCTGAAGCTTTCTGTCACCTCCACTGAATTTCTCTGCCACCACTGCCCTTTGCTTGGGCTAAGTTTAGAGCGTTCTAAGAAGTAACTACTGCAGAGAAGTAACTAGTGCAGAGCAAGTGTGGTCACTGTACTGTCCCCATTGACACACTCAGCTCTGTCTCCAGGCACAGTGGGTGTGTGCCAAGCTTACCCCTGAGGAAGTAAAACAGCTGAGGTGCAAGTGTTGAACTGTGAGCTAAAAGTCCCAGAAATTCTGAGATGAAATGCATGGCCAGGAGAGCACGGGGTGAATGTTTTCCTACCGAACACAAGTCTGAGCTGACTAGGGTTAAGAAACAGAACAGAGCAAGGAGCACAGGGGAAGCTGAGGGGAGCACAGAGGGGAAGCTGAGGCTATGACAAGCATTTGATGCTCCATATTTCACTGCAAATTATATTTCACTGAAAATATTCACAATGGCAAAGTTAATGCACTAATCCCCAGTAACAGGAAATGTGCACTAAGCTTTCCACTAATAGTCGAGAGAAACAGATTTAATAAAACCTAACACAGAGCAATGGCTGGGGTCAGAGGGTTACAGCACTTGTCATTCAGGACCGGCAACTTGAGTCAGATCCTGAGAACCACATGGAGGAGAACCAGTCCTGAGAGTTGTCTCCGACCTCCATGCACGTGCTGTAGCATGTGCACGTACCACCCCACCCCACTCTCCCCAACATCACACATACATATATCCTCACTGAGTACTATAAATAAAATAAGTTTCAAACGTCCAGCGAGAACACAGGCCAGGCAAACAACACTATGAACAAAGTGGATGAGGCTGAGCAGGCAAGCAAGGCCCTCCTCCTAGTGCTAGTCCTGTAACCCCTTCCAGGCCACCGTGTCCACGCAGCCACTCCATAAACGTACAGCTTGGGTTGGGGAGGTGGGGTGGCAGGCAGTGGCTGCAGGAAAGGCCCATGGCTCAGGGCTCTGCTGGCCCTCTCCCCAGTGCAGTGCATATGACTCTGGGTCAGAACCCAGCTCAGTCCTTCCAGCACCTCAGCTGTATTGTTTCATGCGCTGAAACAAGGGCAGGGCAGTCACAACAGTCGAACTGGACATTACCCAGCTGATATACATCCCTGCATATAACAGAGGTCAAGAAATCAGCCACTCCATCATTACTTCAACATACGGATAATATGAATTATTTTAAGTTTAGAAAATTGAAGGAATACACCAGTATCAGACTTGGCATAGTCACACATTGTCAGATGCATTAAAATGATCTCGGCTTAAATTATCCACCAAGTTCTCTTTTCTCTGATATGGACATCATATGTGCGAAAATTACACACTTTAAAACAGCCCTGTGCTTATGGAAAGGCCTTATCTTGGTTTTCCCACACACGCGTGTGCACACACACACATGCGCGCACACACACGCGGCCAAGTCCTGTGCACAGAGTACCTGAACTAATGCTGCATTGCATGCATCATACAGTGACACATTTACTAATCCCTGGCATGGTAAAGCCAGCTTGTCGTGACGCACACGGCTGAGTGAGAAGCAGGGGCGACCTGCCGTCACCTATCCCCGCTCAGAGTGGGTAAGGAGGGAAATGAACTCCCATACAGGGCGGGAAACTGACTCTACCAACAGTGGAGTCCCGTGACCAGTCACAGTAATCTGCAAACAGCCCCACAGCCACTGTGGTGAGAGGAGTCCTGTTAAAAGCCAACAACAGCACAAGCCTTTACCGGCCCCTTCCTTACCTGCATGCAAGTATGCCAGGTCAGGGTTCTCGATGTCAGGGTGCTGCTCTTTCAGATGGTTCCGGAACTCCACGGGGACGTTTGTCCCATAGTCACACTTTGGGCAGTTGTACATCTTGACACCTTCGTGTTTGCCGGTGTGCAGAATGTGTTTGCGGATATTCTCAGCACAGTTTGACCTATCAAGTAAGAGAGTAACTGGAATTAGGTCACTAAGCATCATTATAACACAAATGGTCACACCAACTGTTCCTGGCACAGCAGGTTGCGTAATCTGCTAACTTCTCGCAGTGAACAGGTAGGAACCAGCCCAGGATGACATAACCCGGGCAGCGCGTCCTAAGGTGGCGCTCTGCCTCAGCAATTCAGTTCTACGTAGAACTAGAGGCATGAAATTCCAGGCCCTATGTACTGAATACCAAGTTATTCTGGTCTATATGAGGGCGATGAAGATGTCGGCTTACGTGCCAGGACACATCAGCAATGTTGCTGAGTGGGAGCAGGTGAACTCACTGACCCAGAGCATGGAGGGAACAAACACGGCTTTAGGTTCTGCCAGGAAATGCTGCTTCTGCTTAGGGTGCTAGGACAGCCTGAAGACAGAAAGGAGCTACAGCCTTTTGATTTACCCCACATCAGGGCAATGTGGTGGTTCCAGAAAGTCCCCTAGGATGGGGGCATTTCAGAGAGACTAGCAAACAGAGTAAGCCACACACTGAAGCTTCCTGAAGCTGCTGCCAGATTCTTCCACAAAAAGAAAGGCTGAGAAATGACGGTCAGCTGAGATGCCTATGCCAGGCCACATGGTAAAAGGCCAGCCGTCACCTTGGTGTCTCATGCTCAGTTACATCATGATGCTTACTGTTCATGGAACACATTATCAAGAAGGTCTAGATGGTTCTAGCCAACAGTTCTGTATTAGGCTGTGCATGCTTCAAAGCCTGGAAGCCTGGAAACCGAGACTAAGGAAATGAGCCCCTTTTTATCCACTCCCAAGAGGAGCTGCAGAGGTCCACTCAAGGCACAGGAACAAAGGGTAAGGGTGTCCCCTCCTGAGGGGGAAAGGCTGCTGGAAGCCAAGTGGATCAGACACAGGGAGAGCACAGTGACAGCCCTGCACTAAACCAAGGTATTACTTTGGCAAGCTTGTGCCACCACCGTGCCCATGATAAGACGGAGTATGTCATCCTACATGCACTCATGTCGGGCACAGTTAGAATGGTTAATGTAGAAGAAATAAATCCCTCTATGCTAGGGAGAGCTAATATATTAGAAAAACACACATCAAAAGCTAATACTCACAAGCCTGATTCCTTTAACTTTCCAAAAATATTTTGAGTTTTATATACTAAAAAATTCTATCAACACCACCATGTGTGGGGTGAGTGACGTGGGCGTGTCTTCTGTGTGCTTGGAATAGGTGTGGCTTTCATTGGTTGATGAATAAAGCTGTTTGAGCTATGATAGGGCAGAATATAGCTAGGCAGGAAATCCAAGCAGGGATAAGGAAAGAAGGTGGAGTTGAGCAGAGGCCATGTAGCTACTGTAGAAGTGAGATGCCAGAACATTACCAGGAAGCCACAGCCATGTGGTGATACACAGATTATTAGAAATGGGTTAATTTAAGAAGACAGAGCCAAGAACAAGCCCGAGCAATTGGCAAAACAGTTTTAAGTGACATTAAGCCTTAGAGTGGTTATTTGGGAAATGGCAGGTGGGACAGAAAACATCTAACTACAGAAAAGAACTGGAGCTGCAGAGTTTTCCAGCTAATTCTAGCGTGCTTTGGGCAAACGCTGGGTCAGGCTGGCTGTCAAATGCCTAGTGCAGCTTAGACATATTATGCATAAGCTAGGTGATATACAAGTAACATAACTGATTTCTCTTCTATCACACCGATTACGCAATCTGTTTGCACATAAATTCCCTATTGCTAATCAACAATGGAAAGAAGAAGAAAAGCACTTGTGTACCACAACTGATGGGAGATGTCACTCTGTAAATGTGTTTCTCTTATTGGTTAACGAATAAAGCACTGTTGGCCAATAGGAGAGCAAGATAGGCGAGGCTAGGAGACAAGGAGGAGAGAGGAAGTAGAGAGGAGGTTCAAGATGGAGGACGGAGAGAGCAGAAAGCCGGGCCCTCTCTCTGCCAAAATAAGACCATGTGGAAATACTTAAATTAATATAAATGAGTTAGTATTTAAGACAAAGCTAGCCAGTAAGAAACACTATTAACAGACCAACAGCTTTATATGAAATACAGCATCTCTGTGTGTTATTTGGGCCTGGCGCAGTGGTGGGACCAGGCTGGGGAAAACCTGCTCATAGCACACAAGTGCCACTGGCAGGGTGAGCGTGACACCACCACCTGAGCCTGTGAGGCCAGGATTAGTAAGGCCGCTGGGATGGCTTAGGCTCACATGCTGGCCTGCTCCTCAGCTGACCGCACTGTCTTGATGGGTACATTTAGCTGGGAAACTGGTGGTGCGTACTAAGGGGGGATCCAGCTTGCCCTGTCCCTTCCCATCCCTGTCCCCCACATCCTAATCATCATGACGTGAACATCGATGCTGCACACTCCCACTGTGTGATGTCCCGTCGCTCACAAAGTGCAACGCAATGAGTGGACCCAGCTAACCCTGGACATTTAAGCCCGGAACGGAGAGCGGAATGAACCGTCCCCTCCTGCTAGGCTGCTCCTTCCATTACTTTACACATACCATCACCAGAGTAGCGGCTTTACAGAGCAGCGGTGGGATACAGAGGGAGGTTATGGCTTCGGCTTGGACAGTCTGTTTGGATTCAGGAACACTAGAACAGTGCCTCCTGTGTGGATTTCCCAGCAGGGACCACAGAAGGAAAAGGACCGCAGAACCACTAGGATGTACACTCATCCGATCAGGCTAAAGGAAGCCCAACAATACGAACATCCCTTTCTATGCAAGTAAAAATGAAGACCACAGGGCCAAGGTTCCAGAAAGAAGAGGCCATGAACTATGAGTTTTACCCGAGTGAATAATGAACTTATATTGGGTTTATCACTCAAATGTCACTGTGCCTGATACACTAGTAGGGCTAATTATCAAAACATCTTTCTTGCAGACTGGCTGTGCAAAGCCATAACACCACAGACACACATGCATTCAGGATGCCCTCTGATCAGTCCCTGCCAAGAACCACAAAGCAAAATCAATGTTGGAGCTCCAGGTTACAATGACTACCAGGTGGCTCCCAGCTCAGGAAAGGCATGCAGATCCTCAGCAGGAGGAAGGTGCTCTGGCCACTGAGTGAATACAGAAGGGAGGTTCCTTTACATGGACCCTAAGGCTCACGTAATTGCTGAGGACTTGCCAGGACTGAAACACCAAATACTGTTTTGATAAAAACAACACTCCTTGAAGAGTTTAAGAATTCTTTGAAAATGTCAAGCATATCATGTATTCTGAGTATATTCACCCCACCCCGATCTACCCCTCATCCCACGCATCCCGCCCCCTTCTCTTTCCCCAACATTGCATCCTGTAAATTTTTTAATACATTGCTTAACTCATTGCACGGGGATGTATCCATGCTATGGGGTGTGTGTAAACATGCGGAAGTCAGCTGAGGTCTTCCCTCCTATCACATTCATCCAAGTAATCAAATTGAGATTCTCAGATATGGCAGTAAGCACCTTTACCTACCAGGACAGTTCGCTAGCCCCTTTTGTTATTTTATAGTCCACTGAGTCCAATTCGTGCTGTCATATACTTGTGGTATGGTGCACCCCTAAAGAAAATATGCTCCCCCTCCCCTAGAGGCTACGAGGTAAACATAGAATCCAATGAGGTAGTTGTCTTGAGTCAGGGTTTCTAGGACTGTAACCGAAGGCTGTGACCAAATACAGATGATTTCATTTACACTTGTACATCACAGGCCATCACCAGAGCAGGTCAGCGCAGAAACTCAAGCAGAGGCCTAGAGGGGCTGCTTCCTGTCTTGCTCCTTACGGCTTGCTCAGGCTGATTTCTTACACACTCTTACCCTCTGCCCAGCTCTTACCCTCTGCCCAGCGACGGCACCACCCACAATGGATTGGGCCCTTCCACATCAATAACTAATGGAGAAAAATACCCCACAGGCTTGTCAAAAGGGCAGTTAATTGTGGTTCCCTTTTCTGAGACAACTGTAGCTTGTATCAAAGTTGGCAAACCAACAAATGAACAACAACAAAACAGGGCAACTGATCTTTGTCCACTATACACCAATACTGTAGAACCATTAACCTTTCCTTTCATGCTTATCCCCAAGATGTCATGTTAATGTTAATATCACAACATAAAAAACATACTATATCTTTTTTTAAAAATTAAAATACTGTAGAAGCTCAGTCTACCTAAGGCATGCAAAGTCTCTCAAAGTTCAAAGGTCCTTCTAAAGCAGCCAAGGTCTCTCTAAAATATAGTCTTCTCAAATTTCCAGACACTAAAATCAAAGTCACTCACTTGAGGACTCCTGTAAAATCAAAACCCCACGTTAAACACTCCCTTACCTCATAAAGAAGAATGGGATACAGTTACAATCAAATCAAAACAAAGCACAGTCTAACAGGGCAAATATCTTCAGTCCAGTGTCTGGGTTTCACTCATGATCTGTGGGTTCCCGGGGACTTGGCACTCACATGTCTGGCCTTCACAGCACACATAGCTTGTCTGGGACGCTTAGGCTGGCTCCACCATCTCCAAAGTCCTGGGGTCTCTGCTGCAAATGGCTGTACTTGTACCAACTGTGTCTCCTGGACTGTCTTCAGGGACGCTGGCCCTGCCACAAGGTTTCAAACCTCAGTCCTGGGGGCTTCTACTGCAACCGAGGATACATCTTCACCAATGGCCTCTCCGAATGCCATACCAGCTGCTCTCCACAACCCCTTCATGCCTTCAAAACCCCCAGGGTGAGTCCTTATGACCAAGCACAGCCCTGGTACCCTCACAACCACAGTTCCTGTGTGCTGCCACCCAGGAAACGCTTTCTAGAAAATTCCACCTCCGTGACGCTGGTCTCTAATTAAACACAGCTGATGGTTTAGTGCCAGCCAACCGGTATCAATTCCCAGCAAAGCAAGGGTTCACTTCGAGGTGCTGGTTTCCTGCTAATACACTCAAGTCTTCAGACATACAAACACTGAATTCAAAATACGTCATGGGCTGGACACATCTTCAGGGACTCGTAAACTTTACAGGTCAGGCCTCCATTGTCTGCACTGCTTGCAGTGTCACCTAACTCTGCACTCAATCAATGGGCTTTCCAGCAGACAGTTCCAAAGTCCCCCCAATCCTCCCCAGAGCACACGCTCAGCTTTGCCACCCAACGTCTGCCGCGTGGCCTGTTACCAATCTCTGTCACAGCGCTTCTGCTGCTGTAACACAGCACCAAGAACTATGGCAAGCTGGGAAGAAAGTTCATTCTTTACCCTTGCAGATCAGTCCCTCAGTGAGGGAGTCAGGACAGGGGCCCGAGGCAGCGGCTGGACCAGGGGCCATGGAGGAACATGTCGAGGAAAGCTGGAAGTACAAGACTCAGAAAGAGCCCTCCCAAGGCCTACAGGAAGGAGAATTTGACCAGCGGAGGGGCCGAGAGAGAGATTTCCAGGGTCTGTGGAGCTGCCTCCAGTAATGCCAGGGAGGGATGCAGCTTGTGTGAGTGTTCCATTGTGCCATGATGCACTTTTCAGTGACACTGCTGCTTCTGAGCCACCCCTCACTGCCTCTCTGTAGCATCATCAGTGAAAACTCACCAGGTTACCAAGCTGGACTGTGGTGCAACTGTTACTCAGGTCTGCATAGCTTTCCTTTCAGGGGGAGCAGACATAACCCACAGAGTCTCTCATGCAACACACATGAACGAAAAGCAATGAGAGGTGTGCTTATATGTAGACACACTCATATATGCACAAACACAGAAAATAATTACCTTAGAGAGATATTGTACAAATACTTCTGTATGCATACAATATAAATTCATATTGGTACTTAGAAAAGCCCAAGAATACTAAGCCGTGATAGTGATCCAAGAAACAGGAGAAACCCCGGCACAGCCAAATCTACTACGGGAGAGGACACTCACATATTACTTATAATTAAAAGATGGAGACTCTACCCTGAACATGGGTCTCAGCTAGAGGACTGAGCAGTCTGGGGGGCCTCAGACAGTAGAAACTGGATCTATTCCTGGTGCACAAAAGGACCTTGGGGACACATCCCCCATGGAGGGAAACCCCCTTAACCTAGAGACAGGAGAGAAGTCCTAGTCCCTATTTCAAATGACTTGACAGATTTACATGACCCAACCTGGATAGCATAGCCCTACAAGTAGACTGGGGGTGAGGGATGGGAGGTGAGGGTGGCCAGGGTGCATGACACAGGGGAAAGAGGGTAAGAAGGAGGAAGGGAGGGAGAGAGGGATGAAGGGAGAGGAAACTGGGATCCACATGTAAAATTTTTAAATTATATTATTAATAAAAAAGAAAAAAAACCAAAACAAACGCTGATGGATCAATTCAATGTATATATATTTAAAATGCTTTGACTTCAAAATTTAAGCCTAAAGACAAGTTACTGGGGAAAAGGATTTCTAATTTTGTTTCCACAGAAAATGAAAAGCTGTGGATTCCTTCCAGACTAATTTGGTTTGATCAAGCAAGATTCCCTGAAGCAATGTCAATGGGACAATGCAGCCTTGCAGACCACTACAGCCAGGATTTCTGCATCTTCTTAAGATTCCCCTATGACAGTGCCCCCCTACCAGCAGGAAGCAGTTTGGAAAGAACGACGCCCAAATTCCCAAAAATTGTTTATAAATGTTTGTTTTCATTAAAAAAAAAAAGAAGAAAGTCTTTGTATAAATAAAAAAACAAAGAAAGGGAAAAATGTAAAAAAAAAAAAAAAATAGGGATTCTAAATTTATAGCTAATACCAAGAAAAATTAAGTGAAACAATATACTTCTGAAACTTATACTTAGAAAACCACCACCACCATCATCATCATCATCATCATCAAATTAAAAAAGAGGGCATAGAAGTGACAACTAATTTCAGCAAGGAAACAGGATGCAGCCTATGCACGTCATGGGTTAAAGTATTTTCTGACAAATGAAAGAGATGTCACAATGATGGACAGCATCATATACCTTCAAAAACTATAGTACTTAAAAGTGATTTAAATGAATACAGGTGCCAAATATCTAGAGAATGAACATATATGTATGGTGACTCCGTGTGAAACTGACCCTAAAGAAAGAATTAAAACAGAGAAGTGTCACATAAATGGAAATATATGAATGTTTGTGCACACAGCATGGTAATTAATGTCTGAAGAAACAAAGGGACTAAAAAGTAAAACCTTAAGAAACAGAAGGTTTAAGTCTAGGACAAGGAGGAGCTACAAATATCGGAAACAGAATGGTGGCCATGTGGCAGGGCAAGGAGGACAGGTGTCCCCTGCTGAACAGGCTTGACGTCATAACGCAGCAACAGGTGGCACAGGCCGGTCACCAAATGCTTCTGCTCATCCTTGGGTTCTGACATACCCTGGAAGGGCCAGCTCTTCCCTACATATACCTCAGCTCTGCTGAACGGTCCCAGAGCTAACAGGTCTTGGGGGTGGGCAGAAGCGAGGAGCTCCGGGTAGAAGCAGGATTCGGAACATCTTCCCCAAAAAACCCAAATCCCTGGTTTTCTACATTTGCTAACACACAAACAACATCAATACTAAACAGAATAGAGTACTAAGATTCAGAGAAATACTAAGTTAGGAGAAAGTCTAGACAGGTACACTGTAGGCCCTTTCACCATTTCAAACATGGATAAGGTGTTAATGAGGAAATGCCTCAATAAATTTAATGGAAATCATTCTTATGTCTACAGCAACGGTTTCCATATCTAAGGAAACTTGCTTCATGTATTTTTGATCACAAAGATCACTCAAGATAGTTGTTACACATGTGAAGTGAGAAGTGAATCTGATCAAAATATCAATTTCAAAAGCTGGATTGTACAATACTTTGTGTGTGGGGGCGGTGGGGAGGGAAGCACACTCCATCAGGAAAGAGTGTGCGCGTGTGTGCACGTGTGTGTGTGCATGCGTGTGCGCGCGCGCATGTGCACGCATGTGTGTGTGCACGTGTGTGTGCGCGCAGGGCAAGGAGACACAAGGTAGACCTAGCTTAGCTTCCTCTCACAGTAACAAGATCCTGCTGAGAAGCCAGAGGCAGTGGAAAGGCCAGTTAGGCCACCTGGGAGTGCACTGGGTGGACAGGACAGCCCGGGGTGGAGGAAAGTAGGAAGATGCTGGCCTTTCAAACTACCAATTACAAAGAGTAAAAACGTGTACAGATGGGAGTTACAGGAAAGTGCTGACAAGCCAGATCTTTCCCAACAGTGGATCTGTGGATAAAAGCCCTTGCTATGAGAGACTAAAACTCTGCAAGTGATCCCAGGAATCCATATAAAGGTGGGAGGGGAAGAGAGAAATTGTCCTCTGATCTCTATACATGTATGCTGGCATGTGTGCTCCATCCTCCACACAAGTTGTACAGACAGACAGACAGACACGCACACATGTGCATATAGACAGACAGGTAGGCAGATGGACACACCCCAGGGAGGGACAAACCAACCAAACCACTGATGATAGTAAACTATCTTACTGCAAACACAACTTTACAAAGCCAAATCACTGGAACTTTTAGAGGCAGGAGTTTATATATAGGCACATGGGGTGATGCCAAAGTATATCCTTTGAAATACCTCCTCTAGTAGTAAATTTCAAGTGGAAAATGTGTCCATTGTGCTTCAAATTTATGAAACGCTTCCCTGAAACTGGTAGTTTTCTATTAATGGGCAATTCTTATTGGATCGGTTAGTGATGGTTTTGTCTTTTCTAGATTGTGACCTTTGAAGTCGGTTGTAGCAGCAATGCACAGGGACATCCCTTCAGTTCAGGAAGCTGAGTGGCCAGAAGCCACACACAAAGGGCTCCGCTCAGATGCCTGAGGACACGCGCTCTCTGCTCCCGGGTTAGCCCCGTGGAAGCATCCAAGTACACAGGACACCGTGTCTGCTTTTTGTGAACGTTATGGGTATTCTGCTTTATACATTTTAATACTTCTTTACTAACTTCCATTCCAAGTGATTTTCATTAAAACCCTTACTAAAAATTCATGTAGCCATCTATGTGAGATGAGATATATAGACATTGTTACCATTTGCTCCCATGCTTGCTACCACTGAAAATATTCATTCAAATCTCTGCTCGTGGCATCTACAGCCAATGAGAGCAACCATTTACTTTAAGTCTAACAACTCCATTTCCACCTTCCACTCTACTGAGGAACAGCAGGAATGACAAGGAGGAAGTGGCAGATGTCAGAACGCTCAGTGCTTTTCTCCGTCAGAAACCCAAATTAAACATTCAGAACGTTGTACACCTAAAATTACATACACAGAAGTAGTTTGGGAACAGGACACACATCGTGTCATACGATGACAGAAATGCAGGTCAGGGCTGAGCCACCCACATCTCCAGAAAGGAGGACAGTAACCCATGATGCTCTGTGAAAACAGTGCTCAGCCAACAAGGTGGACAAATGTGTGCGGTAGGGGAGTTCCCAGTGCCTCTAAAGGAGCGCAGGCAGCAGGCAGCAGAGGCTGTCCTTAGGCGAAGGAACTGCGGGTCTTCAGGCTGCTGATCACAGCGTCTGGAAGGCAGAGAGGAGCTGCAGAACGTCTTCCTGCTGACCTGGGCACGATGACATTGTTGTAGAGTGGAGGCAACACTGCCACTTGAAGATATGAGTGTGAATGCGCCCTACCTCGTCCATGGCTGTGGCCACCAACCCAGCCCTTGGTGGCACTGACTGCTGAGACATGCTTTTCACTGTGATAGAAACACAGACTCCTGATGCTTCCTGCAGACATATCAACTGTGTGTAGAGGTTTATATTATTCCTCCCATTTCTCTATTTATAACGGGAGTATGAGCTAGGCTACAGATGCGGCTACGTGGAGATGGCACTTGTGTATCACTTGTAAGGCCTGGGCTCTACCTGTCATACAAACAAAGACACAGAAAACTACCACCAAAACTCACATGAACTACATAAATAATCCATTTACAACTTTAGCTTGAAATAACCAAACTACAACATAATACTTTCCAGTTCAAGTAATTTAAATATACACATACATGTATGTGAATAAATGGTAATTTTATGGCAACTATCTAACTGAAACAGTTTTACAAACTTAAGGTAACATAAGTAAAAATTTTATTGAGCTGAATATTTTATTCCCTAGTATCTTGGATAGTCTGGGCCTGAGTACAAGCCTTATTTGAAGATGCTTAAGGGAGAGAAGACTAACTATCAAACAGAACTGGGACATCCACGCAAACAGCAGAGTTCAGTGGGACAGTTGGCAGCCTGGTCACATAAACCTCAGACCCACGGACTCTCACTGTGTGTGGGGATGGACCACTTACATGGCCGAAAGGGGTGTCCATCCCTCACACCCGGGACACCCAGGAACTGGCAGGCAAGTCCTCAATATAAGACAGGTGTCAAAGCACCACTCGTGAAAGGAATGCACTCTGGCTGTTTGCAAACATCTGCAGTGCACAGCCACAGAGACAGGGAACTTACTTAGCAATGGGAAGGGACTCCAATCTCGTCCTGCTTTTAACTCAGGACTTATAAAAACATACTTGCCAAATATTAAACTTAAAATGAATAATCTACCAATTTAATTACTCTTTTTGAAGAGTATGGAATCTTTTTACCATTCTACAGTTAGGTGATTAGCTTTGAAGAAGAAGAAAGGACTAGAAAGAACCCATGGTGACCAGAACCACTGAATTTATCTCATAATCCACGACCAGTTCTCAAAAATGCACTCTGTAATCCATTTAAAAATAACTGGCTCATTTCAACCCCTGCACACAATGCTTCCCTGTGTCCCTTGTAAGTCTCTCAAATGTCTTATTTTAAAGGAATATATAGTACTCCCGGAAGACATTTTCCCATTTCTATTCTCCCCGACTCCTGTGAGCCCGTGTTCTGTGTGATAAGGCAATCTCCTCCGGGATCTGAGCTGTGTAGTTTCGCACCACGAGTGACAAGGACTCGACTTGAATAACTGCTGTGCGCAGGTTGTAATTATGTCAGCTGGAGTGTTGAACAAGGGGACTGATTAATGTGAGCCCTGGCCCAGGCACAGTCCCTATCACAACCTCCGCGCGGGCCAGCAGTGGGGACGGCGTAAAGCAGAAAGACAAAACATGCAGCATCATCCATGATAGATGAATTGCTCCAACAGTCTCAGGCAGATGTTCCCGGACAGTATAATATACAATTACTCTGCCTTATCACCTTCCCAGGGACAATAAAGCTTCCTCCTTCTATAGCTCATGTGAGTGAAGGCAAAATTAGTTTTACTTTTACAACACTGACTCACTTATCATGCTGCCTCGATTGTGCTTTTACAGCTAAAGAAAACATATATTCCACTTTTAAACTCCAAAGAAAAAGACCTTAAAATAAAACTGAATCTTGTTTGGAGTCTCTCTTACATCAGAGATACACTGGTTTCAAAGATTGTTTTGTTAAAAAGAGAGTCAAGAAAAGGAGTAAGATATGCATGCCTATGTAGTTAAAAACAAGCACAGACATATAACTCAGGAAGATTTGAATTGCATAATCATTATATTCACAACATCATTTTTCAAAGGCCAAGCAGAAATCATTAATTGGAAAGAACATGTAATTAAAAATATATATGTGCTGATATGGGCCACATATTTCTCAGGCAGATGTGAGCACAGCTTCCTGAGTCTGAGTTGATCCCAGTGACACAAACACACGACCACCACCCTTTCTGAGTCTTCAGGCCTCTTCTCAGGAGGCTGTGCTCGCTCGGGAAAAGGAGGCGAGCTTCTGCAGCCATTTTAATAAACACAGCCAGAGTGTTAGAGCACACGCACACACACTGCCTCTACCACCTTAGTGTGTGCAGAGCCGGTGTTAACAATGTGCACAGAGTGTGCCAAACAGACCTTCTCTGTGGGAAAAGGGAATGGGCCTTTGAGTTTGAAAGCTTATATAACTCGTTAGGGAATAAGGTAAAGCCCCATGTCCAGCCACAGCAAGCTGGTGTTGATCACATGTGTAACAAGACAAATGGACAACCAGACCGCATGTGCTGGTTTGCACAAACAGCCAGCATCAGCCTGTGGGGTCACATGCATGACTTATTCCACCTTTTTAGTGGTTTAATACAACTGACACCAACACTGGGCAGTTATAATACACCCTAAGTCATGAAAACAAATCATGTCCCTGCCTCACTCTGAGGAGTGATATATCTGCTTTCTCTTTCCATATTATACAGTCACTAACTCCAATGCCCCTAAGACCCTCTGACATCCCTCTTGGCATGCCAGACCCCAGCCACATTATATGTTCCTAGAAATGTGGCAGTTTGAAGAAGCCAGGGGCCAATTTAAAAATAACTTTCAAAACAAGTTTTAACACATATACACAGAAAAAAATGTCTTCTCATTGGTGAAGACATTTTATGATGTTCCAGTAATTAGTTGGGAAAAGGCAAACAAAAGGTAGGTAAAAGCTGTAAATGTATGAAAGAGTCCACTGTCATTACAATAAACAACTCTGTATATTGCAATTGGCTTATGATGTCACTGGAAAAACTGAGACGTTAACACAAGAAACATGTCATCTTTTAAAACTACGCTTAGTGAGTATTCATTAAAAGATCACATGGGACTATTAGGTAGCAGCAAGCAAAATTTTAAGTAGAGACAGTTAAAGCCTTCTACATAGATGCAAGGAAAGCTGCAGAGCCTGTGGTACTACTCAGTGCGGGAGCAGTGCAAGGAGGCTGCAGGTGTGGCTGGGTGACTCTTTCCTGCAGCACACTCGGACACCCCATGCCACGCAGGACAGCGCCCCTCCACAATATCAGATTTGGTGCTGAGTGGTGCTCCGCAATATAGGAATCAAGTTTCAAAGTGTGGCCAGAGCAGCTGTTGTCCAGGGTCCGCTTCGCTCCCGCCAAGAAACATGCATTCTTGTCGTGGTTGTACTCAGAGTGCTAAGCGTTCTCTGTTCTAACTTACTGAAGCTGGCCATCCTCAAGATGGGGAAGTCAGAAACAGTGTCCATTTCCTGAAGGACTGTGCCTTGCTCTGACCCCTCTTCCTTGCAGATTATTTGTACTGTTATCAGGTTCAACACCGAGTACCAGCATGTGTTTCCATGGGTCTCCTGAACGTGAGGCATATGGAAAACAATCCTGTACAATAAAAGAGCATCTCAGGGCATTACCATCCCTGACTTCAAGCTCTACTGTAGAGCTACAGTAAAGAAAACAGCTTGGTATTGGCATAAAAACAGACAGGTAGATCAATGGAATTGAATTGAAGAACCTGATATCAACCCACACACCTATGAACACCTAGTTTTTAACAAAGAAGCTAAAAATACAAAATGGGAAAAAGAAAACATATTCAACAAATGGTGCTTGTATAACTGGTTGTTAACATGTAGAAGGATGCAAACACATCCATATCTATCACCATGCACAAAACTCAAGTCCAGATGGATCAGAGAACTCAATATAAGTCCATCCACACAGCCACACAGAAGAGAAAGCGGGAGGCACATTTGAACACATGGGCACAGGAGGCCATTTCCTCAATGAAGCACCAATGGCACCTGGCCTGTTTCTTCTTGCCCGCACCCATGCGACTGCATGTCAAGCGGTCTCCCGTCTTCTGTTTTTTCCCTCTCATTCATTCTCGCAGCCCACGGGAAATTCCATATACAGGGTCCACACTGCCTGGCCACCACCGCCATCGGTGCCAAGCGTGTGCTGCCCAGCATGGGCAGCCACTGCTTAGGAACCTTCCTTCTCTTATGACATATTCCCTATGTCTTACAACACAGGCTTTTGGAGAAAGAAGACCACTGAAATTGAAAAATCAGTACACTTTAGGAATATAATATGACAGGTTCTCACTTAAAAAAGCAAACTAACGTTGTGAGTTTGGGGTAACAAAATAAACTTCCTAGGTTTAAATGCCATCCACTTTTCATTTCAAATACTTTAACCCAAGAAACAAATTATGTTACTTAAGTATAAGCTTTCAACCAGTCCCACATTTTCTCCAAATGGGAAGATCCTAATTTGTTTTATGGAATTTTTCATATACAACTTTAGATGGGAGAAACAAAGCATCATGAAGAGTTAACCAGCACACACTCCAAAGCGTACGTGAAAACAGTGTCCAAATCCAACCAAGGGCTGGATGCAAGGCAGAGGCTTCTAGCCAAGCCAAGCACAAGTCACAAATAGTAAGAAATGGGGCTTGTGGAGGTAGAAGAAAGATTAGTATGTTAGGAAAATACCAGGTGACATGCTAGTCATGGAAGATAAGTTTAAGTTTGTTTAAACCATGCCTCATTTGGAACTATACAATAAATGGTAGGATTATGCTGTTTTTGAGTATAGACAATTTTTACCAATAAAGAAAATAAGTATGGAAGAGCCAACAAAGAGTCGGCGCTATAAAGAGTCGGTGCCATTATCTTCTAATCAGAGAGACAGCGCTCCAAGATATGCAGAAGGCAAGGCACAGTCTTCGCGGGAGTGCTAAGGAACGAAGCAACTGCCCACACACTGCAACATTTTGTTCTACAAAAGGGGTTCAATCCACGAGAAGATAGGATGCTACAGAAGGATAATGAGAGGGAGTGAGGACCCCCTCAACAGTTTGTAAACATCCAAAGATTTTCTGCTTTATTTTCTCCCATGATGTGTATGTAGGTCCCAGAGAGACTATTTCAGAATAGGTTGAAACAAAGGAGATGAAAACAGAATGATAAATTTGGAATCCTAGCATTCTGAGTGAACTAAGGAAAACTCATCAGTTTTAATTCTTAAGTCACTGTGTGCTGAATGCCAGAGTGACGACATACAATACTCTGCTGACTGCTACCAGCTCCTCCATAGAGTTACAAGTGTGTACCTAACAAGCTTTGTTGCATGAACTTTCTCCTAACTGCTGGGGATAGAGACAGTTACATGGAAAAGTGTTTTGTTGTGTGATAATAACCCTGGTGTCTGAGGAATAGTTATTATGCAAGAGACTATTGATCCAAAAATATTTTCTATTTTTTTCATCTCTAAGGCCTTTCTTCCTATCACAATACATACAGATATATCTAACTACCACCCCAGGGACTGTCCATAGTAATTCCTTGTAGAAAGACCATCCCCAAAGATAGCTTTGGCCCTCTATTAACGACTGAAATTGGGATTCAACAGCAGCAGGTTAAATAAACATGTTTATCTGGATTCTACTTTAAGAGATAGCAGAGGGAGTGTGTGGTCACTTTGTGTTGACAATGGCTCTTCTAATTAATCTGTGATCTCAGTGCTGCTTTAGCTACATCAATAAACACCACCCCTCACCTGTGCTGACAAACAACAGGTGGCAAGGAAGACTGTTTTCATTTAAAGACAAAAAGACAATTTATACTTCCTAATGCTGTGGAATCTACTACTACATCATTCCATACACCACTTGCTAACATTCTTTACAATTTTGGAATAAAAGTATTAAGTGCAGGGATAAATAATGGGCTGAAACGGCATTTAGTCTACCAGGGTGATACAAATAATTAAAAGTCTATGGGTTTGTGTGTTATAGTAAAGACAGAGAAGTGTGAATAAGGCAGGCTGTGTCTGAAGATCACGTCAGAGAAAACACGAGAGACAATACAAAGTCAAACTCAAAAGCCCAAAGCTAGAAACAGTGACACGGGTGAGATGGATGGAGACGGCGGGACTGTTTGCTGCTGGAAGAACTCTCTCTCAGTGAATGACACACAGCTGACAGAAAAGCAGGAGAAGGTTTCCACACTTAGAACCTCCAAGACCATTCCTGGATGGGTATAATTATGCAGGCAACGGTTTCATTCGGAGAGGGGACACCAAAGAAAATTCTACTGACACTTACCAGAAACGTCTACCCAAATGGAACTACCACTCAGGCAGATGCTAGGAGAATACTTAAGCAGCATTCATTCACTACACAGCCACAACACTGACATCTGCCTGTGACAGGCTGAATTGTGTGCAGGTGGCAGGCAGGCCGGCACTGCTCACAGGGTCTAATCGGTGCACGTTTTCTAGAAGAAATCAGAGTTTCAAGGAAGCCTTGCACTCACCATTACCTTACCAAAACTACGAGCCAAACCCAGGTTTGCAGTCCTGCAGAATAATGGATAAGGCTCTATCATCTGAGCTCTGAACCATCAAGGAAAGCAGCATGACGGAAAAAGGGAACAGAGGAAGTGCAGGGAATTAGACAGTGAAGAGCAGCATGTTATTCATGACCCAAAAGTTTGACTCAAAGTTTCTTGTGATCCTATTAGGAGGAGCCGTTTTGAGATCATGGAACTCTAATATGAATGTCATAAATTTTCATTTTCATTTCATAATTTCCATGACATTCGTAATTTGATAAAATCAAATGAAAGAAAAATACTTACTGCTTACTCATATTTATTCTAAAAAAAATTTCTCTAATGCCTGATTGCATTTCTTTCTCTTGTAGACAACCCTCTTGTCCCTCTCTTACTATTCAGGGCAAACCTGAGCAGCACAGGAAGCCATGGGAGGGAAAATAGGAACTCTCCCAAGAGATGATCCAAAAGGAGAAAATTACCCCCTGTGGACTGTGTCTCCTAACTCAGGATGCTACAGAGACAAATCCCAGACAGGAACAATGAATCCTGCTGTACACTGAACTTGCAATGACACAGTGCCCACAAACACTTGTCTTATATTTAATTACCTAAATGACTATTATCATGCATGACCTAAAAACATTTTTCTACCTGACATATTTTATAGAAATGTATATTTCAGAAATTAAAATAAAATTTCAAGTGTAAAGGATTTGGTTATGGATCTTAAAACTTCCCAAACATGTCAAGTCATAATTAAAGGTAAGACTAAATTCCACTAAGTTAAAAATATTTATTCCCCAAAGTTTCTAGTGTGGACACAGATTCTGAACACTTAAGAGCAGCCAAGACCTTGCACTTGGGCCACACATACAAACACCTAGCCAGCCGCTTGCTGGGAAAGCTGAGCAGAGTGAGAGGAGAAAGGACTGAGACCCGAAAATGCATGGGGAGACGCTGAGTGGAGATGCAGCTCCTTTAGTGAGGATGACACGGAACTGATGGGCTCACCCCACATTTACCGGGGTGTAAATTGGCTATCAAGTAGGACAACAAAATGCAGAAGGCAATTCCCAGAATTTAGCAAAACAGAGGTGAGTCCTCACTGTGAGATAGAAATTGTAGAATTTACTGCCTAGCTTCATGAGCTACAATTGTTTCTATTGGGGAATATTTTTACGCTGTGAATTTTAAAAAATCTGTGCATAAACAAATACTAAGAATATTTTACAAATCAGGGCATGGATTTAGTTAAGACAGGTAAATTTTGAGAAAAATTTAAGGGAAACAATGAGGATATTTCAAGTTTAATAATAAGAACACAATGAAATGGCTTTAAATTTATTTTCTGTAATTTAATAAATGAGATTTAAAATACTTAAGAAGACTTTGGCACTTTGAATAGTGCAGTAAGATGACTTACATCTTCTGTTGTAGTGTTGTTTACTGTCTGTTCATATCTCCCACATAGTCTATCTGTTCATATCTCCTACATAAATCTTAAAGAAACCAAAGAGAATCTAGGAAGGTAAGTCACACCAAATCAATCAACAACCAACCAAACAAACAAACAAACAAAAACCTCAGTGGCAGCCACATCAGCAAAGCTCATTTACTCGCATATTCAAGCTGAAATACAAAGATCTCAGTCACAAATCTGATGGACAGGTGGTGATACTATCATACTCAACAACACACTAAGCCACATGAAAGGCTGGACTGTCTCTTGTTAACACAAAGATGACAACACAGAACAAAAGGAAAGAAAATGTAGAAAAATGTAAAGACTGTTTCATTTTTGTATAAAATCAAATCTAAGAATTTGCTACATAAATAATACAGCAGGACTGTGTGCTATGTGTCTAAATTTAGGCTTTGAAATTATAATGTGTAGTAATTAATGCTGAGAAGTTATGAAGTTATGATGAAATACACTGATGTGTAATGGATTAGACTTCTGGATATTTTAGACAGGAAAGGCAACAGAAAGGGGTCCATGTTTACATCTAAATAGAATGAGATGTCATTGCCTAAATTAATAATGCAAACTTGAAAAATAGCCTCAGGTTCAAAACACCAATTATAAAATTCTTTTGTAAACAAATCTGCACTCATATTTTTCATGAATAATTTTAACCAGTAGAATTGGTGTGCTAATGTTCAATTTATAAAATGAGAAATATATTTTCAAATACAATTTAAATAATATTTCACTTTCTAATGATGGTTACCTTCCTGGCAGATAATAGCTAATACTAGCAAGGAAGAACAGAGGACAGGAACAGTTTTGCATATAGAATGTATAGTAGAATACGTACAGGACAAGTATTAAATATTTGAGTGGCAAGACATTGAGGAGGGAAAAGAGAAATACATACATATTTGTAGGGAATATGTGAGCATCCTGCTGCAAGCACTATGCCCATCACACACAGAAGCGCACCATGAGGAGGAGAGGGATTCCTGTGAGTCTGTGGATAGCAAAGCTATCACACTCTTGCTGATTTTCCTCATTAAGAAATAGAAAAACCTGTTCAAATTTCTACAGTTCGTGCGTGCCTTAATGCAGCTGCTGTTTCAATATTAATGAAATTGTTCACTAAAAGCCAACCACAGCATATAGACGCTACAGCTTTTGTGTGAATAAAAAAGCTTCAAACCATTTACTTTCAGAAAATAAAGTCATGCAAATGTTTCACAAAAAGACAAAATCAACCTTTACTAAGGACAGGAAATATTTGAAAGAGTGACTTAATGGATAAAAGTGCCCTGGGAATTAATTCACAGACAATGGAGACGTTCCTAAGAAAACACTACCTGCTCTTCAACAGCCTGTCTTACAGGAAGCAAAGACAGAGGCTGCAGGTACACACAGGCTACTGTGAATCAGGGATGCCTTTGTATGACATGAAATGCACGGGGGACACATACTATGACCTTAACTTTAACAAAGGGTACACCATTCTTCAAAACCAAGACAATCAGAAATATGTGGAAATACACCTGTGCATACAAGGCTCACGAGTCTACCGGAGTGATGATAAAAAAAGATTCAAATGATAAACTCTGCGCTGGTATTGTCAAAAGCTTTCATCCTAAAATCTAAAAACTTATTCTAAAAAGGCATGGGCATGCAGTAAGACATTGAAGTAATATTCAGCATAAATCCCTAATCTGACATGTATATGCCATAAAATATAACATAAGTGATATACATGTATAAAGTATTTAATATACTGATCATTGCAAGTCAGTGTGTCTTGAGGTCACATAGGTGTTATAATTGTGTTATAGGAGAGTGATTTCCAACTGAGGCATTTTGAAACAGCAAACTGTCCCAGCAATTATAAGGGAATTCATTTTGGATTTTAATAATTTCTAAGTATTGTAGGAACTTCATGAGATTCAGTCTTGAAATGGATTATGAACAAAATTTCAATATACTATAGATGTGCAGGACATGAAAGCTGTAGTTAACACTTTGCACATCAACCTGTGGCTGAAAGGTGAAATAAAATCTGTAGTCTTGTTAAAATACAAAACAGGTGGGGAAACAGACATTTGGGTTTGCTATCTAACTCTATATGCCAGGCTTGCCTAGGCCCTAGATTCCTACACTGTGGTTTTAATGAATCTGGGAATGTGGAGACTCACAAAAAGTGTAGGAATCATAAAAGATTTCTGAACCCCCAATAACTGTGCCCATGCACACACACACACACACACACACACACTCACTCACACACACACACTCACACACACTCACACACACACACTCACACACATACACACACACTCACACACATACTCACTCACACACACACACACTCACACACTCACTCACACACACACTCTCACACACTCACACACACACTCACACACACACTCACACACATACTCACTCACACACACTCACACACACACTCTCACACACTCACACACATACACACACTCACACACATACTCTCACACACTCACACATACTTACACACATACTCACACACTCACACACACTCAATCACACACACACTCACACACTCTCACTCACACACACACACTCACTCACACACACTCACTCACACACTCACATACTCACACACTCACACATACACTCACACTCACACACACTCACACACACTCACTCACTCCTCACTCACTCACTCACTCACTCACTCACTCACTCACTCACTCACTCAAACTAGCAGTGGAGCACAGGTATTTCTGGCAACACTTGCCCAAGAGACATGTCACGACACCACTGCAACCACGCTGCTGAAACACAGGACGTATGCTTAGTACTCCACATGTCTCCCTCCACTCCAGGAAACAAGAGATTTCAAATGCTTCCTGTTGAATTCAAGACTGTTGTTTGTTTATATGGTTGTTTTACTATCCATATAAATTTTTACTATCATAAAAACATAATGATTTAAGTATAAAAAGCCTTTGTATTTTCCTACTGCCAGTCCTAGACATGAAAATATTAAATTAGGGTGGCATTATATAGTTTAGTGGCGCTGAGTACTGAAGTTCAAGATATCAGACTAGGATCAATTCTGGAGAACACTGAAAGGCCCCCACGCATCGGTCTCATCCAAGCACATTATTTACATATGTAAGAATGTAGGATGCAAATTGCTTTTCTTAATGTAGACTTGTGTATGAAAAATTCTTTAAATTGTCTAATATTAATTATCAGTGAGGGTTGACCAGTATTCTAATTTTGTACACACATACATCCTGCACTCAGTACTTTTTCCCTGGCAGCAGTGGTTATTTACAAGTAGAAACAGCTTAAGAAGCCCTGCTCTTGACTGTACTGGTCATCCTGGTACATAGGTCATCCTGTCTATATACTTAAGAAAAAAAATGCTTTTCTAGTTCTAACCCTGTGTGTGTGTGTACGGGGGGTAAGTGTGTAAAAATATATGTGGTAGTGCCCCACCACCCCTATTACAAAAGTACACTCTACTCGTAAAGTGGTTCACTGAGTTGTACCTTTGTGTCTGGTTAATTTTGGTATGTGGATTTTTTATTTACTTGTGAATTTTTATGATGTTTAAAATAAATTACATAATATTTTAAAAAAAAATCTATAGTCATCCTACCAAATAGCATGGGGGAAAACAATTGGAAACATACTTAATAGGTAAGTCATTCTGAGGACATTTAGCATTATTAATTACCTGGCATCCCCACATTCATGGAAATGAATGAATCATGACTTATTTGGTGAAAATTTTACCTAACACACCAAAAGCCCTTGTCTAGCATTATAAGAAAAATGTCTTATGGCACTCACAGCAAAGGATTTACATTTCTTCTAAACCAATGTCTGGATATTTGGTATCCTGGGGGCTATTGTAAATGGTATTATCTTTTCAAAAAAGGTGTCTTTATTTAATAGTGTGTTTATGTGTATATTATCAGCATGTGCATGTGTGTATGTATTTATTTAATAGTGTGTATGTGTGTATTGTCTGCATGTGCATGTGTGTATGTCTTTATTTAATAGTGTGTGTATGTGCGTATTATCAGCATGTGCATGTGTGTACGTCTTTATTTAATTGTGTGTATGTGTATATTGTCTGCATGTGCATGTGTGTATGTCTTTATTTAATAATGTGTGTATGTGCATACTGTCTGCATGTGCATGTGTGTATGTCTTTATTTAATAGTGTGTGTATGTGCGTATTATCAGCATGTGCATGTGTGTATGTCTTTATTTAATAATGTGTGTATGTGCATACTGTCTGCATGTGCATGTGTGTATGTCTTTATTTAATAGTGTGTGTATGTGTATGCATGTGCATGTGTGTATGTCTTCATTAATAGTGTGTGTATGTGTGTATGTGTGAGTATATGAGTGCACAGAAATGAGACAAATACGTACAGGGTCTGAGCATGAGAACAAGTGCCAGCACGAGAGCTAGGACATCTGTGGCCTCGACACAGTCCCTCCACTGCACAGCACACTGGCCGATTGCCCACTGTACCTCAGTTTGGACTCTTCTTCCCTAATTTTGTCCACACAGGAGCCTGAAAGACCTTTTATTTACATTTCTCGGAGGTTCAACCTCAAGAGCCATGCTCCCAGCCGCTCCCTTCTTTGAAGAATATGCACTAAGCAATCATTGTGTTACAGGCACGTGGAAAGCCGGAGCTGGCCTGGCACAAGTAGACTACCCAGTACCTACACTAGAGCAATACTTTCTTCAGCAGAAAGTGGTTATAACTGGGAGCCTGGAGGAAGTTGGATCAAACAACGTGACTGTGTATAAGCTAGCGTCCACAAGGACCCGTACAGTGGGCTTATCAATAGTGAAGTCCGGATGATGATGTGGCTGCCCTAAGAGCTGAAGAGCATCTGACCGTAGACACAGAGTGTGCGCTCAGCCCGAATCACTTCCCACTGCTGAGAGGACGCCCACAGCCAAGACATGGCTACTCAAGCAATGGCCACAGACAGCTTCCCCGCAGAGAGCACCTTGGTTGTGTCATACTTTCTCTTAAGCTGTAGTGCATAAACCTCACAGATCTGAACTATGTTTGTAATGGATGAGTACCACTTCTACCATTTTATATGAAGCTTTGTACATCATCTTATTTGAAACATCTCTACCACTTAAAATAACCTCAACACCACAGTTCTGGAGGAAGATTGCTGATACAGAAAGGTAGTAACAACATGTTTAAGATGAGAATGAAAATTTATACTCAAATTCCTCCTTCAAAATAAAAACAAAGCCTTATGCACAGGATATAAACTAAAGCTTTTAATTAAAAAGCAAAGTGTAATAAGGAACATTTTATAACTGTGTTTCTCCTTTACCAGTAACACAGCTATGGTATAAGCTCTGTAATAAAGTAAAAAGGTTTGGAAATGTTTTTTAACAGACACATATTCATCAGGAAATTAGAATTCCTAAGCTACCTCTGATCAGATCACCATTTCCTCAAACTTCCAAGAAATAGCAATCTAGTATTATGTATAGACATAGCCCATAAAATGTTGAATGACTAAATAATTAATGAATGAAATATATCTGTAATATCTCTGTTCTATTCAATGACCTTTCACATAAAAATTAATGCAATAACATGGATGATAATCGAGATTGTGGCAATATATTTGCCAAATGCACAGGTTACCTCCACAGTCATACAAAATCTACTTCTGAAGAAGTTGCCATTTTAATGTACACACTCTAATATTCATTAGAAGGGACCTGGTTTTTCTCTGTCCTGCTATAGGTGGCATGTGGCAGTCAGAGTGGAAAGCAACAGCCCCAGGGTGAACCCCTTCCCTCACAGGGGACCACTCAGCTGCCTATCGTCCATTGTATCACAGACTGCAGATGAGGCCAAGCTCGCACTCCTGCTCTCTCTAGGGCCGCCTGACCAGGCAACAAGCTCTGCTTCCCATTCTGCTGTCCCCATGCCTCTCAGGAGCAGACTGAGCAGCCAGGACCTCCAACATGCTCTCAGCACTGAAACGCAACTGCCACCTCCTCTCGGAATATGCACCGCAAAGCTGATACTGCAAAACCTCCCATTGCACAGCTGAGATTAGTGCCGAAGTTGGGCCCAGAGACATCTTTTCTACAGCCCCCTCCACTCAATGTTACAACTGTTTCTCAAGACCCAACCACGAGTGCACCATAAAGACAGAACGCACGTCTTACACCATCCTCCGGTCGCACAAGCGGTTTTGCTCTAAGTCAAGGTCTTATGGCACACTTGCTGAATAGTGGATTGCCAGCGATAGACCCTAACAGTGGGCAATGACACAGATGCTGAGAACATGGCAGAAGACAGGATTATAAAGCCTAAGCATTAGGATTCTGAGAACAGAGATATGTACACACATGTATATATGACTTTATCACGTGGAAGCAAGCTATTGTCGTGTGCACACACAGGATATGTAACCCCCTATGTAAGTAAGGCCTAGGGACTAATGAAGGAGGCTCTCCAGTGCAGGGAAATGGCTGTCTCAGTTCTACAGTGAAGCTAGGACTGTGTTTAAAAGGAGACAGGGATCAGGCATGGCACACCTCGCCTAAGGTGACCGCCCACTACAGTACGCAGAGGCGGATCAGAAGAGCTAAGCCCTGCCACATTCCATCTGGCCTCATTACCTGTAGTCGCACCAAGGGCACCTGTAGGGCTTCTCTCCCGTGTGCACACGCTTATGACGAGTCAAGTGTGACTGGGTTGTAGAGGCGAAGTTACACTCGTCACACTTGAAAGGCTTTTCTCCTGTAATAAGAAATGAATAGGTGAGTAAGAACTGACATGACGTATCCAGGCTTGAGACTGACATAGAAAGAGTATGTATCTATAAAACGTTACCAATATTAGTCAGTGGGTTCCAGAAATTTAGGACACTTGAAAGCTAGAGAATATTGCTAACTTTTTAAAAATAGCTATTAGCAAGGTATATAATGTACTGTACAAACAGGACTGGAAGTTGTAAGTATAGTTCAGGATTCTGTAAAAATTTTAGAAACCATGCTACAAGAGAGCCATTCCAAAATTCTCAGTGAGGTTAAAAACATCACACAACAGACATACAGTTGAATATAAGTTGTAAAATAATAAATTCCTAGCATTAATTATGAAGAAAAATGAAATGAAGCCATTACTTGCATAAGTGCTAAAAGTAAAAGGAATTACAACTGTGGGGTAGAAGGTACGGAGGCTCAGAAGGAACAAATGAGAGAATGCTAATCCCATGCTAAGATGAAGCAATCCTGTGCAGACAGAGCCAGGCTGGACAAAAGTGGAGCCCAGGGCTGGCCTGAGACAAAGCCCGCACCCACACAACCCGTGCCCCGGCTACCCCTCCACAGCCACTGAGACAAAGCCGGCACCCAGGCAACCCGGGCCCCCAGCTACCCCTCCACAGCCACTCAGACAATCTCATTTACCTCGCTACAATGGCAGGTGAGCAACTGACACAAGGCTACTTAATTTCAATTAATATAGACTCAAATTTGAAACCTAATACAAAACAGCCATCGAAAGAAATGTCTTAGTATAGTTGGAATAGCTTAGAAACGTGAACCTACGTTTTTAAGTACATCTTTTATCAAAACTCAATATGAATTATATATTTTGGATGCAATAATGAATTGAATTGAAATGCATTAGAAGCATAAAATACATGCCAACATCAGTCTTGGAAAAAAGAATAAAATAATGCTAATAATGCCATAATAACTTTATTTATGAATGATAATCTTGATATTGCTGGTTAAGATAATAATTACAAAAATCATTTTACCTCTGACTTCCCCCTAGTTTGTGGCAGCCAAAAAACATATGTATACTATTACATTTCTTCTCACAGTGGTGAGGAGGTGAACATGTCACCCCTGCAGTCCTCGCTCAGGTAATGTTTGGAATATATTCTTTACTGAGCAATTTTAGACCTTTAATACATTAACACTATGTTTCAATAAGCCACGTGGTACTTTTTGTTTCTAGCTTTTAATAAGGGTACTCTACATATACTTATATATTGAAAACTGAATGTTTACAATATATTGAACACATTGTAGCACTCAAGGGATAATAACTTCTCGGTGTCAACTCTATCTGTGCAGCACCTAGACTTACTGAGCCATCTGATCAGTCTGAATAATAACTGAAGGGCTCTGGCAGCCCTGCCCTCCCCTTCCTCCCTCTGTCTTGCTAAGAACACTTAGATTACATTCCTAAAGCTGACTCCCAAGGTCCACTCCCTCATTTGGCCACTTCCTCCTCCCGAGGCTGACTATCAAGATCTGGCTACCCAAATATTGAAGTCTAGCAATCAAAAATCCCCTTTGCCTCACTCAGTTAACACATCCAATCAAAATTAAACACCTCATCCTAACATGGAGCTTCCCCTTGGACCTTTATAAACTGCCATTTTGCTATGGGCCTCGCCTGTCTTCTCCTCCAGGACAAATGCCCCTGTCCCTTTTCCCTGGCTCCCTTCCCTTCTATCTTTTCCTCTGTCTCCTGCCTTTGTCCCTTATCCCTGTGCTCTCTTTCCTTTGTGCTGAGAATTTGGTCTTGGGGTCCTGAGACATTACTTAGCCTTTCAATAATAACTGGAATTGTTGTTAAAGTATTAAAGATACTTATTGAAATATGTTTGCCCCAAACTACCCTAGGTCAATGTGGCCATTAGGAAAGATCTGTTCTACATTATCTCAGACTTCTATCATGGCCTCACACATTGCTGTACAAATATTTAACTTACACACGCACGTCCTGCTTGATGGTATTTATCTCACTTGAAGCAGAGAGGTGTGGTTGGTTGAAGCCACAAGGACTGAAATCCGGGTTTTGCCCCCTCTCACTTGCTGTCAGACCACTTGAGAAAGAACAAGAGGATAATGCCACCAAGATTCAGGATAACTGTAAGGGTTGCAGTGACAGAAAAACAGAGAAAGAACACTGAGCAGAGTCCCAAGTGGCCACTGCTGAAACCCAGCAGACACAGCCTTGCTCAGAAGTGGGAGCAGCACACAGGCTTGGTCTCAGCACGAGCTTAGTCAGCAGGCATTAAACATACACAGCACTAACTGGTGGTTTGCACGCTCAATGAGGATGACAGGAAGCTGCTATGGTGTAGATCCTACCTAGAAGCCACTGCAGTTGATTTACTCCAGTTTAAAAGAACAAAATCAAAGAGCAGCTACGAAGCGAAATAAGAGTGTTTAGTTTAAAAAGCCTTTCTTCTTTTTAAGATAAGTCCTATCGTTAACACCCGAGTGAAGTCGTCACCCAAGGTCTAAAGTCACTCTTCACTACTCACTTGTAGCCCTTTGGTCAAACAACTGACGTCACAGTAGATAGCACAGTCTCAGTGACTGACATAATGCACAGACACACACACATGGACACACAAAAACGCTCATAGCAATAACTGAAGCTCATTACAGTGGCAGGGCTTCATTTAGTACAAGAAATGACATACAATATTCGTATTGTAGTGTAATGGAAACTAATACTATCTGTTCAAATTTAATTAAGAATATTCTACCCCTGGAAAAAGATATGTAACTACGCACAAGCATAAAAGTAAACATTGTACTTATTTTTAGAGCTGAACTTGTACACTAAAACCAGCATTTTTATTTGAGCATCAATGCCAAAGTACAATTTAAATGAAAAGAAAAAAGCAACAAACATGTGCTGATTATTTATTCAGTTTGTTAGCATGTCTAGATAATGTAGTATTTCAAAAGGGTATCATTGCTAATTTTACAATATATAAACGTAGGTTTCTTTTTTATTGGTGAAACTACTACCAAAATCAAGATAATGAACACCATTTACTCATAAGGGATTCCCTGACCTGCCATTCACCAGATTGCTGCAAGGTCAAACCTTACCTGTTTTCTCCTATTCTATGGTAACCATTATGTTCTAGAAATTTATATAATGAGAACATACAGTCCATGGCATATCATTTACTACATAGCTTTTGTTTTGATTCAGCTATAATGCTAGGATATAAATTATTTTTCCCTCAGGGATTGTATTGATTATATCATGGTTATGTTGTGCTTCTAACTCGCTGGTTCTCAACCTGTGGGTCGCAACCCCCAGAGGACTGCATATCAATCAGATACCCTGCATGTCAGAGATTTACACTACAATTCACAACATCAGGAAATTTATAATTGTGAAATCGTAACAAAGTAATTGCATGGCTGAAGGTCTACATGACATGAAACATGAAACATGAGGAACTGTATTAAAGGGTGGCAGCATTAGGAAGGTTGTGAACCACTGGTCTAGGACATCTGAGTAGTTCCTATAAACTGTCAACAATAGGTATGACATTGTATAGACATGTTTCCTTTTAGTCTTGAGAAATTTCCAGAAGTGGTGTGGCTGTATGTATTTGTCCTGGGGTGGATAGCAAAGCACGTTCTGAAACTGTCAACCATTTCTCATATTGTTAGCTGCATACAAGAGTTCCCATGATCTGGCGTGGTTGGTGCTCCAACCCTACACTTCCCAATGGGCAGCGATGTCTTCGCACACGCGCACTGCACACCACTTGTTGGCTGCAAACTCAGCAGTGTTTTGAGAGGTCTCTTCTGCTCTACATAGAAATACTTGACCTTCATGACATTTATGATCCTCACATATTTTCATCTAGTCTGTGACTCATCTCCTTCTCACTGCCATTAGTGACTACTTTCATATAAAATTTCTAATTCATTAATTTATACTTTATACTTTTCATTTATTTGTTTTTTTGTACAGCATGCTATTTCCATAATAATGATTTTTTTATGATTGCAAGTCATTTTTTTCTGTAGAGTTTATATACAGCTTAGATTGTATATTGAAATAATTTTGTATACAGTATGAAGAATGTCTTTAAATTCATTTTACTGAATAATAGATACCCAATTAATCCAATATTACATGCTGAATGGTTTAAACTACCTTGATTTCCCTATGAAAATTAATTGAGAACACAGGTATATATTTTGATTTTTGTTACACTGGCAAATATGTCTTCCTTGATGCTAATACTTGGTAATTCTGATTATTGTCACTCTAGCCTTGAGGCTAGGAACTCTGCTCCTTTTCAACCTTGTTTTATTATTTCAGACTTTGGCATTTCTATAAGAATTTTGAGTTAGCTTTACTAATTTAAAAAAGGAGTTTGCAAGACTCAATGAGGCCTAAATCTTAACAATGGTACCCAGGGCATTTCACTCATACAATAATCAGTAATTCTAGTCTTCCAATGAGATGAGTTTTGAGTATCTTCTTGAGACTTCTGAGTATCCTGCCATGTTTAAAGATAACTGACATGTAGTCTATGCATTATGGACTCCCTTTTTCTGTTTGTGCATATATGATATGCCATTCAAATAATAACAAAATCCAGGGCAGAATCATAACAGCTATTGTTTCCCATAGCGTGAACCGGAGCTATGAAAACAGCTGTATTTGGTCACTGAGACATTACAGCTGTATGGCAGTTCTCCCCACCCAGTCAGTCTACGCACTTGTACCTGCTTGCACACATGGCGGTTCCCTTCCCTGTAGTGGCCATGGGAGACGTCTTCAGGTTATCCACCGTGCCTGAGTGTGGCAGGCACACGGAAGTAGTACAAGTGGCACCAGAGCCCCTACTAGGTTCGTGTTCAAATTAAACATCTAAAGAATTCTAAGTTAACTTTCTTGGCTTGGAAGCTTGACATTGCTTTAAAAAAGTGATTAGTGGAAGATCTTTTATTTAAGCCTTTCATGAAATTTCTGGTGACACTTTAAAAATCTACACATTTATAAAATGCCATTTCTAATAATTTAATTAGAAGTTTACAATCAGCTACCATTCTATTATGGTAACCTGGAGATTGTCATTTCATATTTGCCTTGACTGTACCAGATTAAATTTGGTATATTAAGATGTTTTGAACTATATACAAGCTAGCAGGAAAATATATGATGCAACAAAACTTTGTACAAAATATTATGCATAGAAATACTCAGGAGAAGACTCAGTCCAGACACATCTGAGATATTGATGCCAGTTATATAAGCCACACTTTATTCAAATATGTGCCGTGATAGCTAATTTGGAACTCACATATTTTTTATATATATAAAATATGTAAAATTTCTGAATTTTTAAAGAATGTGGTAATGCACACATTTAATCCCAGCACCAGGGAGGCAAAGGCAGTTGAATCTTTTTGAGTTAGAGGCAAGCCTGGTCTACAAAGTGAGTTCAGGACCACCAGGGCTTCATAGAGAAATCCTGTCACATATAATCAGATACACACACACACACACACACACACACACACACACACACACACACACACACACACACACACGCTCGCAGGCACGCGCGCACACATGCACACAGGTATGCATGCATGCAGGCACGCACGCAAGCACACAGGTATGCACGCATGCAGGCACGCATGTATGCATGCATGCGCAAACACACACACAGAAAAAGGAAATGAGTAACTTCTTCAGGAAAAATACAATACAGAACACATACCTCCATGTTTATCAGTAGTACCACATAGCAAAAAAGGTTAATACAAACCCCAAACTATGATGACTCAAGGGAAATCTTAAAAGTTTGAAACAAGAATTTCAATTCACCAAATATCTGATAATTGTTTGAAACTAGAAATCATTCTAAATGTTATGAATAGGTCTGGTGTGTTGGAGTTCTTCCTAATTTTTAAAAACTAATACAATTATAGCATTTCTTCCTGCCAACCTTTCCAATGCATAGCCTCTTTTTCTTTAATTATTAACTATTGTTATACACAGACATGCAGACAGACATGGGAGAGAGAGGGAGGGAGGGAATGAGGGAGGGAGGGAATGAGGGAGAGAGAAGGAGGGGAGAGAGAGAGATAGGAGAGAGAGAGAGAGAGAGAGAGAGAGAGAGAGAGAGAGAGAGAGAGAGAGAGAGAGAGATATGCAACTGCCAGGTCCACTTGTTGGTAGTATAGAACTCCAATGCTGACCACTTGGTACTGAATACTCAATAGGGAGCTCACCTGGGGAAGACCGAGTCTGTCTTTCAGTTAGTGCCTTAGTTCTGTGTCTAGGGGTGGGGCTTTGCAAGAGGCCCCTTTTCCTGAAGAGATCTCATTAAGGATACTGATGGGAATACTACTTCTGACCTGTCTGTCACTCTGAAGCCACAGCCAGCCTGAGTTAATACAGTGATTACTCAATGACACAGTGCATACGTCAACAGGGACTTGGGCACGAACTAGTTTAAACCCCAGACGGCACTGCAGTCCCAGCTACTTGGGTGATGAGTCAGAAGGCTCATCACCAGAGCCCATACACTCCAGGCCAATCTACACCATGCCACTGAAAACCAACGGGGCAGCACGGGGCCAATTCCTGTTGCTCTTGTGAGCACACTTAGCACCTTTGCCTTGTGCGACAGAACCTACCCTATTGGGTTGCTCTTCTCATTCCATGCTTTCCTTTATAAGCATTAATTGTGCCCAAAACACCCTGTAAGACACCCCTGGCTTCTTAGGCTTTACTGATAGGAAGCAAGGATAAACAGCCTTTGAGTGTGTGTCAACCATCTGTCAGACTGGCCAAGCACATCTCCTGGAAATCAGACTTCCCACCCCTTAGGGTGGGCTGGTGGTTATTAAGCTGGCCAGATCCCTCGAACTGCATGTGAGGATTGGTGCCTGTGCCCTTGAATCAAGGGTCTCTGACAGGTGAAAAAGTAAATCTCAGAATGGAAGATGTTTCGTGTCAGCCCCCTGGACAGCCTGCATTTCAGTCAGGAATTATTTACACCATGCGGACCACTGTGGATACCTATCCCTTTCTGAACCATTTATAATGCCTGGACACTGTGGTAAAAAGGTAAACCACGTCAAAGACAGACACATCAAAGAAATATAGATTTCAAATGTGCCATCAAGTCCAGCCTTGGGGAGAAAGGTGTGCGCTGCTTAAACACCTCAAGTCCAACATAAAAGCTAAGTGCCTAGACTGAGCTGGACTGAGCTGTTTCTGGAGGCCAAGTCTTTTAAGAACTGACTTTGGTATTAAAGAATCATGTTTGATTTGTGCCACAGAGGCAGATAAATGCCAGAAAGACAGATACCTCTGTCTCTGAGACATTGTCCTATACGGTATAAAGTTAATAGCAAAGTAATAAGGAGCCTCTGGACCTGACATAAAATATAAAGTTGTGCCGGCTCCATGAGGGTTTTCTGATCGATCCATCGCCTGGAACGTCTGGGATCGCAGCAACAGCCTCCACTGTGGGGCAAGGGACACTGCCACTGGAGTTGTGGCAGCACCAGGGCTTCTGCTATCCCCTGGAGCCAAATGCGAAGGGACAGCAAGGCCAAAGTGCCACACAAATCATAAAATTTTGAGCTGAAAATATGGACGAAACACCCTATGACTGCATGTTTTCTGCACATGTATTCAACTCTCTCTCCATTTGCCATACAATACAGGCCACACCCACCCACACAGCCTACCTTATTCTGAGTCCCTACATAGGGATCATACAGTTAATGGACATGTGATTTATGTTCTCTAAAGTTATGCTTTCAACACGCGGGCAATCAAAAATTTACCTTCATTTTAATGGTTCTCATCTCTATGGAAATTTCATCACAATAAACTGGAGATCTAAAAGCAATGACTAGGATTTCTCTTCGTTGCTCCTCAAAGTACGATATTGAGGAATGAACCTGCCCAAATCTGTATAACATGGCATTTCAAGATTCCAATGCTCTGTAAGTAGTTTCATTCATGTAGTACACGGTTAGGACCATATATGCTCTTCATTATTCTTGACACACGGTTAGAGTTACTCGTGTTGGCATGGTACGAGCCCATCCATTGGAGCATGGATGGAATCCTACCAGGAGCCACGCCCTCACAATGATTCTCTCCTGTGTAAGGGATGAACCTTTGGATTTCACATCACATGGACTGTGACTGTCAAACTCAACTATCCTCATGGCCCACAAAGGAAAGTATCACAGTTGGTGACTGGCTCAGTTAGCACACAAGCCTCATGCAAGCACAGACATTTGGTTCTATTGATATTACAAAATAAAACTGTCCTGAGACAGCACCACCCTAGACACGCACTACTTACAATTATCAGAATGACTATCTGCGAGACCACCTTCTCTTCCTAAACCATGAAGAATGAATGTCATGGGGCAGGCTATCCTCCATGTTCATATTTATCTCTCATGTTGTGTTATCTCTTCACAGCAAAGACAACTGTCACGGCACAGACTCCCCATCACATGGACTCAGAGACTGACTGCTAAATTTAGGAAGCAGGTGGAGAGACAGAAGTGGTATAATGAAGGCGCTAATGGGAAGGGTGGTATGACACAGGGAGAACAGAGAGGGCCCAACACGGGCTCCCCAGGACCCAGGCAGGAGGCTAACAGAGCCTCACAGACAGATCTCAAACAACTTCACACTCCTGGTCTTGGGTCACTTGCTTCTTTTACCCACTTCAGATGAAGTTCAGGAGGGTACCTGGAGCCTTAAATACATAGATGACTAGTTTTTAAGCATATAATGAAAGACTAACGTCTATACATTCTGTGTTAGTGAGGTACGTGAGGTCTTTAGAAATTTCATGTGCAAAAACATAGACCGTGAGGCCAGCGGTGCTGAGAGAAGCCAGGGGCAGACTCCATACTGACCTGTGTGCTGCCGGCGGTGTTTGGTGAGGGCGTGCCTGGTCCCACCAGCAAAGCCGCAGAGGTCACAGAGAAACGACTTCTCGCCTGTTGCAACAATAAACAGATGAGGGACTGTGGAGGTCACAGATCATTAAAACATATCTATCAAGGCTTTCAGGGTTACTAATTCCTCCAATCAAATGTTTCCATGTAAATATGTCAAATGGGAATGAAATTACCACTGCGGTTTATTGACTGTGATAAAATCTGAAAAGCACCACTGAACATAATTACATACTTGTCAGACCCATAAAAATTAGCTTTATTATCAATGGAATGGTTTTGTACAACTTCATTTCTGGTAGATGTCTTCCAGATGGGGCTGCTTTATGCACTTGAACAGTTTTTATGCATATCCTGATTTTTTACAATTCCCATACATCTGGCCACTCTGAGCTGAGTAAAGATTGCTTGGAATAGTTAATATACAGTATATATAACTCCCCTTAAATAAAATATATTGAATTATTTAACAACCTAAGAACATTGAATTGGTTTTACCTGATTCTATCAGGATCTTCTTTAATCACCTTACACTTAATAATTTGAATTAGACGGTTTCTGTGAACAGACTGAGGATCCAAAGGCAATGAAGCTCACAGTACTTAGCACCAGGAGATACTCAATGCTGTTGGTGTTTCTCAGATGTTATGGCGTAAGAAAGAAGCTCAGGAATTGCTAAAAAAAAGTTTGTAAAAATTCCCATCCCTCATCCTCAGTGATAGCTCTGGATTGGACATTTCAGCAGAAGCAAAGGCATGCTTGGCAAAGCAGGGCTTGCTAAGTGTTCAAATGCATATTTTCTTAGCATTTTACACATGCTAGCTTCTTGACCTTCAGTCTGTAAGCAGTATCATTCTACTGCAGTATATTTAGCCAACAAGGGCTGGCTAGCTAGACAATTCCTCCCACAAGAGTCTCAATGAAGGGCAAACAGAATAAAAATGAAGACTTTGGAGAAATTAATGAAATTATAAAAGACTTTTCCAGAAACAAAGCAAGTCATTTGTACCCATCCTTCTTTACTTTAGTCACTCAGACTTTAAAGTGACAAGTTCCCCACAAAAGGCCTGCTTTATCCCACAAAAAATTTAGTTGGCAATGCATTTGCCAAGAGTGACTTTATTTGTAAAATTAAAACAACAAAAACAAAGAAAAATAACTGTAGCAATCCAAAGAGCAGCCCTTTGCTTAAGAGGAATGTTCAGATGGTTGTTATCACTCAAAAGACGAAGTTAAAATAAAATATTCTTGCTATCCTACTTTGGGGGTCACACATAATTTCTTGATGTCATTATTTCCATATAGGAAAAATAGAGTATATGGGCTGTGAAGAATAAAGTTTAATTATAATCACTCATCTAATTATTTAATCAATTTAAAATATAAATCTTTTTAACTAGCTGTATTATCAATTAAATAACACTAAAGTAGCCCCCCCTTTTTTTAAACAAAAAACCGATTTGTTTCTAAACATTAGCATTTTTGTTTTTTTAATGTGGAGGCATAACCATCTCGGCAATTTACTCGTCACCAGTTTTGCAGACAGTTTTGTGTGTGCTGGCAGAGAACATCTGTTCCTGCACATGCACAGGGCAGAACTGGGTTTGTGCCCTGTGTACACTTGCACACACATGCTAAGAAGGGGAGGAGACATGGCCACCAAGAGCCAACACCCTCATTCCAGACAAGCCTGCTACCAGGCTTCCATTCATGGCATCTTTGTGACCTGCTCCCTTGTCCCAAAATAAATGTGTTTATAAGCACAGGAGAAAAATAACAATTTAACAATCCCCACATGCATTCATGTTGCACACATTAAGGTCTACTCTCTTTCCCATTTTATGGTATACACACACAGAAAGGTGAAATTAGTCATTTTCCACATGGTTTGACTCTAGATACATTAGTGACCTTGATTTTTCCATGTGTAGGATTTTATCTAAGGTGGTAGTCTCAGATGTATTATATGTCATATTTACCTTGGTGGCTTGATATGTTTTCAAATTCAATTTTTACTTGCCTTTTTTTTTAAAGAGAGAGAGTGGAGGGTGGGGGTGGGTAACTGTTGAACAGTGGGCCAAGAATATTTTTTGAGAAAAGAAATTAAGGTAAAAACTCAATGAGATATTTTACTCAACCAAAAAAAGGGTTCTTTTAACATGTCATATTTAAATGGTAACAGGGATTTAATGGAAGGCTTCTTTTAATAACACCTTGAATTAGTTTCAAGTGTGCCATTTTGCATTCAAACATAGAAAGACATGGAACCAACCCTTTATTTTCTATTAGAAAACAGCCACTGTCCCCTATCTCTCATTATGGTGCAGACTACAAGACCTAACAACAAAAATCCATATTATTGATCCAGCCAAGTCTCCACAATTATTCTTTAGAAGGAAACGCCGACGATAAATTACATCTGCACTGGGTTTTCATCTGCTGTTCGATATAAGTGATCTCTCAGGGCAGGCTGGAGACCTTAAATCGTCAACACCCTTGTCAAGGAAGCTAAGGAGGCCTGAGCTTACCACAAACTGCTTCAGGAGAACTTTCAACCTATAACTTCTAACAATAATACAGGATTCACCACAATCAGAAGAACATTTCTGAATGCTGATTAAAATTTATTATTTTTCTACAGGGAATTTAATCTGAGTAGAGCAAAGAGAATGAAAGCCACAAAAAATACTAAGTAGCCGATGGTAGGAAATACGAGGAAAACACCCAGAGAAGATCACCATGACATGCTGGGCCCATTGTACTAAGACTGTGAAGAGAATGCCGTAACAAAGCTCTGGCGTGGGGCAGGATGGGATAGGGGTTGCTGAAGGCCCCACCTGAGCAACCTCAGAAGCACACCCCACAGACGAGTCTCAAGATGGCTGAGTTGTATCACACACGGTTATTTTCAATGTGTTAATACAAACTTCCTGTGAATGTGAGCTTTTAAAAGCAGTTTTCTGAAGACATCTAATAATTCAATGGAGGTTAGTCTCAGAATTCTAAGTACTCTAGGGTCCAACAAGATTCTCTCCTAAAGAGAGTATTATAGTGCTTAGATTTAGGAGATGGCACATAAATCTAAAGAATCGGTATGTTTAAGAATTAGGGATTTAGAGTACAAGGAAAGAGAAGACCAGTTCTCTTTAAAAACATAAAATGCAGTGTAGCAAGGGTCACATATAAAAAGCTAAGTTTCAACACAAACACTAGAAATGAGCTTTAAATCTGAACGTGTCCTGCTTAGACACATGTGTAACTCATACTAGACTGTCACATTAAAGAAACCCCGACCAACACTGAAGAACATTTTCATAAGCAATTACCATTACCTTAATTTCAAATACAATTGCCATGACCTCTGCAAGGAAGTCACATTTACTATGGTTGCTATCGAGAAAAGCAATGCACATGTTCCTGCAGCCCGTCAGGCCTCCCTTGGCCAGGTCCTGACGGGGAGAAGGAGTGTGACACACCTGTGTGCGTCCTGTAGTGATCTTTCATCGCAGAGGCTGTGAGGAATGAGTAGTGGCATGTGGGCCAGGTGCACTTGAAAGGCTTCTCTCCCGTGTGGAGTTTCATGTGATTGTTCAAGGCCCATTTCTCTGTGAAGCTTCTATCACATAAGTGGCATGTAAATTTCCTGCAAGAAGGAGAGAGAAAAAACAACGTAAATTAGGCTGCACGCTGACACCTATGCCTGCAGATGGAGTGTGTGGTAACCCTGAAGTGTGGTACACACAGCCTCTGCAGAGGGAAGTGCAGGCTGGCTCTGTCATGTCTGTATAACCAGGCATTGATTTTTCTGTCGAGGCCTGGCACTTCAGCCATTTATTCTCTGCTTTGCGGTTGGGCCCAACGGGTTTGAAAAATTCTGTTACAGTCCAGTCACCCCTGAGGCAAAAGTGAGAATAGATTTCACCTGTACAGGCCTACACCACTTATCCAGGGCATGGGCTGTCAGAGCAAAGGCTAAATGAAATGCTATCCATACTCAAGCGCTCAGACGAGCTCTGCTGTCTGCCAGGAGGCGGCTGTGCTATAAGAATTGCTGACCCTGAGCAGCCCCACAGCCCTGGGCGAGCATGCTCCTTAGGGACAGAAGGGAGACCCCCATCCTCAACGGTTCCCCATTAAAAGGTTCCTCTGTGTTGTTGACATGCATACATCAAAGTTTTTTTTTGACAAAAGTAAGTCTCTAGCTGTACCACCCCAAACACAAGTGAAGCAGGGCCAGGCTGGCACAGAACTTTGAGGGTGGACAGAAATTAAACATTACAGCCACATACTTTTCTAAAATGAGAACAAGCTAGAGACGATACAATCATCTCCTGTACAAAAGCAAATCTAAAAATAGCAAGTCAATATCTCTTTAAGAAAATATTTCAAATTTCTACTCAGTCTCAATCTTCCAGTACCCTAGAGGTATGGACTGAGAGCCATGAGCGCACCTCCTCTGTACCCTTCCACTTGCTGTTATGAATTCCTCACTAACATTTACTTCCCATTTCTGGTGCAGCAATCTCTGTGAATAATAGTGTTCCAAAAACTAATTCAGGATAATGAACAATCAAATATGAGAACATTTTATCAAAAGTTGCAATTAACATTATACAATTTCTGGTAAGCATTATACCAGAAAACAAACACCAGGTCAGCCTGGAGAAAAACCTAAGACTAGAATGACTAAGTTCTCTGTCACCAATATGGAGCTACAGAAAATGTATACTTTCACATAAAGTCATTAGCCAGGATCCTCATCAGTGAATTCCTAAAGTTTTGTCAGGACAGGAAAAGAGTCCTTAGCTATAAACAACCAACCTTCTAATTTGGGGTGAAAGGCAGATTACTTCAAGAAACCAATGGAGTTCCACAACTCTGGGGATCCAGTTATAAATCGCCAGCTCTCTTTAGGACATATATTTACAAAGTAATAAAAACACCAAATACTTAAGTAATGGCATTGCATTTCTGAAATGCTTCCTTAATAGCAAACTACCAGCTTACTTCTCCTACCTACACACGTGAGGAGACCATGTCTGCACAATAACATGGCCTGACTCTGAAATCACTGTATCATTTGATCATTGCTGACTCGTACTGGAGAATGACATATATTACTAAACACCTTGAAATGCACTGCAAAAAATATCATGTCCGTATATCTCTTTGACGGGTCTTCACGCATTTAGCATTTCAAAACCATGACAGGGATCTTATTTCCAAGATAAATTCCCCTATCTACTTATTTCTCCATGTATTTATTGTGGAACTAACCTTCTCTTACAAGAAATAAATAAGGAGGTTAAGTAGATGCTATCTTTAACAAATAGTTTCTCCAGACTGTATTACAACTTTATGAATGACAAAATAAATCCCTCAGTTTTAAATCTACCATGATGTGCATTTAACAAAATTACATCTACACAACCTCAATGTGCACTGTCTATTATTCATACATAATAAAAATGTTAGACTAAAGCTCAGTGGCTGTCCAGAAAGGACAAAAGCCAGATTTAAAAAAAAAAAAAAAAAAAAAAAAAAAAAAGAGGAACTGAAACTAGCACTGGCTTCCCTGGGATCTGCTCACGACAATCCTCTGTACGGACGCAAGCAAGCTCAGCCACCAGGCATGAGAGAATGCAAACAGGGCCACACCAGCTGCACTGATAATGTGAGGCCTGTCTGGATGCGTGCTGCTTCCTGAAATGACATGCATTCTGTGTCAAATTTCCCAGGATCACTATTTCCAGCAGTCTAATGTCAGTGAAGTCTGTGGCTCCTGAAGGTCCCTGGCTCTCCGTGGACTTCAGGGAGGGGGCTCGAGAAGCACAGTAGGAAGCAGAAACTACACGACAGCAGGGTGGTCAGGAGCCCTCTTAGAAAGACCTGCCATCTTGTAACTCTATGAACACTGCTCTAGGGAGTACAGGGAAATCAGAAAAATGTGGGTGTCAAGAAAAACCTGCTGGTAAGACAGAAATACCATTCATAAAAGTAAAGTCCACACCAGACATATGTAAAAAGTCATTAGAGATAAGAAGGAGCAAGGACAGGGCAGAGTGGAGGTGGCTTTGAAAGGCAGGTGGCAACAGGAAAGAGAGACGCCACAGGAGAATGACAGCAGCGGTTAGTGCAGAGCCCCTGGAGGCACATGGGGCAGCACACAGCAGCGGTTAGTGCAGAGCCCCCTGGAGGCACACGGGGCAGCACACAGCGGTTAGTGCAGAGCCCCCTGGAGGCACACGGGGCAGCACACAGCGGTTAGTGCAGAGCCCCCTGGAGGCACACGGGGCAGCACACAGCAGTTAGTGCAGAGCCCCCTGGAGGCACATGGGGCAACACACACAGCCCCTGCCCTCCAAGTCCTCCCCACACACAGCAGAGACAAAGCCCAGTGAGTACAGAGGGCACACTGAGGCTCCACGCTTGGCTATGGAGATAGCAGTCAGCAGAAAGATGCAGGAAGGTGACCTCAGGTGAGCACAGGAGACAAAGGGATCGCATCTGCCTCGCCCTCTCAAGGCAGAAAGACAATGCAGGAGTGACAGGGAACTCTGAGGGAAGTCATTTCAAACAGACTGGAAATGTATTTCCTTTAGGTAAGAAATCCATGATGCTGAAACGATCTGCAATGCAGCCCTGGCCTCGTGGGGAAAAGCCCACTAATGGCTCATCTGTACAAACCTACAAGCATTCCTAAATGGAAGTGGTGCTCCTAAACTTTTCTCCAGTGTTCTGGCTCAGCTGGAGGCGTGCCCACTGCTCTCCCCTGCGTGTGCTCTTCCCTTAGCTGCCCTGCTGAAGTGGAGGGAGCCCCTGGTCCTGACTGTTACACCAGGGGAGCAGAGCAAAGAGAAGGGGCGGCCATGTCTGCACACACAGCTTCTCACAGTTCTTCTTAGAGATCTGTGTTAACTGAGCTTCTTACTCTCAAGAGGGAATGCTAACTAACCTCATTATCAGCTATATAACACAGCTAGACTTTCTCATTGAGATACATCTTGTACAAAATTAAAGAATTAATAATGAGCTAAAATGTGTTATATAACAAACCTTTACATGTGTTTTGACCTTAAACAACTTTTGAGCATTTGCTTGATTTTAAATGGCTAAACAGGAGAAATGTTATATCAAAAACCAAACTTGAACTTAGAATTGCTTTTATAACTTTCCAAAAACTAGAGTCAGAATTCTAGAAGGAAATTTTAGATTCATCTTCTCCAGATTAAAACTTTAAAAGCTATTAAAAATTTAAATTCTAAGCAAGTAGATATTAGTTATCAGAATCTTAGTTACTAAAATCTTAATAAAAATATACACATATCTCATTTTTGAAAGATGAAGGTTTCCTGAAAAGTTGGCTTTATTACCTGACATTATAAAAACAGGTAAGAGATAGGGCAGTGGTGGCTCATACCTTTAATCCCAGCACTCGGGAGACAGAGGCAGGTGGATCTCTATTTTAAGGTAAGCACTGTTTACAGAGTGAGTTCCAGGACAGCCAGGGCTACACAGAGAAACCCTGTCTTGAAAATTCAAAAATAAAACAGATAAGAGAACCCTGTTACTTTTTTTCTGGTATTCTGGATCTGTTCTGTTCATGATAATCTTTAACTGCTTAAGCAGTACTGAATTTAATATTGAGTTTGTTCTAACCTTAATTTTATACAGGAGAATCTAGGCAGGCATATAACATTGAGACTTACTTGTATACATAAAGTTATATAAAATAATTCCTCCTCTGAAGTTTCAACAGACATAAGGGAAGGGTTAAGTTTAATCTTAAAATGAGCTATCATTGTGGTATGAAAATGAATAACCTTTGGCTATACTTACCAACAAAGGTTTAAAACCTCAACCGTATGCCTACTAAGAGCAACGTGGAGGGGCTGGAGAGCTGCACAGTGACTGAGGGCATTTGTCTGATGCAGAGAACTGAGTTCAGTTTCCAGGACCAACATGGTGCTTCACAAAACACGCTAACTGCAGGTCCATGCACTCTGAAGGCTCTGACCTACACAAGCACCTGGACCTCACATGGTTCATATCTATGCATGCTGGCAAAACACCCACACACACAAAATAAATTACTTTAAAATAAAAACAAATACATTTAAAAGTAGCACCATTTGCATAAAATTTTACAAATGAGTCTCACGTGCAGAAATGTGTCTGACACTCTTAGGTTGGCACTGTTTCTTCCTGGCACGGAGAGGAAAAGGGAGAGGACGGTGGTGGGGCACAACTAGCTTTTGTTGTTTACCAGAAGAAAAGAGTCCGAAGTAAACAGACTACAGCCACCATCTTCCAAAGTACATCCCATACTTTCAAACTCCCATAATGCACACTGAACATTTAATAAAACAATCAAACAAGAATTCTTATTTCCTCTACCTTGATGCTAGGCAGTCAATTTAACAAATGATACAAACACATTTACTAGACATACAAGAGAAAAGAAAGATTTGGATGAGACACATTTACTATCCAGGATAATAAAAAGATATGTAGTCACTATCCTTTACCACTCAAGATCATTCTCAGGCCAGAAATACGAAGCCTCAGCGAATAAGTAACACTGCTCTTTATAAACACAATATAGAGGAGCAGAAGGTTTGATTCCTGGAAGTTCTTTTTGATTCCTAATGAGAAAATTCAAATTTCCACAATCCCTAAGTTATTCAAATACTATGAAAGCACAGGCAGTTTCTTTGGAATCCAAAGCCCCCTTTTAATGACCATAATTTAATAATGACATAATGACATACTGAGAGATGAAATGAACACGATGAAGTCTTTGCCCAGTAGGGTTACCATATAAATTTCTGCAGACAGGGAGCGATCACCACTTTCCTGAACAAAGCAGCTTACAAAGACACAGAGGTCAAGCAGAGAGGAAGGACCACAGCCTCTGAGCACCCACACCAGCATCTCACACTGAGAGATGCCCCAGAGGACAGGGGAGCGAAGGGAGGAAGTGCACGGAGTGCTTCTGTAATAGCAGAGGCACTGTCTAAAAAGATGCTTTTGGCCCAGACTACGGAGTAGGAAAGAAACTGATAAGAGAGGAAGATGAGCAAGAAAAAAGAGGAGGGAGGGAGGAAGAGTAAGGAGGAGAGAGAGCAGCTTAAGAAACGACTGCATTCAAACAGTAGCACTATTAACATGAAATTAAAAAACAGAGCAAATAGTAGAATAGTTTTCCATGGTAACCCGGGCTGTCTTTCAGCTTTGACTATTAACGTTCTACACAAGCCCTGAATATAACATTCAGCTCTGAATTACATAGAAAATGAAATTTATTGCTAGTATGCCTAAGTGAATAATTAAAAAGACACACTGATGATACTAATTTACAATGACTTCACTGAGAACCTAGGTCACCATTAGCTATATCCTTTAAGATATCTGAAGGGCCATAGGTCCTGGTGAATGAAACAAAATGTGTTCAATATAATACAATCATCTAGATTACCAAATTAGGCTAGATTTTGAGTGTTTCCTAATGCAGTGCAAAAAAGTCAGCGTAATTAATATCAAGATGCACAAAAAACCAAGACTAGGAGGGTTTCCATGACTAAATCCAGGTCTGAAGCCTCCAGAGTGACTTCCAGTTAGGGCCAGAAAACCTCCGGTGAGGACTTTTACACAGTTCACCAGGGGACCTACTGCTAAAGCCAAGAGTTTTGAAGCAGTTTTGCAATGAACAGGTGATAATTAGCCTAATTAACAGAGCAGATCCTTGCTAACTAGTTGTAAAAGATATTTAATCTTACCCATGCCAATTCCTGTCACTTTAAACTTCTGAGCATATCATTCATGTTTTAAAAAGTGAAAAAAAAAATTCTTATTTTTCAATTGAAGGACTCAATTTTTTGTCATCACTTGTTAGAGGAGTTGTAAGTATATCAACACCCTCATCACTTGTTAGAGGAGTTTGAACAACCATATCAACACCCAGGCCGCCTCTGACATGAACAGAAGGTGCCGTTTTAGCCACCGTACTCAAAGATCTCCACCACTGCTTGCAAAGTGAGTTGAATTCATCTTGCAAAACCCTTTACTCCTGTGGAAGTTCTTTCAAAGAGACCACAGACTCTGATCAAATCAAAACCATGATAACATTTAGCTGGGGTTTCCCCAGTAATCTACCATGTTCTCTTTTCAATGCTCAATAGGCATGTGCGACTCAGGTCACAAATTCAGGGAAGGGCCATATGCTAAGTGAACACCTTTGAAACACCTCTCACGGCTGTCTTCACGGCACAAAGGCAGGAGAAGACAGTACATAATCAAGCAGAGGCGGCTGGGTTCCAATAAAGAAGACTGGACCTGGCTGGCCATGCAAGCCGTGCCTGGTCACCAGGCTTAGATGGCAGGCTGCGTCCTCTCAACATCATCTCTGAAATGTTCCCTCTGAGTCTCTATAAGGTCAGACAGCACCAAAGCAGCAGTGCTGGGACAGACAGAGCCAAGCCACGCCCTTCCCCGGGTCACGAGGGCACATGGGGACAGTGTATGAGAGACCTGTGGCCAAGTGCTCCAGCCTTTGCATCACTGGCATAGGTGCAGGGCAGAGCGGCAGTCAGGCCCCAGACATTCCACCAAGTGCCATTATTCTCTGCTTTGGACACAATGGGTCTCTCTGACCTAAGCTTGGCTGGATTCATGTAAAAAAGTTTAAACCTTAGTTACTAATGCTGAATCAAAGAAAATGTATCTTCAAACTCTTGAAGATTATATGATATTATTCCGATGGTATACATAATCTAAGCCAAAATGATAAAATTTATTCTGATCCTTATTTATACATTCACCCCAACTGCCTAGGTGGCCAAAATGCCCAGCCACTGGGAACATTCATATCCATCTTCAATATTAATTAAAAAAATAATAGAAGAGTGCACATCAGGACCTACTGTGTGTCTAGAAACAACCAATGTCATGTACACATCTATAAATAAAAGAAAGCCATGTACATTCACCATATATAAGACATAGTGATCATTTCTGAAGTCAGGGAAATGATTAGAATACAAACCAATAAACTATGAAGGACCTTGTGAGACAGTTTTAAAAGATGCCCAGAAAAAAGGTACCAAAGAATAAAAGAGGTAGGAAAGTTTTTGTGGATGCAGGTGGCTTTGAGCTAACTCTGAAGCAGCAGAACCCAGTGCTCTAACAAAGAGAAATGATGACAATCTGAGAGTCAGTGCTGACAAGAACCAGTGAGGTGACATGTTTGAGCTTGAGCCAGCCGGCTGAATGGGCAGGGAGAGCCCCTGCTGCCCAGGGGAGCAAGCCCTGTAGCTTACAAGTGAGATTCGAACACTGCGATGAGCACTGCAGGAGTCTCGCTTTGATTTGAGCAGCATCGGTTATCACTCACTCCCTTCTGTTATTTCCTGCAATTTTCAGCATTTGTGCTTTTACAACTGTGATCATGATTTTCCAAGGAACTGAATGTTCCTCTTTACAGATCTCAGTCAGATAGAATAGATATGGATGCAGTGCACACAGGTGGGTGTCTGGGAGAAAACCAAGAATACCCTCTCTAGTCTATCCATTTGGTTATATGATGAACAAGCTTCTACATGCCACAGACTGATAGCCAAGACCACAGTGCCATTAGCTACATCCCATTATGTACTGTCAGATGTGTTGAGTGCTGAGAACTGGGTCATTTGTTAAGAGTCTCACTGTGTTACACAGTTAGCTTTAAGTTTAGGATTCCTCTGCCTCACTCTGTAGAACAGGCTGTCCTCCAACTCAGAGATACTCCCTGTCTTTCCCTCCTAAATGCAGGGATTAAATCCACCACCTGCATACAGGCTTTTTTTCTTTTGTAACTCTGAATACACTGGCCAACTTTAGAAGAGACTTTTACAGTGACCATGAGACTCTCTTAAAAGTAAGAAGAGCAGCTTTCCTTGTCTTGGGTGTTTCATAATCAAAGACTCTGTCATCATCCTGGCCTTCTAGTCTGATGATCGAAGAAACCATTTGAGCTCAATTTAAGATGGCTACAAGACTGTCCAGTAACCTCAGGGTTCAGTACAAAATTGATCCTATTTGAACTGAGCCCAACAAGTAGCAGTTTCAACCCAGCCAGGGACAGAATTTAACTTTGGTAGAAATTTAGTGTAGTAACTCTACCAACTACTGTATAACAAACACTGCCTGCTTTAAATTGAAATATTCTGACATATAAATGCAACAAAAAATCGTATGGTTGAGATGTGATTTGTTCTTTTCTAAATCACAAATTTAAAACTAACACAAATGTTAGATTAATATGAAATTCAAGTTGTGGGAGTTCTGAAGTTATTATTGTCCAACTGAGGAAAAATATCTATTCTATTGTGTTCCTTATCTATTTCAATACATGCTCCACTGACAAGGGTATGACAAAATACAGTGTAAACTCTGGGCTCAACTAAAGAGTGGGTGTGTGTGAATGCATGCGTGTGTGCGTGTGTGTATGTGTGTGTGCATGTGTGTGTGCGCGTGTGTGTATGTGTGTGCATGTGTGCTTGTGTATATGTGAGTGTGTGTGTGCATGTGCACATGTGTATCTGACAAATTCATGAACAAGGAAAATCTCTTAAAAGGAGTGTAAATCAACTGTATATTAGTTTTCTTTCCTTTTACTACAAAAGAGCATTTTTATTTTCAAAATTAGATGTCAAGAGCTGTGAATTCTTTTCACAAAATAGAATTGCAGTATTTACCTATTTCTCATATAATCGAAGTGATTGTGAAAGATAAATTTATATAGACATTTATAAATACTGCACATAAATCATTTATACTAATTTTTCAAATTTTCAACACCTCAAACAAAAGACCATGTGGAATAACACTATTGTTTATTGTATGCCTTCTAGCACTCAAAATATTAAATTAAATTTCGATCCAATATAATTAAGTGCATAAGCAAAGCCAACTGGAAGGATACAAGTGACAAAATATATTTATACAAGACATAAGTAGAATGGTGGGAAAAGTAAAACAAGAGTTTAATTGAAGGCTTCAAAATGAAATCCACAACAGAAAAGAATAGACAAGGAAAGCTTTAGCATTTGAGCTTTATGATCTTTGTGGACGGAAATGATTTGAAAGTCTGATAGATGAGCTGACATAAGGGAATAACTCCTCTTTGGCCCCCAACTCTGGAAGGAAGATCAACGAGACTGGCAGGAGGGCCAGACCTCCATGGGCGGGCTCATGCACCTGGCTCCAGGCCTTAGCAGGGTATGGACACTCTAGTAAGCTACATTGGGAATTCAAGTCATGGGACAAGGTGGGGACTCTTCTATGTCTTGTACCTTGTCCAGGAAGCTGGCACCCTAGGCACCAGGGACTATTCTCTAAAATGATAAGCTGCATGTTGGAATTAAGCACAGGGTCTCGGAGGGTGTGGTCCTCAGTGCTGGATCATTTGAAGATTATCAGCAGCCTCTACAACACTGGACCAGCTCACATGGATGCAGCACCTCTGTATATATGCCGTATTTTAATATCTATAACACACAGGAAGACTTATTCTACTGTAAACTTTTTCCTTCTTTTTATTTTTGTTTGTTTTGTTGTTTTCTGTTTTTTTGTTTTTGTGTGTGTGTGTGTGTTTTTTGTTTTTTTTGTTTTTTTTTTTTTTCTTTTGAGACAAGGTTTCTGTGTGTAGCATTTGAGCCTGTCCTGGAACTCACTCTGTAGACCAGGCTGGACTCAAACTCACAAAGATCCATCTGCCTCTGTCTCCTGAGTGCTGCGATTAAGGGAGTGCACCTGAATACTGTGACCTTTTCTGACTCTTAAAATTGACAAATCCTATCTTTTTAACTATTTATAAAATTTATCATCATCATATATGGGCATTCTCTGAAAGATTCTTAACAGTTCATCTGTGTTGATGTTTAATGTTAGATCACTTTTGGGTTCCTACACCATAGAAAGGCCAGGAAAAGCTGATTAGGAAGCCAATACAACTTAGTCATTTTACATATTAAAGACTCAAAATATGATCTAAAATATTCAAGAATGCTATTTACTATGGTATTTAAAACTGAAAACTACGTTGTTGGAATGAGGAACCATCAGAGAAGATGTCACATCCCACTGTGAAGCCAAGTCTATTGTGTGTCTTTGGGTGGCCTGATTGCTTTCTTGGCAAACAGTTGATCAGTGAGGTTGGGATAAATTAACAATAAAATACAACGCAACAATGAAACTCTAACATGGTAATTAATAAGAGCTGAAAAAAACAAGTCATTCAAAATATTGGCAGTACCCAAACAAAACTAACTACAAAACTCAAGACTGGTAAGAATGAACTACTTACTTGGAATACATACTTATACGTACATGCACATGCTCGTGTGTGTGTGCGCGAGCACACACATACTCACACGTGTATAGTGACAACCATTTTCTGCAACAAAAGACTTTAAATCTAGAAACAGAAATGTGAATATCTCCATTCTTCAATTTACTAAAGGGGGGAATAATCCAGTGTAACACATAAGGGATGGGCCTCAGGTGAGAGCTCACATCCAGCATGGTGAGGCCCAGCTGACCCCCCCCCCAACAGCTGTAACCTCTCCAAACCTAACAAATGAGTGTAGATATGGGAAGGTAGTTAAACAGTACCAGTAGATCAATATCCCAAGCTAAACTAGAAATTCTCAAGGAACATGGGAGAGGAAAGGGTAGGCAAGCAGCCAGAGGAGCAGTTACCTGAGAAAAAGTAATTTCTTGAATTTTAATCCTTTCAACCTCAAAAATATTTAATGACAAATATGGTAACAATGTGAGCTGTTGGGATGTTTTCTTTTAATGTTAGCATAAAGTCACTATTGGAAACTAGACAGAGAGAAGGTAGATGAGGTGGACACCATCAGCCGATAAGGGTGGGATGGGGTCTCTGGTTCTAGAGGGCATTCACAAAGCTTCCTAAAGAGACTAGAGCTAAAAGCAGTAAGACGGAGTGGGGGTGGGGGTGGGATGGACAGACAGACAGGCAGGCACTGACACAGGTACAAAGACTTGTTCTCATTTAGGCAAACTGTCAAAGAATACTTGGAACTTTTGTTGTATACCTCCAGACATGTTAACATTTTGTATGACAGTAAGTTCATAATGATTACTGCTATGTATCTCTCTTGAAAACTATCATGATACGAAAAACTAAGGAACACTACATACATGTCTTAGAATCAGAAGCCCAGGTAAAAGATGATTAGGAAGATTTCCTCCAAGAGCAGTAGGAGCAAAGATACTAGTGCATCTTAATTACCAGGCAGAAAAGCCTCTGACCAAAAGTTACTTTAGCATAGACTTGAAGAGGAATTAATACTATGAACGAGAAACTGCAACACAAAACAAGATTAAGTGGAAAACCTTTATAATTCACGTATTAATCTTAGCACAATGTTTTCAGAGCTCTTGACTTGAAAATTTGGGTAGTCTAAGTTAGGTAGTGACAAAACCAATTAAAAGTTGATCATATGAAGGCCACCATGATGCAACAAAAACATAATTTTAGTAAAGTGCTACATAAGTGTGTTTTGAATTTAGGTAGCTAGACAAACAAAATAAAGACAACTACAATTTTACAAGCAAAACAGCTCAGATGCAATTGCATATTTTTGTCAAAAGGTTAATAGCTGAGTTTCAGATTGCACACATTATATTTGTCTTTACATTTATTCCTGTTGCCAAGCCTCTTAAAAGAATAGTTGGCACACCTCAGACACAACTACACTGTGTCAGGGCAGGGCTGCATCTCAAGACACAGGGACCTCCAGAGCCAGGAGCTCACCTATCCTGCAAGTAGCACTCCCTTGGAGAGGCCAGGGTGGGCACCTTGCCAGTGATCCAAAAACAATGGCACGCGCTTAACGTAATCAACAGTATTTCCAACCATTATTTACAGCTCACAAAGAAAGTAATTATCAAGTTAAAATGAAGATATCAATAAGAATATAAAACAATCCACACAATCTTACAGAAATTTTAAAGAAATCCCTAAAACTTAACTCCTGCTTAGCCAGGGCTATTCAAATTAGTAATTAGTAAAACATGCACCTTTATCAGAGAAAATTGTTCTAGCCACACGAAATGCATATATGAAAACATTAACTTTATATTTACCACAGTGGTATAAAAAACACATGCTCAGAATTTAAAACGGTAATTTAAGAATAAAATTTAAAATAAAGATTAGTTTCCACATTTATCAAGTCACTTGTAATCACAAAGAGGAAATAAAAAAAAATGAACTCATTTTAAATGATAAAGAAAGCATGACATATAACAAAAATAAAAGCCCATGAAATAGCTGTAGCTATGAAATTATAAATCTAACAGAAACATTTAAAATAAAATATTGCCTTGGGATATATATTGTCAGTGCTTACTGATATTATAGTATATTTATTCTTAGAAGCTATACTTAGATGTGATATAATCTATTCATTTACTCAAGATATAAGTTAGCCAAGCTAAATAAAGCTATTCCTGTCAGGAGCACGTTGTCTGTTCCTTCAGCTTGAAGCAAACCTTGAGTAAATTCCTCTGTATCTCTCTGCCAATCAAGGAATGAATGACTGACACAAGCACACCCTTATCTTTGCCTCTGCCTGCCAAGTGATGTCACTGCTGTGCAGACAGGAATAAGCAGATTATTACAGTAACTAGGAGCAAACTAAACATTTGGGTTTTTGCATGGACAGATTTACACACTGTCTGTCAGATAAAGCACAGTTGGCTGCTGCTTACACAACAAAGTGTGCCTGACAGCTTTCTTCCAGGTTTAGTATCTGATTACATAAACAGGCCATTCCCACCATTCCTAAAGACTGACATGACAGTCTGTCTAGGTTTAAAGTGCAGTTTCAGACTATCAGCTTTTCTGTCTTACACACAAGGCTGATTAACATCAGAGTACTTGCTGGAGGTCCAATCAGCTTTTTCCAACCCCACAATTCTCAGCCATGTAAGACTGACTAGTGGACACAATAGACATAGGCACATCCTGATGGGTAAATGCTTTCAAGATAATTATATGTATGTTTCTCTAGTGGTATCTGTGAAATAATTCAGGAATAAAGCTATTTTGTTTATAACATGGCCACACAGCTATTCATGCTGTACTATTTTAAACCGCCGTCCCATAAAGGACACATCAATGACTAAGTACAGTCACATCACAGAAGAGTACTGAGGCGAGTTGGTGCTTACAAACTTACACTGCTGGGCAGTGGTGGAGAGCACCTTTAATCCCAGTCTTAGAAGGCAGAGGCAGGAGGATCTCTCTGAGCTTAAGGCCAGCCTGGTCTACAGAGCAAGTTCTAGGACATGCTCCAAAGCTACAGAAAAACCCTGTCGCAAAAAACAAGGAGGAGGGGAGGGGAGGGGAGTGGAGGGGAGGGGAGGAAAGGGAGAGGGGGGGTTGGAGAGAGAGAGGGAGAGGGAGAGGGAGAGAGGGGTAGAGGAAGGGAGGGAGGGAGGGAGGGAGGGAGAGAGAAAGAGAAAGAAAGAGAAAGAGAGAGAGAGAGAGAGAGAGAGAGAGAGAGAGAGAGAGAGAGAGAGAGAGAGAGAGAGATACGTAAACTTTGTACACATAAAACCTGAATTTACCTAAAAACCATACCCTTCACATTCAGCTTAAAACATCTCGCTGCCTAACAGTACAGAGCATTTTTCTTTTTCACTTGTTTCTCGACACCAGCGCTAAGGAGTAGTCACAGGAATAGGTTTGAGAGTTACAAAGGGTAAGATACTGACAATGGTAAACTATCAGAAGTCACAGACACAATATTGCTCCTGGTAATTTCAGCTATAACTTTCAAACAGTCATAGCAGACAAACCAGATGAAATATGTTTCTGTAGGTCATCTCTGATGGATCCCTCAGAAATATCAATGTTATTGCTTTTATTTTGTTATGTACCACACTTCATAAGCGTATACTGTGGAGCACAATAAAAACTCCACTACATAGTGTGAGTACTTATTAAACAGGTCAAGAGTTACTATAACAAATAACTTACTCTCTAGGTCCATTAATAACATATCTTGTTGCTCTTATAAGAAAAGTTTTTGTTTTTTTAAGATGAAATGACATCACTGGGGAAATGCACAGTGATTTGCAGTCTTCTGTATGCCCGAGTCTTTCTTTCTGACTTGCTATCTCTACTGCCAATTTGTGCCCAACAACTTTGAAAGGTCCCTGGGAAATCCCTATCAATGAAGAAAGTGAAAACCAACAAACCCAGAGGCAACAGGCAACACTCTCCCGACAACTTGCACATCTTCTGAACCAGGAGGTCACCAACAGCACACAAGGCCCAGAGGAAAGCAGCAGCAGAGGACATGCCGGGGGACCTTTCCTTGAAAGGCTATCTTAGCTCACATGGGAAAACTTATGGAGGTGCTACCACCAAACTGTTCATACACAAGGACAACTTTCGAGGCTATTCTTGAGTAGATGCTTTCTACAGAGCAAACCTGCTCAATGGGAGAACAGCAGGAAGGGGGTCAGAAAGGAGGATGGAGAGAGAGGCTACCACCAATGGAAGCAAAAGCACCTGTGGGACCTGTGGGACCTGTGGGACCTGTGGGACCTGTGGGGAGTCGTTACAGATGGCAAAGCAGAAATGAATCCTTCAGACTCAAGGAAAACATGAACAACTGGATGTTTAACCAAACATGTTTACTGCACCTTTTATTTGAAAGAAGACAAAGTAGGAAGTAGAGAAAGACTGAAAGAGGGACTAGTTAACAGAGATAATGGAAGGAAATTCATGACTCCGTGTGCACTTGCCATCTACAAAAAATGTGAGTAAATATAATCAAGCAACAAAACCATGGAAATGACTCAGATAGTCATTTATTCCATAGGTCTAGACGAGGATTTTAAAAAATGCATTGTTTCTTTTTAAACAAATAACTGATAATTATACAAGCTCCTCTCTAGAATATATCATGCACTTGCCATCGCAGGAACCAACTAACAAACAGGACACCATTTCATGAGCTGTGTATCTCCTGAAAAGCCGACCAAATGTCTAATGCCTAACCGGCGGAAGATGAATAGAAGGAATCTATATAAACACGTTTTATCTTCCTTTTACAATAACAGGAAGTCTGAGTGTAGCTAACCCTGAAGAAGACAAAGCATCACGAGAATGAGTGAAGTCCAGACATGATTTTTTTTCCCCCTGAAATTAGCAGAAAAAAACAAATTATTCACAAATTACATTAATCGATGCTACTTTAGTCATCTGAAACATGTCCAGTATTAGCCTCTGATATGCCTACAGATAGCATGTCTCTGCTATGGGTGCACATGAAACACTGTAATTGGTTTAAATCGGCCTTGCCCATCTGTCTTTAATACTCTTATTACAAGGCAGTAAGCAGAGAACTATTACAGCTGCCGTATAAGCTGTAAGATCTTTACCCGTTCTTAAATCATTTAAAAATAATGAGAGCTTTAGCCTTTATCTAATTAACGAGTGCCTTCTTTGAATTAGAAAAACTGTATCATTTAGCCCACGGTTGTTTAGTAAATTGGCTTGGTGGCATGGAAGCTAATCCAGGGTAGCAGTTCCAGGGTCTTATTCCCGGCTTCTTATTACGTGAATTATAATTCAATGATCACCTTAGATCATGGGCTATTCATAAATCAGAAGCCTGACATCAGATGAAAAATTGTATTAATATATGAAACTTATTATATAGTACAAACTGCTCTCTTGATAAATTACATTGTTCAAGCTTGACAATGATTGCATTTAAAACATTATTCCTGTTTGCTGTTTTACAGACTGAAACCTCTTCATGAAAAATTTACAACGCTCCTCTGTGTTTTGGAGTCAGAGGGCAATCGCAGCAAATGGCGACAGAACCATCCTTTAGATTTGCTGCGGCAGATGAGGACGGAACACACTTGTGAGGACAGGGAGCAAGAGGGCCCTGGCTGCTATGCAGGGTCTGCATTTCTGGCCCTTATGAAGATACTAATTGTCGTCACCAGCAGAAGCACTGTAAATAATAAAATTTTAATTTCAGCTTATTGGATTGCTTTCTTCTCCTATGTAGGTGTTGCAAAGAAATTTACAGTCATAAATGTTTCAGAGAAATTTACAGCATGACCCCCCCCAAGAAAAAAACCAACCTGAAAACAGGGGCAAGCCCATGAAGTTGAATTTGAATCGAGCCTGAGCTCCTTAGACTATGCGTTATGACAAATGCTTTTCGCCAAGGCTGACTGGGTAGCTCAAGCTGTAGTTCCATATTATTTACATTAATTACATGAAGGCTGCTTTGTTAATGGTACATTCTGGTGTGGGTCGCAGCATGATATGCTAATGACCTAAGAAAAATCTGCATCTCCAATATTTATGATAATTTGTAATAGAAAATAGGGTTGCTTTTTATTTCTTTCTTCTCACTGCAAGAAAAGTCAGTACAGAACAATCTTATTCTGAAAGGAAAGGAAAAAGTTCTAATCATCACGACATTTAAATCCTATAAACAAAGGAAAGACTCCTATTGTAAGGGTGACAAAGTGCTAATGTGTCAGTTCTCCACATGCCTTTCAGGAAGAAGTGTGCATCAGGCCGACCTGAATCAAAGAAAGCAGAAGCGTAAGAGTAACTTCCGCCCGCCACCAAATATCTTCTGCTTCATGGCTCTGCCTTCTTCCACACAGCCCCATAAACAAGAAATGAGAAGAGCTTCAGATAAACACCCTTAACCTCCAGGAAGTTGCATTTAAATGAACGGTTAGGACATATTTGCCAGAATACACTCGATTTCCATAAAATTACGAAAGTTTTGTATCTAAGGGAGGATCACATCTCCAAGGATTAGAAAGATTAATATGCATTAAATATTAGCATATTTTATAAATATTATTTTTATTACTTAATCTTATTTAATTGTAGGTCAGATTTTGAATACTATTCTCCAGCCATAAGCATCAACACATGATTTGGCATGCTTATTACAGATTAATAACGCCGATTGGAACAAAAGTGCCTATGAATGTATCTGGCCTATAAGCTTTAACTACAAAGGCTCTACAGACAAAAGATGCTTTGAGAATGGAACACATTAGCTAGAACCCTATTCTCAGGAACCAGCACAGCTTAAACAATCTGCTCATAGAGAAGTTACCATTTTAAAACATCATCAGTTTTGAGGTTTCTCAGATAATACAGATTTCTTTTTAAAAAAAAAAAAAAAGTAACAAGGGAGTGGCATCCGTGCGATCTCAACAACATGCTTGCTTCGGACAAGACCTGCTCAGTGAAGATAGCAGCTAACAAGGGAGTACGGATCACATGCTCTACCCTACACGAAGGCCGAAGGCCATTAGCAGCTGCTGAGAGCGAGAACAACTTCTCTTTAGACTACTAGCCCATTAGGCTACGAATTCCAAGGAGTACACCTTAACCTGCGCACACACAGACACAACATTAACTGCACCTAGCAAAGTGGCATTAAGTGTGTGCCAATGAGTGAATTTGAGAGGAAGAGGAAGGGGACACAGGAGGAGCGTGACGGGGAGAATAAGGGTGGAAATAATGTAAATACAGCATTCATAAATGGAATTCTAAAAAGTGTCAATAAAAATTATAAAAGCCTAAGGAAAAAAACATTTCCTAAGCTATAAACTCTACCAGTTTGTAACAGTTTAAACCCAACAGGACTGACAGAAACTGGGTTCTGTGTCAAAAGCCACTGGGAGTGCTTGGTCCTAGGGTCATTCTCTACCCTATTCATGGTCCACACTTGTGCACACGGTGTGTGGCTAGCTCTACTGCTAAGTGGGATGTCATAAAAAGGAATACAAAGCAAACACAAAAGATCAAAGGGCGACTACTTTAAAATCGAGAAGGAACACACAACTAAAGCTCAGATTCCTCATGCTTAGATGAAGTATGGCATGGCCTCTGACATTTTATGTTAGATACTTAAAACCATGAAAGGAAAACTGTGCTGCCTCTGAAATTATCAGTGTTAAATTAAACATATAAAAATGTTCAATGCTTTCATCTCCACATATGTGGGTTATAATTTTGTAATAGGCAGAGACATTCTCTGAGAAAATACTATGATCAAAGTTTTTATAAACTAATTCAACACAATTCATGATTGAGAAAGGCAAATGAAGTAATGTCAAGTCAATAAACTTGTAGGTATAGGTGACAAGCAGTAAAACAAACTTCACCATTGGTTTTGGTCACAAATCTATCCTACACCCCTGGAGTAGACAGACCAGTCAAGTTGATCTTAAAAAGGAACCTTACAGACACAGCTGAGCCAGTATGGGCTTACTCACCCGTCTTCAACCAAATACTTATAAACCATCAAATATGTGGCAGGTATTATCAAGACTCTAGAAATGAATAATATTTTTTGTTGTTCCTTCAAGACAAGGTTTCTCTGTGTAACAGCACTGGCAGGCCTTGAACTCACAGAGATCCACCTGCCTCTGCCTCCATGTACTGGGATTACAAATGCACACCACCACGGCCCAACAAATAAATTCTCACAAGACGTGGATTTAATATGTGTAACAGCTTCCACTGATCCCAAAGTAGATGCCCAAGCTATCACTATGTCTCTAACAGCTGTGGAACTCAGTCCTTTTACAATGCTTCATGGTATCTCTTCCTGTCTAGACATCTACAAGGGCCAGCAAGCCTCCCTCCTCCAGGCTTGAACCACTGATACACTGTTTTCAGGTAGGGAACAGGGTGTTTAAAAAAAAAAGAGGGGGGGGGGAACAACAACACACAAGCAAGTGAGTCAAATGATGGTGATACACTAAAGCCAAGAAGACAAGCAGATGGTTTTGAGAGGAACTGCTCTGTGGGTAAGGCTGGAAGCCTCCTTCCCACTCACAAGGTTGGAGACTTGACACAGTGGCAGTCTTACTAACATGTGAGGATTCCGCTCCAGCACCGGTAAAGAAAAGAAATCCTACAACAACAACCCATCAACCTCATGAAAAAGAACAGATATTCTATTCAAAACAAAACTTTGAATAATAACGCCCAATTGTGTGACGAAACAATGGCCTCTGTCTCAAAGGCCTCCCTGTCTCAGAAGCGCATGGTGTATTCTCGGTGGCAAAATATAATCACAAATAAAATCTCCTTTTCAGGACATTGGTTCAATAAAAACAGGGCTTCCTGTGATTTATTCTATGAAATATGTAGGCCAGAAAAGTATGCTAAAAAAACCCATAGTGTTTATAAGTGCTGCAGAGACAATAGCAAACGAGCTAACAGCACTAACAGCAAGCACGCTGACAATTTAGATGCAGTAGTCACTTTCCTCTTCAGTGCAAAAGACACCAAAGCTTTCTGTGCATCCTTTACTTTCTGAAGCATGAAGGTGGGGCTTCTCAGCAAGAACAGATACCAGCACCAGCTCTTACATGTGGAAATTACCTGCACTTCATAATTGGATTCGATTAGGGTATTAATTGGACTAATTCACTAAAAGAGAGGTTATGTGTGAAATTACATAATAAACAAGAATCCCACAGAGTACAAGATTTAGAAAAAAAATGAATGCATTTCATATGTGAAACATTTTTATCAACTGTTAATCCTGCCACAGATCTTGAAAATGTCACCAGAGATATATTTGTGACTGGCCCTTGATCATGATTTCCACAGGCTCTTCAGAGTAGCCATTCTGACTCCTCCATTGGGCTCAGTAATGTACAGTAGGCAGGGACCCTGAGTAGAAGAGCAACAGGGACAGACACGTGCCATGGGAGGAGGAAAACAAAAAAGTTGTCCACAGCTCACCACCTAGGACACTTCCCCAGGTTTCTCACTAACTTCCAGGGTTCTTCTAAAATTATATTGCTCTATTTAATAGAAAAACATACATTACCTATAGTGTTCATACAAATTATGAGAGATAATTGCTTTAAATTTAAATGAGAAACGCTAAAATAGTCTTAGTTTGATAAATCCGGTTGCCAAGTTACATAATAATGTCATGAACTTTGAAGAGTATAAACAATATTTTTATCTCCTTAAATTTTTGCAGAATTCTTAGTGATTCAGTATCATATACTTGAAAACTTAGTGCAAAATGAAATTAAATCCTCAACAAGCACAGGGTAGCAAATGTGCCTGCATTGGCATGGGTACGCACATGCTCCTAAGTACAGACTGTAATCTTACAAAGGGCCTGGTTCCTGTTTGGTGGTAGAGTGGGCAGCTGTCAATTCCGTGAAGCACATCCCTAAAGGAGAGGTGGAGGTGACCGTGTGACACAGCCACCTGGCTACACCTGTTTGAGGCCTGTGCTTTCTGGCCTCTGCGGCAGTGACAATGACAATTGAGCGTTCTCTTCTTAGACAAGACTGCTCGAGGTGTGTGCGGGATGTCCTGATATTTTGACAACTTGCACATGCCAATACTTCAGAGAACATTCCATGTGATGTTTAGAATACTTTCAACATTTTGTTCTGTATTGCTCACTCTCAGTGATTGTGTCCTATATAATAAACTGTGGCCTCTGGCGGTTTTCCTGAGAATGCTTATGATGAGAACTCATTCATCTAAATCTACTGGCCAATGGAATAAAATAAATCAAGAATTTCCCAAATATAACAATATTTGTGTTCACTAGATAATTAATGACGGCTGCTGCGCTAATTAAAACCCATCTGAGTTTCATTAATCTTGGTCACCAGGACCAGTTGCCATGCACCACACCTCATGAAATAAGCTTGCCTTGCTCTCTGGTCACAGTCAGGTGGGCCTCCCTCCTAAATTCTCATGAAAATAAAAACATTTCAATTTAATATGTACATAAGGACATGCAATGTGAGGTTATTTAGATACATTTCAAATGGCCAGACTGTCAATACAAAAAATAGTGGAATGCATTGTATTTCTAGTCATGTATGCTCTATTTAAAAATGAGAGAATTTGTCAGTCACTTATTCGCATAAGTCTGTGACAGAGCTGGAGCTACGTTAACAAGTGATGACTTCCCTAGCATATTGTTCGGTGAAAATCGATTCCGGGAACAAAAATGGACTCTGAGGAAAACAGTACTGGACTGAGCAGGTAGAAAGATGGCACTGGTATGAATGGTTCGCACGAGCCCTCCTGTAGTGTAGGATATATGTGTATATTCCAGCACTGCGTGCTGCTTAACTAATTCACAGACACAAAGGATGACCATGCCCACATCACCAGAGGAACACAAAACCATCTCACTTGGAAAAGGCTCACCCAGAAACTGAAGAAATACCATCTCACTTTACTGCTCAAAATGCCACTCTATAGTACAACTTCCCTCTTTAGATATGAATAGTATTATAAGAAAAGTGAAATATTCAAAATCACATAACAAGTAACACAGTAGAAATGCAGCAAATTCATAGGCAGCTGAAAACGCAAACTTTGGCATCTTATTATAAAACAAGAAACAGTCTCGGAAGAAGGTATACATACCATTAACACTCCATCAAACCTACAACCCCTGCCCCAGGTTCAGCTTGGCTTAGACACTTCATCTCAGGTGATGTAAGTTACAGACAGAAACACAGAATCTAAATCCAGTCAGATCCCTTCGCACACAACAAAGCAGGAAAAGGATAAGAAAAACTAGGCATAGTAGCCGGGTGTGGTAGTGCACACCTTTAATCCCAGTACTCAGAGGCAGAGGCAGAGGCAGAGGCAGAGGCAGAGGCAGAGGCAGAGGCAGAGGCAGAGGCAGAGGCAGAGGCAGAGGCAGAGGCAGAGGCAGAGGCAGAGGCAGAGGCAGAGGCAGAGGCAGAGGCAGAGGCAGAGGCAGAGGCAGAGGCAGAGGCAGAGGCAGAGGCAGAGGCAGAGGCAGAGGCAGAGGCAGAGGCAGAGGCAGAGGCAGAGGCAGAGGCAGAGGCAGAGGCAGAGGCAGAGGCAGAGGCAGAGGCAGAGGCAGAGGCAGAGAGGAAGAGGGATCTCTATGATTTCAAGGGCAGCCTGGTCTATAAAGTGAGTTCCAGGACAGCCAAATTTACACAGAGAAACTTTGTATGAAAAAGGCAAAAAATAAATGTAAAATAAAGAGTAATAAAAAAAAAAGGGCTAAAGATGAGTCTGGATACTGTACGTTACTGTATTGTCTTTGAATTATTTGATTGTTGAGTAAAAAGCAACAACTGCTGAATGCTGCTGGATTAATCCAACTAACATATTTTGAAAATGCCTTCACTTCAAAGTCTAAGTCTAAGGAAATATTACTTTGGAAAAGAGACTCTGCTGTGGATTCTTTCCAGACTAAAATCATTTAATAAAAAGGCGCCCTGACGCAGTGGTCCAGGTGATCAGCTGGCACGATGGAGCCTTTCGGCTACCACAGCCCGGAGTAGGCAGGACTCTGGGTTTTCTCAGATCAGCCCCTCCCAAATGGCAGGAAGCAGTTTAGAAAGAACTATGACAACATTCTCAAATATTGTTTATAAATGTTTGTTTTCATTTAAAGGGAGCTGATTATAAATGGCTAACACAGTCAATCCTAATTCTAAAGGAAAAGAGGGGTGTGATATAGAAATGAATATGTTGCATTAGTATGGATTTTGGTTTATTAATACTAATTTAGGGTCAATTTTATTACAGATATACTTCTACTCTTGTTTAGATACCGTGTTTATACAGCTCTTTTAAAAATGTATAATTAAATACAGATTATAGAAAGTCACCTATAACAGTCAAAACTTATTGTTATGATAGGTTTTTAGATATACAAAGATATATTTCAAATGGAAAGGTATTCCTTAAAAACTTTCAAAGATCAACGGTTTTTCATGACACTAAGATACAACTGCTCCTGGAAACACTGATTATGTCAGAGAGGAAGATAGGTATCAAGGTAACTTATTATGGAGTTTGCCTTTAACATGGCTGGAAGAACCATTTGGACAAGAAACTGCTCTGGTCTGGATTGCTTGAAAGCATGCATGCTGTCCAAACTGGACAAGCAGGTTACAAGAAAAGTGACTGAAGAACTTGCCTGTCCTGTCCTTCAAAAAGTCTGCCAGACATTCTGGGCGTATGGGCTGAAGATGGATGCCCCGGCATTACAGAGAAACTCTGAGTGACTGTTCAGGCAGGAAGATGTCTCTCTCAATCCTAGAGTTTATATACTATCCTTCTGATGATGGGGGATTTCCTTCTGTGAGCTGTGAATATATGTTTCTCTTATTGGTTGGTGAATTAATGCTGATTGGCCAGTAGACAGGCAGCAAGTATAGTCAGAACTAACAGATTAGAAATGCTGGGAATGACATAAAGAGAGTCATCAGAGAGGCACCGAGGGAGTAACATGCAAAAGCATTACAGGTAAGCCACAGCCTTGTAACAATACACAATTTAATAGAAATGGAATAATATTTAAGAAAGAGGTAGCCAAGAAGCCTGAATCACAGGCGAAACTGTTTATAATTAATATAAGCCTCTGTGTGTTTCTTTGGGGCTACACAGCTGTGCAACCAGGTGGGACAGAAACTCCTTGCTTCTTCAGAAACACAGAAAACTGACTCCAGGAGACCAATTCCCACACAACAAGGCAGGGAAAGGACATGGTATGAGGGGCACAGGATCTATACAATTGTTGAAAATAGGAATGTACCATGTGATGTGTAGTTTTTCCTGCCGGTCTTGTCCCTCTGCCATGCCAGACTCAAATAACACACAGAGACTCTGTATTTAATGTAATTCTGTTGGCCAGTTACTAGTTTCTTATTGGCTAGCCCTGTCTTAAATACTAACCCATTTCTATTAATCTAAGTGTTTCCATGTGGTCTCATTTTACCGGAGAGAAGGGCTGGCATTCTTCTCTCTCCATCCTCCATCTTGAATCTCCTCCCTACTACTTCCTCTCCTCCAAGTCTCCTAGCCCCGCCTATCTTGCTTTCCTATTGGCCAACAGTGCTTTATTCATTAACCGATAAGAGAAACATATTTAGAGAATGACATCTCCCATCATTACCAAGTAATTCTTTGATATTTCAAAGTTTTATGACTTTGAGGAAAAAGAAAGCTTGGACTGGAAAATATTTATATAACAAAGCTACAACAAATAAGATACAAAATTTTACCATATATAATTGTATTTGTAATAACTGTGTTTTCTTGTTTCTTAAAATGTGCATATAATATTCATGAAAACTTATGAATGAATAGCTAAATTTTGATAATATCAACAAAATTTAGAATATTAAAAAAAAAAACCCACAAACTACAACTAAGAGTTCCGCGCTTTCGTCAACACCTTCCTACTGCTAGAGACCTTCACCTGCCAATTAAATGCTTCTGAAAATAAATATGCTACAACTTCAAGTCATTAACAGTGTTCTTCATGTATGAAAGTGCAAAATAACAAGTATAAGCTCAACCTCAACATTTAAAACTCATTTGACTATTAACCTTTCTTGTGGCCTTTAGAGATGAAATTAAACAAAGTTTTATTAGTAGTTCATGGCTGTGAAGATTTTTTATGAGTTAAGCTAAGTTTATAATATTACAGAGGTGACATCATAAGGATGTTTTCCGTAGAAATTTTAAGATAAGAAAACAAAATAAGCTGCGAGTTTGAAGAGGTTACTACAAGTCTAGCTAGGGAAGCCGGTCAGGATGCATGCACATGATCCCTGTGGGAGAAAGCTAGGTGTGACTGGGAGAGGGACCAGTAAAACTTAGGAGTACGCTTCAGATGACTGTAAAACAGTATGTGGTCACACACTCCTATCAGCTGACAGCCGACACACACCCTACACAGTGCCAACTTCCCTCCATTAACTGTAGACAAAGCTGCCTTAAAGGAAATGGAAGGTTGCAGAAAGGGGGCTAGAGGGAGGGAGGGAGGGAGGCAGGGAGGGAGGGAGGCAGGGAGGGAGGGAGGAAGGGAGGGAGGGAGGCAGGGGAGGAAGGGAGAAGGAAGCAGGCCTTAAAAAGAAGTTGGGTTAAAAACAACAAAAACCACAATGGAAGCTTCCTCCTTGGTGAGTCAAAGACACCTGGTACCTTAATATAAGGCAAGGACTTCTGCATAGAAACCAGAAAATCCAACATTGTAGTATTTTGAGGTAGAGGAGGCTAAAAAATGCACACAAATAAGGTTAAATGTGGGACTCAGATCCCCATAAAACTTGTCCAAGGCATAGAACTGTCAAAACCACACTTCTTGATGGTGTATGTGATTTATAGACAGATGTGAGCTATTTTCTTCATTTATTCCCATTAAAGAATAATTTAAAATTAATTGTACATATAATTAAAATTAATCTATTGATAGGAAGGAAGGAAGGAAGGAAGGAAGGAAGGAAGGAAGGAAGGAAGGGGGAAGAAGTGGTTATTAAGTCTGCCATGCTCGCCTAATTCACAACACAACGGCCTGCAAAGAACCCAAAAATAAAGCAAACAGGACTCTTTTGGTGGAGAGTTTCCAGGACAGAAATTTCTAGATAATATGTCTATATTCTTTTTTTCCAAGACTCAGGAACTGGCACTAACTACACCTTTTTAAAATTTCTCTTTTCAGTGGTGTTAGACCTCATCCCAGGGGCCTGCCCGTGTTCAGTATGCAAGCATGCTCGTGCAGTAGAGCCACGAGTACTCCAGGTACTCGGTAATCGGAGGAGGAGGAGTGCAAGTTAGAGGCCCTGCCTCAGATGGAGAGATGACAGAAGCAACAAAAAAAAAAAAATAAACGCATTCCCTGCCAAGAGCGGCTGCCATATCCTCTTCGATTCACTATCACATCCCAAAATATTTTCCAATATAGCATAAAAGCTCAGTAACTTCTTACACAAAGTTACTTAAAAGAGCAGCAAAGGTAAGGGTGTGTGTGTGTGTGTGTGTGTGTGTGTGTGTGTGTGTGTGTGTGTGTGTGTGCGCGCACGCGTGCTCATGCATGTTGGGGATGTCAGTAATTGTTTCAGCTACCATTTGAAGTTCCTTTGTCTGAAATTTCATTCACAAGTGGCTTGAGTTATTTTTCTTCCTATTAATAACCAATTTTAAAATTCAGTGATAGTGCATTCATCTCTCACTTTTCATTGAATTTTTGTGCTCTGATATCTATTCCTTTCATACTTTTAAAAGACCCTTCTTTCCAAATAAACCTGTGGGGAAGAATTAACCCATGCTATTTTGTTTAGTCTTAACGTTTTATTTACAAAACTGCATTCATATTTTAACATGCTCTTCAAAGGGTATACCAGTTACACAACAGCCTACAGTCGTGGTGCTACGATGGAATGACTTACCATATAACATTAACTTTCTATAACTTTTGAGTACTGGTTAAAATGAATAAAAACAAACTAAAAAAAAAAAAAAAAAGAGAAATTTCATGAGTCTGTCATACACTCCTGAATGCTAACGTCTTAACCAGCAATAGCCCTCACTTAGATAGATGGATGGATGGATGGATGGATGGATGGATGGATGGATGGATGGATGGATGCAGGTAGTTTAATTTATTCCTGTATGTTCTGATCAAAGTCATGAGTTGTCAGTACTTTTTGCAAAATGTAAAGTTGTAGAGACTAGTTATTATTATTGGCTTTTAAGCTAACACATCTCAACAAGTTACCTGGTATTTAACCTAACACCTCGTCACCATTTCCCATTGCATACGTTTCTTTCTAATAGCTACTAGAAACTCCAGGTTAAAATGCAGAGAACTAAGACTGACTAAAATTGAGTAAAACTCTTGCAATCTCCCTGGGTCTCTTCTGCCCTTCTGGTCCTTCTTCCACGCCTGGCACCCTAAGGGCAACAGCTCATCCTATCTCTTTATGTGGGTCACAGATGGCCCGCGCCACACGCCTGATTCTGGCGTCATCAATCAGGAACACTTGGCTCTTCTTCCTTCTGGTCTTCCCTTGCAGGAGGCGCCTCTCAATCATCCCTGGGAAGACTGTGTGCCCTTAGTGTCTTCTTACCTGATCTTCCACAGCCTATTTAGGGCACTCCAACACAGGTTTGCTTAACATTGAAGTGTCCTTCACTGGCTGCTATTCAAAACTGCATCCTAGCGCACCCTCCTAGCGCACCCGCCTAGCGCACCCGCCTAGCACACCCGCCTAGCGCACCCGCCTAGCGTGCACCCTCTGGACCTACTCACACTCCTAAAGAGTAAGAAAATGAAAACACATTTTTTTAACCCTTTTCATTCCAAAAGCATGCTATTTGAATCTAAAGATATAGTTTCACGTGGATAATTATAAATAGTAATATTTTATTAGATAAAAAATTGGGGAAAGTCATTAACTTGCAATATACCCATATATGAATGAACAGAAATACATATATTCTATATGAGTCTTACATACTCTAAAAGCCAGTGTTAGATATTATAAATACATAGATAATATTTCAACCAATCTAACTTAATCAAAGTACGATGTGTGTTAAATAACAGCATCCAGAAGGAAACTTGGCTTTCCAGTGTGATGGTGCTGTGACACAGACCTGACCTGATATGCAAAGAGCTTGAAAGCAGGGGGAGGGGACGTGTGCACGCGTGCGTGTGCATGAGTGCGTGTGTGTGCATGCGTGCGTGTGTGTGCGCGTGTGCTCGTGTGTGCGCGCGCGTGTGCTCGTGTGTGCGCGTGCGTGCGTGACACTCATAAACTAAGGTTAAATTTTTCATGACAATTCAATATTCCATTTTAAGAACCCCGAGTATGCAAACTGAAGCTTTACTTACACAAGTGTTAGTGACCTCCAGAGATAAACAAATCACCCCCCTTTGATTGGTTCACAAAGTGTGAATCCTCCCCTCTTTCTCCATGGCTGCTTCCCATCCATCTTAGGAAAGGGAGCCACCCTCTGCCCCACTGTCTCAGGCACAAACCTAGAGATCATCCGCCCGGTATCAGTCTCCAATAACCAAATTCTTCCACATTCCCTGAAATAAGCACTGCACGGTCAAACTCCAAGTACTGGATTAGTGCCCATCACTCTGTCCCAATGCCACCACCAGCTCCAGCTTCTCCAGAAGCCCTGGCACAGTCTGCCAGAGTAAATCCTCAAAGAATGAATGGGGTCCGCTCACACTGTCAGACCATCAGGCTGAGCTGCCTCGCCTCTCTGTGCACACGGACCATTGCCAGCACCTCTCCTTGGTTACCGTGTGCCAGGGAAACAAGTCTACATTCTACCCTAGAACTCTTCAGGACTGACCTCACATCCTATCACAGTCTATCCTTATCTGTGGACAGTCAGCACATCTGTTATATGCCCCCAGTTCTTACAAGGAAACTCTACACCCCGCAAGGATGGCAGACATCACCAGGACCACAAGAACAGCTAGGAAGATGTGGCTCCTGGGTTGACTTTGCTCCAGCTTCAGGGCACAGCCTTCCACTCTCCTGATGTGTGGTTAGAAGAATGGTCTTCTCCTCCCACTGGCCTTCTGTTTCTTGTCTGTTTATATAGTTTTTCTCTCCCCATATTTCTATTAATGCGAGGGGGGGTCAACTTTTAGGATATGACATTGGAAGCACACAATATTTTCATGCAAAATACCTATGCAAGTAACAACTCATAGAAGTCTTAACTAACTTAACTATGGTAACCTGTAATTATTACTGAAGGCTTAAGAGCTACCATAAGTGAAGTCTCTAGAAGTAAATTATGAAAGTACAGTTTCCTTAGGGAGGCTTTAAATATCAGAGATTTGAACATATATGAAATGAACTTAAGTAAAACAATATTATTCATAAAGGCAGTATCTCCCTGATTTAAATTTGCTTGCAGGTCATTATTTTATTCCTCCTATATAACTAGAGACTGTTACAATCGAAATAACACAAAAATGTGACCTCTTTACAGAATAAACCTGCAGAGGTAAAGAAGCATTAAGTCCTATGATCCAATATGTGTGAGTTCAAGCATGTCCTTCCCATACCTCACCTGGGATGCTAGGGAGACTGTAACTTCTTGAAGCCTCTGATAGATGACAAGATAAACCAAAACACAGGCAGACATATTGAAGCAGCCTTTACAAGAGGACATAGGAAAGTCTCCTGCCACCTACCTCACATAAGAGACAGCACCAAGGGGGATGAAGAAGTTGGCAGTTCCATGCCTGATCTAACTGCTTACTCACCCTGCCTACAGCCAGTAGGATTTCCAGTAATATCATTAACCATGTTTCCAGCACAGTTTCCCATCAAAAGAAAATATGACCAGATGAATCCATGTAATAACCTTTAAACAGCCCTGTGGCTAAGGCTGCCTGACACCCACTCTCAGATTTCTGCTAATTTCTTATTTTAGTAGGATATCACTTGAAGATGGTATGGTGGCTCGAATGGAATGGTACCCACAGGCTCATCGATCTCCATGTGTGGTTTCCAGTTTGTGAATTACTTAGGAAAGATAGGAGTGTGGATTTGTTGGACGAGGTGAGCAACTAGGGGTAGGTGGGCTTTGAGGTTTCAAACACCCGCCTGCCCAGGCAGTCCCATCCCTCATTCCTCCCATGTGCTGTGCCTGCTCCTTGCAGAGAAGATGAAGCTCTCAGCTACAGCATTACCACCATGCCTTCCTGACGGCTGCCAAGCATCCCTCCACGATGGTTGTGGAATCATGCACTGAAACAGTAAGCAATCACATGCTTTCTTTTGTAAGTTGACTTACTCACAGAATCCCTTCACATCAACAGAAAAGCAAGACAAAGGTGAGTGCCAGCAATAAGGATGCTGCTGTGGCCACACTGCTTTTGGGGACTGCAGATCAGGGAAGAAGTTGAATATGCTAACAAAGCTTAATGGGCGGCTTTTCTAGCAAGAATTGAGAGGCAAATAGTGCAAAGCAGAGAGATGTGGACAATCCAGGCCCAGCTCAATAGATTACAGAGGGCAGCAGTATTAGTGACTAGGGACAATTCGTGTATTACTTCAGCAAATAACAGGGCTTCTTTTGCCTTTGCCTTAAGCCTCTGCCTCAGGTAAAACTCAAGAGTTTTGAATTAATAACACCAGCAAAGGAGATGTCAACACAACGTAGTATTGACTGTGTCACCTGGATATTCTTAAGCACTCTCAGGCATACCCACAAAGAAAAAGCAGGGCAAAAGGAATACAGACTGTGCAGCCCGAGAGTCAAAAGAGCACGGGGAATGCAATGCCGAAGCCAAGTCCAGTGCTCAAGAGAAGCTGGAAGTCTCAAATGGCCTGAAGGAAAAGGGCATGAAGGACTGGTGTCCTCTGGGCATGACAGCAGCCAGGTAATCTATGAGTTCTGAGAAAGGCCCAGGGGACTCCCTCCACAGAAAACCTAGTACAAGGAAAGCTTATGAAAATGCAGTCAAAGATGGAGGCCAGGCTCTAGGCTAAGCAGGCAGGATGTGGCAGTGGTTCCCGATTTAGAGGCACAGATCTGGAGTAAAGCAGCTTTGAAACCTTCATCCATGCTTAATCAAGGAAAGCTACTGAGGTCAGGTCTAGGACAGGGAATCCCTTCGCTGGGGCCAGGATGGAACGTGGGAAGCTGAGATCACATGGTGTTGCAGATGCCAAAGCTGTGCTGCAGACACATGCTCAGAGCCACAAACAGAATGGGAGCAGACCAAGAGAGGCGGTGTGTGACAGTGAACAGAGCTGGCAGGAGTGGGGATCCACAGAGCCTTCTACAAAAGATCAACGTCTAGTTAAAGCTGAAATGTCTGGAGAGGTAGCTAAGGACACAGGCTCTTCTTTTAAAATATTCTTTTATTTAAATAATTTTTCCACTTTACCTCCTAGATACTCTTACAAGGCCACGGTCAGTTTCACTCCCGGCCCCTGCAGCACAGTGATGTGTGATTTAGCCCTTTATGACAAGGACATGTGCATCCACTTGTCTTAACTACTTCTGCTGCGAAGAGACCATGAGCAAAGCAACTTTTCACTTCTAAGTCCATCCCGTGTTACCCGTCCCCCACAAGGCCACACCTTCTGGTACTTCCTAACCAGTCCACCAACTGGGGACCAAACATTCAAACACATAAGTCCATGGGAACAAGCTTTATTCAATCCACAGTCTACTCCCTGGCTCTCATTGGGTTTTGGCCATATCATGACGCAAAATCCATTTAATCCAACTTCAAAAGCTCCCATAGTTTGTCAGTCTCAACATGCTTGAAAGCTTAATATACAAAGTTATTTCTTTTTTTCCTGAAACTCAAGGCAGTCTCTTAACTGTAACTCCCTGATGAGTCAAAAAGTAAACTACATGCATCCATCCTACAGTGGGACAGAATATATACTGCTGTGTCAGGGTGGAGGAAAGGAAGGGACAGAGTGAAGAAACATTGACCAAAGTGAGACAGGGATCTAGCAGGACATACTCAGCATCCAGTAACCCAGCGCAGGAACACAAGGCGGGAACTGAAGCAGAGGCCTCAGAAGATGCTGCTTATTGGTTTGTTCTAGCAGCTTGCTCAGCTTGCTTTCTCATGCAGTCCCAACCTGTGTGCCCAGGAATGGCACAGCCTAGTGTTGCGAATTCTCTTCCATCAATTAGCAATCTAGAAAAGGTCGCACATGCCAAGCCAACCTGATGGAGGCAATTCCTCCAGTGAACGTCTCTCTTCACAAGTGTGAACTGTAAAACGCTGTCACAGCCATCCATGCAGTACCTCTCAAGGACTTGGAAGAGGGAGGAAGAAATGTTCAAAAGAATCCATGTTATCTACCAAACAGTGTGAGAAAAGAATAGTACTGGCTTAACTGTGGAACAATGCAGAGAGTTATGAGAAGCCAGAACAGAACTGAGGAATATCGTTAACACCAGGAAAACCATAAGTCCAGCAAGAACTACCAGCATGCCTGCTGGGCCCTGGCTTTCCAAGGCTCTCATTATTATCTGTCCAATGTTTGGCATATACAATACAGTATGCAGAACAAGGCAACAAAAGTAATCAAATGGTGTCAAATACTTGATATGCACATAATAAAAAGGGACTACAAAACACAGCACTTTTGTGGAGTCATAACTCCCAAGGCAAACTTACAAGCCACGTGAACACAAACAGTAACTTGGATTTACCCTCGTCAAGCCCTAAAACAATGAGGTCGCTTTAATTATACTGTCTTGTTCAAAGTATGATGTGGTTGCCCCAAAGATAAAATTTCCTGTAAATACAAAGTATCATTTGGTATTAAACATCTATCTATCCTTAGTCTCTCAATCAATGTTCTCCATGCAAAACAGGAGGGGGAAAAAGCAAATTAACTTATCAGTCCTGGAATATAAGAAATTAATGAACCATGAGAGAAAATAAAATAAAGAGGTGCAGTAATATAAAGAAGACAATATAATTAAGCTAGGCTTTCTCTCACACCTCACACCCATCAGAATGGCTACTATTAAAATTTAATTAATTAGCCAATTAAAAGCAAAAAAGAAGAAGCATGTATTGGCAAAGATTTAAAACAAGGAGATTCTTTTGCACTTGTGGCGGGAAGGAAAATGGAACAGGCTCTATGGGAATGAGAACAGTAGTGAGATGGGGAAGTGGGGGAGGGGAGAAGGCAAGAGAAGAGCAAGATGGGGACAAGGGGCAGGCCGGGAGAGATGGGGACAAGGGGCAGGCCGGGAGAGAGAGATGGGGACAAGGGGCAGGCCGGGAGAGATGGGGACAAGGGGCAGGCTGGGAGAGAGAGATGGGGACAAGGGGCAGGCCGGGAGAGATGGGGACAAGGGGCAGGCTGGGAGAGAGAGATGGGGACAAGGGGCAGGCCGGGAGAGATGGGGACAAGGGGCAGGCCGGGAGAGATGGGGACAAGGGGCAGGCCGGGAGAGATGGGGACACGGAGCAGGCCGGGAGAGATGGGGACAAGGGGCAGGCCGGGAGAGATGGGGACAAGGGGCAGGCCGGGAGAGATGGGGACAAGGGGCAGGCCGGGAGAGATGGGGACAAGGGGCAGGCCGGGAGAGATGGGGACACGGAGCAGGCTGGGAGAGATGGGGACAAGGGGCAGGCTGGGAGAGATGGGGACAAGGGGCAGGCCGGGAGAGAGAGATGGGGACAAGGGGCAGGCCGGGAGAGAGAGATGGGGACAAGGGGCAGGCCGGGAGAGATGGGGACAAGGGGCAGGCCGGGAGAGAGAGATGGGGACAAGGGGCAGGCCGGGAGAGATGGGGACAAGGGGCAGGCTGGGAGAGATGGGGACAAGGGGCAGGCTGGGAGAGATGGGGACACGGAGCAGGCCGGGAGAGATGGGGACACGGAGCAGGCTGGGAGAGAGAAATGGGGACAAGGGGCAGGCCGGGAGAGATGGGGACAAGGGGCAGGCTGGGAGAGATGGGGATAAGGGGCAGGCTGGGAGAGATGGGGACAAGGGGCAGGCTGGGAGAGATGGGGATAAGGGGCAGGCCGGGAGAGATGGGGACAAGGGGCAGGCCGGGAGAGATGGGGATAAGGGGCAGGCTGGGAGAGATGGGGACAAGGGGCAGGCCGGGAGAGATGGGGACAAGGGGCAGGCTGGGAGAGATGGGGACACGGAGCAGGCTGGGAGAGAGAAATGGGGACAAGGGGCAGGCTGGGAGAGAGAGATGGGGACAAGGGGCAGGCTGGGAGAGATGGGGCTAAGGGGCAGGCTGGGAGAGATGGGGACAAGGGGCAGGCTGGGAGAGAGAGATGGGGACAAGGGGCAGGCTGGGAGAGATGGGCGGGGAGGGAAAAATACACACCAGGCCAGGACCTACTTCTAAAAGGAGGTAACAATAAAGTGATTAGCTGGTCATTTTAAGAACTGACAAAGGTTAAGTATCAAGAAGGAGTCGAGTGTCTTTCTACCCAGGGTCTCTGCATTAGTACACAATTTCACCTACTAGATACAGATGCCCATATTTTATTCACATTAAAAACTTTATTAATGATTTCAAACGTTTTACTTGTGTGTGGGGGGGAGGGGGAGGGCTGTTGCTGTCAGTTTGCTTTGACAGTCGCTCTCTGTAGCCCTTGTTGTCCTGAAAACCCTCCTGCCTGGGCCTACGGAGTGACACCATACACAGAACTCAAACAGTATTTCATAATACTTCGCAGCTGATAGCCAGAAAACTAAAATGCCTCTCAGGAACTATCCAGCTCCTTCCCTTTAGGGTCTTCCTAAGTTTCACTATGAACCTGCATTGTGTGTTTTAGCTCCAAAGCCAAGTTAGGACCTAATCTATGAAATTAGTAAATAGAGACACACACTCACTCACATGGAAAAATACAAACAACAACAAAACCATGAGAAACCATGCCACAGAAGCACTCTAAAATCAAGCCCGCAGGCTCTAACTGGTGGAAATAGGATGCACACTTCCACGTGATGTAGACTCCGCTGATGGTGAAGTCTAACTGGCGGATAAAGGAAAGAGTGGGACGGGGGCAGTACACACAGAAGAGACAGGCCTTTTGAGTCAGCAGTGTAGACAGTTCGGTACCAGGACAAGAATATAGGGAAGGGGAGGCTGTTTTTCTTCCTAGAGTGTTAGAAGAAGAGGTCATAACTTGCCTTTCTTTGTGTGTAATGCAGAAACCTAAGATGAGAGGAATGACTCCTTTCCCTCCTTCAATCCTCCACTCATTTTTATCAATAAATACTACTGGAATTTGCCCACTAACCGTTACGAGACATCTAGTCAAGAAAGCCACACAAGCATCACATGGGCTTCTGCTCCACTGTACACTGAGCATCTCTCTATCGACACTTCAATACCACAGCTCGGGCGGCTATGGCTGAGGGAAATTGTAGAAAAAGAAACAGAAAGGTTCTAAGAGCAAGAATACCAAGAAGTCAACAGTGAAACAGTGCCTCCTAGAAACAGCCACACGAGACTAGAATGGCGGCAGGATCGACTGGAAGGAGGGGAAGTTCTCATGGAGCCGGGCCTCTAGACAAAGAACTGCAGGCTACGAATGAATGACAGCTGGCAAGAGAGTTAGGCTCCCCCAAATGAGTCCCCTTATTGATTGACCAATTCAGATTGACCAGCTTTGAAACCATAACTCATAAAAATGAGTGTAGACCAGTGAGTTGTATTAATATATGTTCATACACATATACACTTACATGCACTTAACAATAAGAAAAGCAGTCAATCCACTTGAGAACTGGTGAAAACACTGGGGTGTTAGAGGAAGGGTAACTTGGAGGGGCTGGAGAGAATGGGGATGATGTAATTACATTTCAAATAAAAGCATATTTAAAGTACCAGTAATAAAACATAACAAAGACATGCTGAAAAGTCTCAACAATAGTTAACTGCAGGTAAATGTAAAACACTGACTTTCTTTTCTTTACAAGTTTCCTAACACAAACTTCCATGACAGAATGCGTACCCTGGCCGTCAGTACGTGCTCACATTGCCCTACTTCGTGAGAGTCTAGTTAGGCAGGGTTCACATTCGACACCAGTGAGTCATATCGCAAGAAGACACTCGGCACATATGTAGTTGCTTTTCAAACTGTACAAGACAACAGATGTAACTTCTGGAACTCAACCCCGGCAGCAGAAGCTAATGACACAATGTAGGCCCCTGCACTGTCACCCACCACAGGCAAACATAAGCAACATAATGCACATATAACATATTCCATAGTTTATGGAAAACATGGAGGAAATAAGCTGTCTCTTGTGGTGGCTGTTAAACTGAGCTTGTTTGAAACTTTTATATCTGGATCAAAGAAAAGCCAACATTCCCACAAGATATATTTGAAAATTAACAACAATGTTAGAAGTGCTATTATCATTATCTTTTCAATAATGTACTTTTAAGTAGAGAAACTGCAATGGCCAGAACATAAAAGGGAAGCGCAGACTGGAATAACAGCCCCAACCCTGTAATACTGGAAGAACGTCAGGCACACGCTGTGAAACTCAAGTACACTGCAACTATCGGCAGCGACCTCCAGCGGGCCCTCTCCACCGGGCTCCCGGTCTCAGGGTCCTGCACACCTGCCCAACATGGTTTTGGACTTCATGGGAGGGCTCTGGATGTGGACACACCGTACTCCCTCTTGGGAGGGGAAGGGCATGTCACCAGCGTGCTTGCTTTCCAGCTGCGGCATGTCTCAGCACAGAAGGGCAGGGAACAGACAAAGAGATACATTGTTTCCTTTATGATTTATCCAGAGAGGTGCTAAACTGTTTTATTCTCTACTCAGCTTTAGTGTTTTTCCTGTTCAGTGGCCTTCAAAGGAGGTAAATACAATAAAAATATGTTTAAAAGTTGTATTATTGAAATGTATTGAATAATGACTTCCAGGACTGGAAGCAAGCCACACATGAATGAATGCAACCTATTCTTTGGTCCTCCAGAGAAGGCCATAAGTAACTACATGTAATAAATCTGTTGCTATATTTCCTGATTAAGCCAAAATATGAGAGATGAGAGAGAGAGACAGAGAGACAGAGAGAGAGAGACAGAGAGGGAGAGAGAGACAGAGAGAGACAGAGACAGAGAGAGAGAGACAGAGACAGAGACAGAGAGGAGAGAGGAGGTAGCTGCTGAGTGAAAATGAATCTTTGCAAAAGAAGCTTTGCTTTGCTTATTTTAGTCAGAACAGGGTAGCTATTTAGTGCAGAAATTTCCTGTAATAATAAAAAAATGAATACCCAAATACTTGATAACAATTCAAATCCAAGGGGTACGCATATGAGCAATGTCAGCTATGTACAGTAAAGTAAAATGTACAGACAAAGAAGCACACAAGAGCAGAACAAACTTAACTCTGTCCACCCATGCTGGGCACAGAAGAATTCATTAGAATAAATCAGGCTGGAATAACGTGACATGTGGTCAACAAGTCACAAGCTCCTGCACTGCACCAGGCAATGATATGGAAATGCTCCCTCTCTGCCCACAGCCCTGTTTTGCTAGTTGTGATTTCTCCTGGTGACATGGGAAGGCATCCCAGACATAGCATGCCTGACACGTCAGCCCTGTGTTCATCCTGACTGAAACCGTTGTCTTACATTTTCAAGTCAGGGTTTAGAGGAGCAAAACTTAGCTACATAAAATAGTACTTTGTGCTTTGTTCTTATAATTTACATTTAAAAAAATACCTGAGCAATTGAACTTTAAACCTAGGAATAACAGGACCAATTACAGCTAGGCTATAGATAATATAAGTAATCGTGTCCTAAAATTCAGAGTAGATGGTAAAGAGTTTGTAAGCAAGAGTAGCTAGCAACCCTGGGGAAGGAATGCTGAAAAATCACACCAAGCAACAGGCATCAAGCAAGGGATACATTGGCGATGCCAGAGAGAAGGGAGGAGGAAGGGGAAGAGGAGAGGGGCATGGCCAACTCCGCGTGGGCCTTACAGGGTTATGGAGTATGCACACGGGGGAAGCATACAAAGGTAGAAACGTGTGCTGTTAGTGGTAACAGGCCATCGGGGAGGTCAATTTTAAAATGGTATGCAGAAATAAATACAATGGTACCCTTCAGCCAAGATTAAACAAATTCTCAGCCATTCCTTTTTGGAAATTTAATACTGTGGCATTTCTTCACTTGTCCAATACAAACATCACAGGATTCTGAGCATTCACGGACCTTAAGCAAAAACATGGTCCTTGCCATATATATTTTGGCTTCCAGACTCATGGGTTTTTGTCTGTTTTGTTTTGCTTGAGACAGGGTGTCTCTGTAGCTTAGGACTCTGTCCTGGAACTGGTTCTGCAGACCAGGCTGGCCTCAAACTCACAGAGATCCACCTGCCTCAGCCTCCGCACCACCACCCACACAGGCGTCTGTCTTAGACTTTGGGGATTCCTGAGTGGGTGCGTGGGTGGGTGGGTGAGTGCTTCTTGGCATCTGTGCTTCTTGAGCCTTCTCTTCAGCTCTTTTACTTTGGTTTGTTTATTTTGTCCCTTTCTACTGTGCTAGCTTTTATTTTACTGTGTATTAACTTTATATCTTAGAGGCCTGAATGTTTCCTAATGAGGAACAGAAAGGGGGTCTATCCGGATAGGAAAGGAGATGGGGAGGAATTAAGAAGACAAAAGGGAGGAGAAACTGTAATCAGAACATATTACATAAGAATAAAATCTATTCTCAATAAATTGGAAAGAGAAGTGAATAACAAGGGTGGACATATTTATCTAAAAACGATATTTATATATGTTACAATAATGAGATGTATGCCTTAATATTGGCAAAGTAATTTTAACACATCTAAATGCAATTACATAAAGATGTGCAAATTGCATCATGTTATTTTTAAACAAAAGAGTATAAAATTACTTGTTCACATCAAAAACTTACTGCATGTGAGTAAGTAAGGATTAGTAAAGATTGTCAGAAATACCTATCGCCCAGTGCAGAGGCAGACAGACAAGTAGGGAAGGTGTGTGTGAGGAGCACAGCAAAGGACATGCTTACTGACATGGCCTCCTGGACACAACACAAGACGACAGGGCAGCAGGGCTGAGACGAGCGCCAGCTGGGCCCCTGCAAGTCTTGGTCACAAAGCATGGTAAATCCTCAGCAGTGAGCGGGCACACTAGCATTTACGTAAACTGTCTCCACAGACATGATCTCCACTCACATGAGCTGTGTGTTGGAAATTTTATGCTCTGCGTTCAGGACTCGCTAGAACACTGGCATCCTGCAGACACTGAAATCCTATTAACAGTTTACACAGAAATAGATTTTGTTTTTTAGCAGGAAGTCAGTGAGATTCATAATTTTAACAGAAACCTAAAAAAAAGCACATATTAGACCTGTACAAAACAATTTCTTATCCTTTATCAACTACTTAACTTATATTCCTAGGTTCCTAAAAGGCTCCAATTGTTGATGTAACAATCAAAAATATATATTTTGAGTTTCCAAAGCCCAGGTTCTCTTCTTGCCTCCTGAGGGTCACAATATAGAGTCAGTACCATATCTGAATAGCTAAGGATGTTGAATAATCAAGTGTTTCTCAGCTATTTTAGATTGTAATGTTGAGAATTCTCTGAATACATATGTGCCCCATTTTTTTTAATTATTTGAAATTCTTCTGTTTAATTCTCTGTTTGGATCTATGGCCCATTTCCTAATTGAATTGTTTGTTTGGTTGAATATGTTATGTATATATTCCCTCTGTCAGATGTGGAGTTGGTGAAAATCTTTTCCCATTCTGTGGGCTTCCATTTGTCCTACTGACAGAGTCCTTCATGTGCTAATGCTTTTGAGATTATTTGTTGGTCAACTATGTTCACAGCAGGTATATTTGTAATACCCAGAACATGGACACAATATAGATATCCCTCAAGCGAGAATGCATAAAGAAAATGTGGTACATTTATACAATGGAGTATTACTCGGCTGTTAAAAACAAGGATACCTGGAAATCTGAAGGCAAATGGAGCAACAGAGGAGGGGTGGGCTGGGGGGAGGAGGGGCAGATAGGAGAAGAGGAAGGGGAAACTTTGGCCAGGATTATGGGTGAATGAATGAATGAAATCAATCTGGGGCGAAACAAAGCAAGCAAGCAAACTATCAGAGCATGGCAACTGCAAGGCTGCAAGGGGCTGCTTCCATCAGCCGAGCACGCGTGGCAGACATCCAGCACACGCCAATGACTGAGCTTACTAAGAGAACCGACTGCTCTTGTAGAGGACCCAGCTTAGAATACCAGTACCTACACTGGGTTGCTCACAACCACCTCTGACGCCAGCTTTAGGGAGATCAGACACCTCTGGCCTCCTTGGGCCAAGCATTCACACATACAAATAATTCAAACAAACAAAATTAACTACTTCCTATATCTTCCAATAGATAATTTGTGCCTATGCAAGTAAAATATTGTTCACGTATGAAAATCAAACTCAATCCATACAAAGATTAGAATGTCATGTAAAGAATGCCCCAATGCTACTGAGAAGCACAAAATGAACGAAGGCAATAACATAGCTGGAGTTACACTGGGAAGGAGCAAATAACTGAGAGCATTACAGGCTTGTCTGCCTCTACTTGCTGACTCAAGGCGTGCACTACCACAGCCAGCAATATAACGGCTGTATGAAGAACCCATGAGGGCGATACACAAAAGAGGCCCCAGCTCCTCCTCACCTCCAGCACGAGGGAGCTCTGGGCACAGAGAGCCTGGCTTGGAATCTTGATTATTGTACACGTTCGTTTTGGGGACTAAGACAAGTCATTTAGAGTCTCAGAGACTTCAATAGTAACGGAAACCCAATGGTATTCCGTAATTATAATTGGGGAAAACAGCACTGGTTTCCATTGGAGAAGGGGGAGGGGAATGCAACAGTAAGTGATGCAAGCTGCTAAGACAAAGGCTGCACACTGCTGATTGAAAATGGCGGGCAATAAGGTGATTTATTCCCCCAAAAAAGTCTAAGGCAATGTGAATATCTAATTTTAAAAATGAAATAATACTGTTTCATGTATAAATATTTGAGCTGTACATTAGCGACCTCTCTCTCTCTATGTGTGTGTATGTGTGCGTGTACATATATATATATACATATAATATTTATTTTACAATTCACTTAATATTTTAAGAATACAATAGTGGTTATCCCATATGTAAGGTCCTTTATCTCTCCAATTTTATAATATGAACAGGGATTTAAAATAAAAGACTCATCAAATATTATGAATGTGACATATTAATTTTTTCATTTTTTCAGGAATATCTGTAAATTTTTTTGTAATTTTAATGAAAAATACCTGCTTTAGTATTCATTTCAAACAGAGATATTTCATGATAAGTAAAAACAAATTAAATCTGCTATTGGAATATGGCCCAGGGGTATATCCCCCTGAAGAAGACAAGTTCAAATCCAGCCTGGGCTAAAGTTAGAGTGAGTGCAGTGCTAGCCTGAGCAACTTAATGCAATACTATATCAATAGCAGAAGTAAAACAAGGGGTGGGACTCATAAAATCAAGTCATGTCAGATATAAAATATATCCTAAGGCTCAAATGCAAATAAAACCAGATATCTGAAGCCCTTGAATAAACCCTAAAATCCAACAATATAAACTAGTACTTTGAAGATACAGGCAGTGTAGATTAAGGTAGCAAGTGCAGGACATCCTGTACTGTGATGTAATATCAGGGTCTATTATTAATCTTTAATGCATTGAAGTCCACGGTTCCCCAAGTGTATCTCACTACAGGATTTGAAATTTATATCACTAATTTGTATCATCACACTTGGGGAAATATAACTTTATAGCTTGATTTACAGAGTTTAGGTCTGTGAAGTCAAGGACTCTATTGTATTCCCTGCTGCATGTGTCATAAATGAGAAAAGTGTGGTGAGTGGGCACACAGGCCAGTGGCCGATCTTCTACCTAGGTTCAATTTATAAAAACAGAACCAAGACTTACCACACAGCACAAGGTGGGAGATGATACAGACACTTGAAACCAAAAGAGAAACAGAAACATTAGACTAAGAGGGAAATTTATAGAGATCCAGCACTAAAGAAAGACAGCAACTCTGCCTTTCAAGTAGATCATCAGAGCTCAGAAATGGAGCACACACAGACACACACCCATACACATACATACACACTCACACTCATATATACACACAGACACACACACCCATACCCATACATACACACTCACACTCATATATACACACACCCATACCCATACATACACACTCACACTCATATATACACACACCCATACCCATACATACACACTCACACTCATATATACACACAGACACACACACCCATACCCATACATACACACTCACACTCATATATATACACACACACCCATACCCATACATACACACTCACACTCATATATACACACAGACACACACACCAATACCCATACATACACACTCACACTCATAAATATACACACACACCCATACCCATACATACACACTCACACTCATATATACACACACCCATACCCATACATACACACTCACACTCATATATACACACAGACACACACACCCATACCCATACATACACACTCACACTCATATATACACACAGACACACACACCCATACCCATACATACACACTCACACTCATATATATACACACAGACACACACACCCATACCCATACATACACACTCACACATATACACAGATTCACACACCCATATCCATACATAAAAACATACAAATGCATATACACATCCATATGTATATATATGCATATATATGTATATATACACATAAATACACATACACACACGCCTACATACACACACTCATATATACATATATACACACGGATACACTCTCTCACACGCACACATACATACACACGCACGCACACACACTCAAAATATGTTAAGTTATAGTGTTATAACCCAAAGACAAAGTAGAAATCATAATACCAAGAGAGATAAAAGGAAGAGCTGTCTTCAAAAGACCAACAAGAGTTTCAATGATCTTAAAATCAGATTAAAGACGTCCTTGTGGCTAATTACTGAGTAGTCGTGTGTTCACAGTACAAGTTGTTATCACACAGATATTATCCTTACTACCTCTGAACCACCTACTACAGATCCCACCCTGCCTTATGTCTAAGTGGCAGAGCTAAGGTACAACTCTAAAACTGTATGGAAAATAAAATGGGTGTTCTTGACTTCAAACACCATGCCATCCTTCATTCTAAGAGCAAACAGAAGTACGAACACAGGTCCTGAAATGATAGCAGCTTCATTCTTTCAGAATAGAGTTGATAGAGTAACACACAAAGATCACGACAAATGAAATTAGTGAAAATGATAAGTTTAGGAACGTAACAGCAGTACTCTCAAAACTCCCCACAAAACAGAGTAACAGAACTTACAATGGGAAAATAAAATGGATGTAAAACTGTGAAATGTACCAGCACTGACCTAAACAGTAACGGGGTGGGCACATCACGCTGATCTACTGGCACTGAGGACAAAGACCAGGATGCAATTACAACATGACCGGGTACCGTAAAGCATACAAAGTCTCATAAACCAAACAAATTCTTAAACCACCTCTTGATAAAATGATGGGGTTACCAATGAAAAAGCATCATTTAATAATTAAACCTAGCATAAAACGGGAGACTTTGAAATCATTTCATCAGAATCTGAAAAGATAAAAGGAAACCAAACAAAACGCCACAATTTACAAAATACAAAATGAGTAACTATAAAAGTTTATGATGTGAACAACACTATCCATGATATTGCCATCTTTTAAAAATATGAAAAGAGAAACAGAACATGAAACAAAGGGCTCAATACATTAACAGGGAAAAAGCATAAACACCCACAACTGTGATTTTATTTTATTATTTTTAGGAAAAACAAACAAACAAACAAAAGTCTCTTGGTGGGAGACTTGCTTGGGATGGCCCCAAAGGAGTCCTCTGGGGACTCTGTGGGACACCACTGCCACAATGGTACTGGAAATGGGTGGGCCATGGCAAGGGACAGGAGAGAATGGCGAGAGAGTGGCACCCAGAGGGACACATTCCTTAGCAGCTTTCATAGCTAAAGTGCATCTGCAGATGGTGGCTGCCCTTGGACAATGCAGAGGTCGGTTCCAGGATCATTTCTGCCCTGGCATGGATGAGGACATTCTCTCCCATTCCCACTGTGTGTCAGGATGCTCCCCATCTCAGTCAGCCATCAGCGGAGACTAGGTTCCAGACTGGCTTTTTCTGTTTCACTCATGTCTAACAAACCATCCATTCTTGCCACCATCTCTGCCCTCAAAAGTGTATTTTCCAAAGGGTACCAAATCTCCACTGAACTAATCCCTTTCACTACTCCGGCCTGCCAGAGCTACCAGGCTCAAAATTAGTACCATATAATCAGAAGGTGCAGGGAAAGTTTCAAAGGAGATTTAAAAACAACAGCAACACAGACGATTGTAAGTCATCAATTCATGATTTGGGGTGGTGTTTGGGGTGGGAGGGGTAACTTTGTGTGGAGGGCAGAGCAGGGGCCACTGACTAGATAGGCAAGGGGGCCAGGGACCACCATAGACTCAGCTGTCTCTCCCTCCACAGAGCTTTGTTATACAGGCTCCGGGGAGGCTAACTCGGGTCCTCAGTAGCCAAATGAGCTACTCTACTACTTTCATCAACTCCTGACTGAAAAGCCTAGTGACACTTGTAAAGCTGACCTGCAGGTTAGATATTCTTATCTCTCTTACTTCTCTCAAAACCACCTTTCTCACGCTTAACATATGAAGTCACTCTCCCACCTAGCCTACCCCTGTAAGAGCCACTGAGGTACTACAGAAAGGCATTCCTGCCGTTAGAAAGAGTGCACAAAACCAGTTTGACAGCCGGGCACAGTGCTGCAGACCTATAATGTCGGACCTGGGAAGACTGGGTTCCAAATCAGCTTGTAATACATAGAGATATTCTGTCTCAAAAATAAAGGAATAGGTAAAAGATGCCAGCTATCTGGAATGGAGAGTTCAAGCTTTCATTCTCTAAGTGTCTCCATGTGTGACAATTACACATACTGCTCTGCCTGCTCTAACTTGAGCTGTACTCCAAATGCAAAGCCGGCAGTGTGGAGTCCATTGCTCGGTTCAGCCCACATGATTATCAGCAAGGGAAGTCACTTCTAAGAGACAGCAGTATAAAACTGAAGAGCCAAGCTACTGAAGGGGGCACAGGCTGAGACCTCTCCTGGGTTAAGGCACTGACCATGGAGCTTAGTGAGCTGAAGTCAACAGGTGTTATAAAACACACCCTCGCCTGCAACTTCACATCATTACCCAGGGCATAGAAGGTGCTCACTCACTATGGTATGGGCATATTTCCTGTAAATTCAACAGAGATCAATTTTTTAAAGTTGATTTTCCATGCACACTATGATATCACTCGCACGAATAATTCCCAGCAACTAACTGGTATTTTTATTTAAACCATGGCAGGGAAGGAAAGTATGTTACACACTGAGACCATGGGGCTTCTGGTTCCGAGTGTGAAACCAGGAAGTAACAGCCCAGACTGGAGCCGCAGGTGGGTATAATCCCCCTTCAAAAGTCTGCCCCTAGTGATGTACCTGCAGCAGCTATGCCACCTACAGCACTCACAGCCTTCACAAAAGTGTAACAAGCTGAGGTCCTGCACTCGACATGTCGCTGACACTGAGGCGCATGTTTCAGTTCAAGCTACACCACCCTTCTTCAAGCCGTCTTCCCCATCTACATTCTCACAAACACACTGGCTCTACAAGCAGATTCAATTCCAGAGCTTTCTTGATACTTAAACTAAAATTTCTTTCAACAAACAGTGTTATGATCCAGCATTAAACAAATTCACTCACAGAAACATAAATGGGAACATAAAAACTCTCCACCCCAAATTAGAAATGAAATTTGAAGAATGTTACATTTTATGTTTCAGAATTATCAAACTTTTTACACACTTGGTTTTAATTAATGATACATTAATAATAACTGTCAAGCAATTTTTAGTACCTAGAGCTTTATGGCTATAGATATTAAATAACAAAAACCTTACTTACTTCATGGTGTGTGTGTCTGTCTGTCTGTCTATGTGTGTATGTGTCTGTGTGTCTGTCTGTGTGTGTGTGTCTGTGTGTGTCTGTGTGTGTGTCTGTGTGTGTGTCTGTGTGTGTGTCTGTGTGTATGTGTCTCTGTCTTTGTGTGTGTCTGTGTGTGTGTGTGTGTGTCTGTGTGTGTATGTGTCTCTGTCTGTCTGTGTGTGTGTGTCTGTGTGTGTATGTGTCTCTGTCTGTGTGTGTGTGTGTGTGTGTGTGTGTATGTGTCTCTGTGTGTGTGTGTGTGTGTGTGTGTGTATGTGTGTGTGTGTGTCCACATATGTATGTGCATATTTGTGAGCTTGTGTGGCTGTTCCTTGATGTTGGAGGCATGGTGCGAGAGATTCCCAACTACAGATATGAAAATGCTTAGATGCTGAGCTGCCACACTACACTATTTAGGGAATACAGGAAGGAAAAAAGGTTCTCATCCCCTGTGGGCCATATCTGCAGAGAGAGCTGATTACATATTGTTTTTAGAAACAGGATGATGATCACCAAAATATTCCTACATACAAATACTATCAAATAAAACCTATCGAGGAAAAGTGGGTATGAGTTCAAGGAGTTCAAGAAAGTCCAGAACAAACTCTCAAGAATTACATAGGAATTTGTGGATATTTATAAATGAATAATAGGAGACATGAAATCATCAACATTTCCAAATTTTAGTGGATAAATACTCAGTGGTGTAGTAATTATTTCCATGACAGCTTTTACACTGTTGCAGAGCTCACATCCTGATGCACTATGTGCATTTATGAGGGCTAGCCTGTGTGTGGGCATTACAGGCTTTAGAGGAAGCTAAAGCACTCTCAGCACCACTCTGCCCAGCAAAGGCTGTCCAGAAGGCATTGGCCCAGGGAAGACAAAACCTCCCCAGACTCTCAGGGCACCCTGTGCTCCATCGGCTGTGGGTGTGGGTAAAGCACTGGGCTCTTACATGTGCAGCAGCTGCAGGGGATCCACCGGAGAACCACCTCCCTTCCATCTCTTCTCAGTCGCTGCACTGTTCCCCTTCCCACAACACTATTTGACACATTCCTCTCATCACTCCGGTTTTTACTCAGAGTGCCTCAGGATACATGGGCTCTATTTAGATTATTTCTTACAATTACAAGCCAGAGAAGTTACCTCAATACAGTTTGTGACAAAGTTGCTTCATAAAAATCTTTTCAAAGTCACTCTCTGTGCCCACCCGCCACTTCCCAGCCCGAGTGTAGCACTCTCATCTCCATGGCGCCCAGTGTGCTAGATGTCACTCCAGAGAGCTGCAGACGTCACAGGCTCGCTCACCGAACTTCCAACTGCCCACGACAGCCCCTGAACCAGGGCAAAGGTGACTCTGTACTCCCTGCTGGGGTCTCCCAAAGGCTCCCCAGGTCACTACAGTAAAAGGACAGTGAGCAACCTGAGTGTTCCTTCTTTTGCTTACAAGATACCCAGGTAAGCTGTGCACTTGGCTTTCCACAGAGCCCAAAACAATAGATCTATTTGATCTTAGCCTGGAATTTCCTAACTTATATGCCAAAATAAACATCCTTCTCTACAAGTAAATTATGTTAGGCATTTTCCATACTACAGAAAGCTATACTCTCCATCCCACACCTAAAACTTAACCCCAGGTTGAGCCTTTGATAATTCTAGCTACATTGGCCACTGCATTTGAAGTTCAAGAGACTTAGTGTAGAGTATGGTCAGACTATAAAGTCCTCTCCTACGCCCCATGTTCACTGGAATTACTCCTTATGAGCAGTTTCAAGAGAAGCGTGACTCCTATACGTTTAGTTGATAAACAACAGCAGAGTTTATGTAATTTAGCCAAGTATGTAAATGATTAAAGTGACAATGTCAGGGTTTAAACCCAGGTACACGTTTTAATAATCCATGATGACATGTTATTTCCCTTTCATTTACTGTCTTATCTGAGTTGCCGAACAACCTATATTTTACAGCATCAACTTTAATGAAACAAAGCAGGGAAGCAGCTGGAAGATAAGAGCTTTAATCCTAGCTCCAGGCTTGAGGAACCCAACACACTGGAGCCTAAAACAGAGACTTAGTGTAAGCCATACACAGTCACACAGCTAGCCGCAAAAACACTGAATGTGGTTATTAATTAGCTGGACTTCTGAACATATCACACTCAGATACCATCAAAAGATTGGGCCTTAATGACTGTCAAAAACCCTCCTGAAATATGACAAAGATCCGAATTAAAGACACTAGCTATTCTAATGAAAACAACCATGCAAAGAAAGAGATGTGGTTTCTGTGGGCTATACAGCACCACAGCTATTGCACTCAGCTCTGGGTCACTTCTCGGGGAAGGGAACAGAGGAGGAACAGAAATCCTAAGCACACACAGTAGCCCCTGAAGGGTTAGCGAGCCATGCGAAGAAACTCACCCTGGCCTGAGACCCGAGCATGAAGGGAACACGTTACCCTGAACCCAGAACCCGAAACACAGCCTGATCCCGGAACCCAAGCGTGAAGGGAACAAGTTACCCTGAACCCAGAACCCGAAACACAGCCCTGATCCTGGAACCTGAGCCAAAGAAACACACTTTGGCCAGGGGACCCGGAGACAGTGAAAGAAATACCTTTGCCCCAAACTAGAGCCAATAAGTAAAGGGGTGGAAGGGGGGTCAGTAAAAGAAACACAGTTTGGTCTTGAAAACTGCCCCTGACCAATTAAAGCAACCAGTCCCTAAGGCAGGAAAACTAACCAATCCCTGATCAGAAAATCTTCATCTTGGGAAAACTCTGCCCCCCTGACCAATTAAAGCAACCAGTCCCTAAGGCAGGAAAACTAACCAATCCCTGATCAGAAAATCTTCATCTTGGGAAAACTCTGACCCCTGCTGCTCAGTTGCTGGCTGAGCTTTCCCACCCATCCTGACAAAAGAGCCACCCACTATCCTGGACTCCTCCTCCTTCCCAAATATGACCTTTGGCCTTCTCCCTGGAGCAGAAAGACACTGTTACATTTCTGCGGGTTTCCCCTTAGTAGACTCAAGCAGTAAAAGTAACATCTTGGCCAGGGCAGCAGCAGAAGGCAGGAACTTTAGAGCAGAGCTCAGATGTAAAGGCTCTCTCCAGAAGAGGAGCAGGACTGGCACTGCCTGTGGGGAGACATCCCCCATAGAACCTCAGCTTAGGGTTATCCTGACTTCCCCACAAGCCAGTACACATTTTCCTCCAGCTGAGACCTCACCAAGTATATTTAAAATTAGGCTTCCATGTTCTAGTTCATATGCATACATATACATATTAAAACTCAAGCTTAAAATGTTAAATGGTTAAAAAGATTAGCATCAGTAGATGGTGGGAAAAGATATGCTGGAAACAGAAAATCCCCATAAAGTGTACATCAATCAATCTTCCAGCAAAGCAAGGTCCAGCTTCAATAAAGATGAGTGAAATATTATATGCACATACTTATGTATACTTGTGTACTCATAAGTACACGTGCAAATAAAATTTGAAAAAGAAAGAGGAAACATTTAGATCTATATTTAAATAACATGTATTCTAAAGGATTTTATTTTTATATTTCTCCTCCCTTTATTACAAAAATAAGAAGTTGTGTAGAAAACAAAATATAGTCATGAAAAAAGATAATAAAGCTAGACTTAAAAGGATGTGTGGATGTGCCTACTGAACTGATTGTATGGAAACTGTAGGTATTCATCAGTTCACTACACACAGAGAAGTATAAACCAGGCGGTAACACATCAAACAAGGAGCTTATTATGAGAAATACCTGAAAACTTTGTTTATTTACATTGAAACCCTGTAAAAATGTAATCAAACTGTAAGAATATAATCAAAGATTTTAAAATGACATGAGAAGAGGATGAAAGAAAGATTATTTTCCTTTCAGCAATTCTGACATAAGGCTGAAGTTAAAAGAAAAAAGTCCACCTTCATCATGATGGGGTTCGATGTTCTAGAGAAGTCTTTCATCATATAAAAATGCACTTCCTATAACATAACAGAACCTAACACTGGGAGAAAGAGGTCATTTTTAAAAGTAAACTGTTGTTGTAAGGTAACTTTTAATTTGTGCACATGATGTAAATTGCTGAGTGGATGTAAGCCGGGTCACTGAGACAACGGTAGCTGAGTTCAGATGTGACCCAGCAGCCCAGGTGTTCAGGAAAAGTGCTGTTAACAGTGAGGATTGATGATCTAATCAAACTGTCACAGCCAGATCCTCGGCAGGGTGGTTGGAGGGAGCTGGAGGAGGATAATATTCAGAAGGCAAGCACATGCTTAGTGTTACTTTCAATTGATGCTGACATTTTCAATTGTGAAAAGAAATTTTTTCCTAAGTAATATAGGAAACAACTCAGCTAACCTTCCGGAGGGCATCAGATAATCATAGTAGGTTGGTGTGCAAAAGCTAACTTCTCAGGAATGTGAGCACATTTGAAATACAAATAATAGGACATTTCAGAGATTTACTACAGTAATCAACATTTTAATTACTTTCTGTTTTCTTAGATGTACAGTATGACTGCGATGAATATTCTCTCTATGTATAAGCCAAGCAATATTTTTACCATGGTATTTGCATCTGGTTGAGAAAAAAATCCCATAAGAATACAAATAACCAAGAGTCACATGCTGAATAATCTAAAACATCGAAAGTCATGTGTTAATTAAAGTAATTAATATGTTCTTACATATAATGCTATACATCTGTCATGTTGCATGACAAAAAGAAAAAGAAAAAAAAAAAAAAACCCAAAAACTGTGATTGGTCAGTCAGCTCTAAAAGCACAATGGCCAACTCTAAACTAGAAGGTGCTGCTTTTGTTTTAATCTGGTTTTGTTCCTAGGGACTATATGGAGGCTCATATGCGCTCTGCACATATCCCACCCTGAGCCACGATAAACGATGGTCTTTATTGATATTGCCTGTTTTTTCCCAACCATCTTTACTAATGGCAATTGTGTAAAACTGAGTACAGAAATGTTTACATATACTCAGAAAATCACCAGGCTGGCATGCAAACATATGATCCACAGGCAGTTCAAGGAGGTAAAGAAACGTGTATGCGCGCGCGTGCACACACACACCCTCACACACGCGCAAACGCACGCACACACACACCCTCACACATGCACACACACCCTCACACACGCACGCACACGCACACCCTCACACGCGTGAGCATGCACACCCTCACACACGCACACCCTCACACACGCACCCTCACACATGCACACACACACCCTCACACACACACACACACCCTCACACATGCACACGCACCCTCACACATGCGCGCACACACACCCTCACACACGCGCACACACAACCTCACACATGCACACCCTCACACACGCACAAACACCCTCACACATGCACACACACCCTCACACATGCGCACGCACGCACACCCTCACACATGCACACACACACCCTCACACACGCACACACACACCCTCACACACGCACAGGCACGCACACCCTCACACATGCGTGCACACACCCCCACACACGCGTGAGCACACGCACCCTCACACATGCGCACGCACGCACCCTCACACACGCACACCCTCACACGCACACGCACGCACACCCTCACACACGCACACCCTCACACACACGCGCGCACACCTTCACACACGCACACACGCACACCCTCACACACGCACACGCACGCACACCCTCACACACGCACACACACACACACCCTCACACACGCACACACACACACACACACACCCTCACACGCGAGCGCACACACACCCTCCACCTCAGGGAGTGAAATAGGCTAACATGAAGCAGGACAGTTTCGAGCCAGTCGTGTCATTATGGCCGCAGTGGTTGTTACAGCCGTGAAGACTCCACACTCACACCTCTTTCTCAGCCCTCTGGCAACGACCTGAGCTTGTGATATGCAACCTTCCCTCTGCAGCCAAGGACAATGAAGCTTGCTTAACTGCTCCATGTTTTCCAGACACATTATAAAACATTCTCAGAAAACTTCTTGCCCCGTCATTCGTGACCTTTGTGAAACTGTGCCCAAGAGAGATTAATATTGATAAAAAAACATATTATCTCTGTCATTCATGGCAGACACATAGGTCCAAGGTAACATAACACAGCTTCCCTAATTGGTAAGACATTCAAATATGAAAAAAACAGTAGAAATACTGAACATTCTTTTTCATATCAAATCAGAACAATCACACACAGCCCCATAAAACCAAACCAGTATTTCCAATGCACTTCTGAAAGCATCCTAATAAAATCTCATGAGGTAAAGAAGAAACAACAGAAAGCAAATCAGAATATCAGCTTCAGTACTGCTAATGCTTACAAGGAAAGCATTTCTTGAAAGTAAACACCATGCATATTTTTGTTTGTCTGACTTTGGCCGCTCTGAGAAACAGCTGCACTCTGTAACACAGGAAGAGGCCTGGTAAGCTCTGTACAGAGCAGGCTGCACTGGTGGGCAGTGCAGTGACCACCCTGGCTCTTTAAGGGCTGGTAAAAGAGCTGCACACTGCCACACACAGGACACTGTGCATCTGAAACAAAAGCCTGATGTGAGCATTTTAGTTACTCATGCAGAAATTTCAAATGGCCAACGGGGGTAGAAGTGCCCAGTGTCTCACTGCCAGCATGGCAGAAGGGGGGCAACACTCTAGGGGCACCCAGAAGCCTCAGCACCCTGTGCTCAGCACAAGGCTGCATTTCACAACCGCACTAGGTAGGGCACGCCTAGAAGCGCATGCTACGATCAGGATAACCTGAAGCATAAGGGAAGTATGCCCACACGTGTCTGTCCCAGAGTTTTCACTCTGGCACAGAGGCACACACAGGGTGGGAGATGAGCCCATCCCGTACCAGCAATCACTGGTGAAGCGTCAGGAACAGTCTCAAGGAAATTTTCCACAGGAGGCTGGCATCATCCTAACACATCTAAATGTGTACTGGTTGAATTCTGTACAGCTTGAGATTCCTTAGGATTCTTACACAAACGGGAAGTAAATAAAAGAAAATCTTCCTATTGGCTGACTAATCACCAACTTGATGACAGAACACTAGCAGTCATATTTACTGCTAATCTATATCTCATAATTTATTACAAACTTAATTACTCAGGTTTGCCTGGCATATCAACAGTTCAATATACATGTAAATAAGTTATATTAGGACACATAAAAACACAGTCTGGAGTTAATTTTTTTCTCTTCCACTATATAATCACAGAATATGAAAAGCATTCTTTGAAAATAGGGGGTGGTGGGTGGATCAGAAGGTAATCCATAGCAGAATTTTATAACTAACCTGAAGCAAAGAAAATTAAAAATGTCTTTAAAGTTAATGGGTTTTTAAATTCTACCACAAACATGTAGATTTAATTTCATAGAAAATTAACAGTATGCCCCTTCTCTCCATTACATACAAGAGAAAGACTGTCCCACATCTCTGGTGAAATGTGACAACACACACGAGCCTTCAACAAAGCAGTGGCAGAAGTGTCACTGACACCAGGGACTTAACTTAGGAAAGATTAATGCACAGCATTGTTTAGTAGGTGGAATCTTACCAATAGCATTAATGCTCATTAAGCAGCAAATCATGACATCATGATACAATAAATAATAGATTAGGCCGTCCAATTAAATAAATCTGTATTTATGAAATGATAAACAATGGCCATAAGAATAAAGCAAAGCAAGCTACAAAATGGCATGTATGAATATATGTCTACAGCATGTGTGTATAATACACAGGAGAACTGAGAAAGGTTCCCACAGAAGGACACTGCACTGAGCTGGAAATTACTTCCCTTGAGGAAAAGAAAATTACCATTCTACTTACTTTATTCTTTGTAGTTACACATACTGATTGCATTTTTAAAAAGAAAATATGTGTTATTTTAGCATAATCCTGACGAGAAATGAGAAGGCACAGGAAAAGTTATACATTATTTTAAGGAAATAATACTTTCACCATGGTCCTGTGATTAAATCCATTGAAGGCGCTGTGAACTGTGAAGATCCCTGGAATGTTTGTTGTGCACGCAGGGTACCTGACATGTCCCCTCTGTCATCTCCATAGGTTACAGGTGTGGCGGCTGCTCCAGCAGGGAGGAGCCACGCGATTACTAGCATTTACTGTACAATATTATTGCCACCAAAGCACGGGAAATAAGACAGCTACACATGCTTTTGCTATCTGTTAAGAAACCTTGTCTAACATTCAATTGCACAGTACTTAACCGTCCTTCATTTTCAGGGTGTAACTGAAAATATAAAATTAGCAATTCAAACTCTAACAAATAATTTAAGAGAACACCCTACTTCATTCCATTTCATTGAAAACACATCACTGCTATTTTTGTGGCCCATATATGAGGCACTCTTAATTGTTTTAAATATACACACTAAATCTGACATAATAAAAAATTATTAAACCAAAACAGAAATACATAGGATTTATAAAACAAAACTCTTTCTTTGTTAACTTACACACTAATGCCAGATATGCCGGCCATGGACTACGAGACACTATCAGCAAATTTCCCTTGACCGTACTCAAGAGTTTTTAAAATATAGCTAGTAATTGGTGGCCAAGACAAAAATTTATACAGCACTAAATACTAAAGATGTCAATAATTGAGAAAGTAAGGTAGGGGAAGGAAGCAAGATTAAATAAAGTTTTATTTTCTGAAAAAGGCAGAGAATTAGAATGATAAGAGAATGAGGAAATCAGAGTTGAATGCACAACAGTGACAGCACACAATCTCACGAGCACGAGCTAAGAAGACCACACTACATCAGCAGGGTCATGACAAGGACCGCGGCAAGATGGGTGAGCAGTAAGACCAAGAATTACATGACTCAGATAAGTGAGAGCTGCACCCAGATGTGAGCCAGTCTACCTTTTGATAAAATGTCTTTGTGCTCAGGTTAGGCTCCTCTGGGTATCTCTGATGCAGGATATTAAAGTGCAGAAACGAGTGCACGTGGACCACTAGGACAATCCGTATTTACTCTTTCAAGGAAGAAAGCCTGCTTTGATTATTAAAAGCCAGGACTCGTGCATGAAGGAGTCATCACCATGGGCAGTGGTCCTTTTGGTCCACCAAATTGGAAGTCACACTAAAATGTGCTGGTACTAATCAACTTTAGCTGTGGAACCAGCAGAGAGCTCACGGTAACCATTTTTCCCCAGGAACAAAAACAGAACGTGAGTTACAAATGTACACAAAGCTTATCTTAATATGCAAGCCATAATTAAGCAGTCATCGCACTGCCATTTGCAGCATAAAAGAGCATCTTATGTACAGAACATCCTGGTAACAGAGAAAACACAAGCTGCTAACAGGGGAGGGAAGTTCTGACTGACTCCTGCTAGCATTCAGCATCAACACTGGCTCTCGCCCTGTCCTCTTGGTATACACATCATTCTCAGCAGGACAGGGCATACGCAATGTCAATCAATGATGTCACATCTCTTCAGTGAGTTCCAGGCGATGATCACAACTAAAACTTGAAAGTGGCAGAAACTGGAAAGAAAAAATGACTTTTGAATTCATGACTGAAACAATGAAATCTAAATGAAGGTACATAGCAGAAACTGTCTCTAGTCGTAGTACTAATTCACACTACTGGAAGATTCTCCTAAGCCCACAGTACTCTGAAAGCTTTTGTCCTATGAGAAACAGGCATGCAAAAT